>CM057340.1:687363667-687900180 GCA_030015575.1 Agapanthus africanus
TTAGACCCACCCACATGACCCTTAACTAAGGTCAACAAAGTCACGCGACTGTCCTAACTAATCGCATCATATGCGGTGTAGGAAGACATCACTTAGCTACCGTACACTGTGCCTTGACTATGGTCAACAAACACAGCACGAATACTAAGTACTCTACTTCCTAAAATGACGGAGGGTTGCGAATGGTTTTTGTGAAAACCTTTAACTCTTTGAACTTGATCTCGTTGCGGAATCAAATGGTTTTTGAATGGAATGTTTTTTAGGCTTTTCTAGTTTTGCTAAAGGGGTCACTCCCGGTGAAGGGATCGACGGCCCTTTCCTCGTCGAATGAGGTGCGGGATATATCATATATATCACTGTGCAAAGCGGAAACTATAGAAGCGATCAAAGACAAACCGAGGGTTGTAGCATCTGCCAGTTATTGCTAAAGGAGTCACTCCCGGTGAAGGGATCTCGGTCCTTTCCTCATCGAATAAGGTGCAGGATGTTCTATAATGAACACCGCGATGCAAAGCAAGAACTGTAGCTACCTGTTTTTATTTTGAAATTCGATTCCACAACATCAATTAGGTTTATTTTCTTTCATTAATCTTATTAATGAATATCCCATCATATAAGTCCACCTAAACATCACAGATAAATATAACGTACGCTTATGCCATCCGCATTCGCCTCGATGTCCCGTCTGCACCGTTAGGTTAGGTAACTAACGGCAGAGCGGGGCAGGGCTAGCGCGGGAGTAAAACATAAGCAACGTCTATATAATATATCATATATACTCTATATAATATCTGTCACAGAACATCATATGATCACATCACAGATAAATCACAGCAGAAGAAACATATGAAATATTGGATATACTAGGACGTCCGTGTTTTCAATACGAGCCAGTATAAAACACGGATTCCACGGTCGTGATGAATAGCCAATCCCACACCCCAAGTCCCCTACGAGAGCGGCAAGCAACCCTACCAATTCTAGGGTTAGGAGACCCGGACTCGACTCCTCGAGTTGGTCTCCCACTGGACCCTAGAACCCGGTTACTTGTGCTCCCCTCCTTGGGTCTATCCTAGTGCAGAAAAGTAAATAATATACAACGGGTGACATCTTCCGCAACCTGGAAGTGCCCCAATAAAAGAATATTACATACAAGTTTTTTTACATGAATGAAAATGAAAAACACTCATCTCACATAAAAACCCCCCGGCTATTCAAACACGACGATCCAATATAACATATCCAGCAACACATAACATCACATGTCATCAACGTAAGAAAATATGCGCATCCCAATTGTCGTTGACATATAGCAACGAAACCGGGGATATCACATATTACACTTACGGTCACAGAAAAGAAAGTGTAAAAACTACAACAGTTGGAATCCGCAATCTCTTTAGACATCGCATGCCTAATCAAATGAATTCCTTAGACATCGCATGCCTAAAAATTATAAACCCCGCATTTTAGTCTCATTATCGAAAACACTTTTCAATATCAAGTCGGGCAATTCAACAAGATTCCCGAAAAACTGATCGAATGCTTGTCGTAAACTTTAGTAGGCGGCCGCACCCCCGACACCGTCGACGAAGTGCACCAAGGCGGAACACCACTACCGCGAGCACCCAAACGGATGCTTTCGGCGACGGGGTTTCTCCTACAGTCACTTGGTCGGGGCTATGGGGTGAGGTTGTCTATTATGTTTACCCGGCGAGTATCCGCGTACGCTACGTGATTGCGACGGACTTTTGATCACATCAAAACTCCGTGGCAATCGATCAAGTGAGACTAAACTGCTATGTTTATAACATTCATTCCGTTATCTCATAACTATTTGTGAATTCCAATTATTGTATCGCATTCCGGATAAATAGAAAATGTTAAACTTTCCGATCGAACATTCGAACACCCAAGTTTACCCGAAACGGCTCAACACATGAAATAAGTCTAACAACATTCAGTTCGTGCCTCAGTACCAACGGTCCAGCCGTAGAAGGGTCAAGCCAACGCCTCACATGTGGCACACCGTACTGCCCCAAACCCGAAGGTTCAAAGGGCAGTTCAAGACGGTCACATAATCAAGTTAAGGTTTGTTGTCTTCTAGAGGGACCATCGCGTTACTTGCACTACTTAGAACGTTATTAAACTACGGAAAATCCAACAATTGGAAATTTCTCGGCAGGGGAAAAAGTGGGTATTTATATCTGGTCGAACTTTTTAACATATTCTTAAAAATACCCGGAAAAACACACTGACAAAATTAGACGATCCGATCGAAACACCGAGTCCCTAATACAACCCAGAAAATTCAACTCTTTAAAAAAAATATTAAAAATTCCTAGAAACACCAACAATAAAATATAAGAATTACTGTGCAGAAAAATGTGTCAGAAGAGACCAACTTGCCGCGGAACTGCCGCATTAGGCATGCATATGCGGCGGTTCCGCCGCACCTTTAACTATTCAGAGCCCCCGTTTTAAACAATAATTCTTATAATATTGTACTGAGGTTTCTGCATATTTTTAATCTGGAAAAAACCCAGTTTTTCAAAATTGTCCAGAGAGCAAATTTGGGTTTAGGTTTTGATTCGATCGGACTTCTAATTCCGTCTACGCATCGCCTAAGGCTCTAGCTAGGCTCTGATACCACTGCAGGATTCCTAGGCACGCTAATGAAGTCTCACAAGGCATCAAACATGGCTAATTCAAATTTTACAAGTGCCTACAAACCCTAATACGGATCGTTAACTAGATATATAGGCGATGCAAGCATGTAAACGAAGTAAATGCTAAAGGAAAGTGACTACAACCTTTGTAGATCCGGTCCACCACTTCCTAAGCTCCGCGATGATCTCCCTCCGCTGTCCAAATCGAACCCATGACTCTAGCATCGGCTTCATCGAAGAATGGACGGGATTGATCGTCGGCTTCGATGCCGAAGATGATCTACGTCGAGGCATCACAAGATCAAACTCCCACTTCACCAAGTCATGAAACTTGTGAAGAAAACACCCTATACTACTTGGCAAGAGGTAGAGGATGAAGAAATAGGAAGTGGGTTCACTTAGAATTGGATTTCTCACTTGTTTTGGCTAGTTGCCATTGAAGCTATCAACATTTTTCTTCTTGAAGAAGAAGAAGAAGAAGAAGATAATATATGATAAGTTATATTAAAAAGAAAATAAAATAAATACTTATCATGTATTCAACCATGGTTTAGTGTAGAGATTTAACTAAGGTTAGATGAATGGTTAGGGTTAGAGAAGAGACAAGAATGGTGGACTTGTTCAAAACTTCAAGAAGCTTCAAATAAAAACAAACTAGCAACCATTCTTTTCTCTTTATCTTTTCTAAATGAAATAAATAAAACAAATAAATAGATAAATGAATAAGTAAAAGAAATGATACCCTAACCACTAACTAACCATGGTTTAATTCTTTACACAAAACCAAGCTAGAATGTATACCAAACATGATACAATCATGTGCACAAAAAATATATCACATATACAATGTGCACAATACAAGTGAGAAAATCCATTTAACGTGAACTGAATACTAGTTAATGCAAAGTAATATATCAAATATACAATTATGCATTAAATCATTAAATCAACACTTGATTCAATAATCCGGTCATGTCGCATATAACCGGCTAGTATCCAATGTATCGGCTTATCGAATCAATCATTGATTCGATAACTAGGTTATATCGCATACAACCATTCGACACATTCATCGCGAGAATGAAATACGGTATCATATACACGCATTATTCTCGGTCCCGCACATATCTCAATATGCGCTCCTATTTCGTTTCGCTTGAGCCAGGAAACCTCTGTGTAGGACTCTAAAGACTCGTCAATACGCCGGCAGCAGATGATGATCATATCAAACACCCACAAGCCGCAAGCGGTCTGCTAAACGTTAACGGCCACCCGGTATTGATGCGATCAAAAGATCGACGAGCAAGCCCGCTCACACTCCTGTGAATCCAACCAGTAACACTTACCGTACAGTCCGGTCTGTTCGTCTGATATGTCGCATATCTCGCCTAGGGTTGGTAAACGTCAGACCCCAATAGCTCGATAAGTCATGCCGACGTGAGGTCCATAACTTTCATGAAACTACTGATAACTCTTACCAGTACATCACTGCAACCCTGGCCAGGGATTTCCTGTTATGGCCAGTCGAGCATTGCGCAACATCAACCCCCAATACCGGGAGAGACGAAACCCCTCCTATCGCTCATTGCCTCCATGTGAATCGGGACTGTACCCAAAAACCACCTGTTTGCACGACTCAGTAGAGCCGTGGTAGGGTGGAAATCAAAGCACAGTGGGAGACACACAAGACTCTATGACGATCTCGGGTCAACAGACTAAGCTGTACCAGTGTCATCAGAGAACTGCCATCTGACGTGAGGTATAATACCATCTGGGAGTTCTCGGCGAGTCCGTTCAGTGTACCCAGTCTCCACTGAGCACCCGCATACCATCTCTGATGTTAAACACCAATGGATATGGGATCATCCATCGCCCATCGTATGGGTCGAGAAGATATACGCTAGTCTAGTCTACTTTGGAATATCGATGCCCCGTCTCGATATTCCCTCGGACTAGGAACATTGAAGGATGTACTCATGGACTATCCAGGCCCCACTAGTATGATCTGCATCACAGTCCTGGAAGTCGAGTACACATCCTAAGGGCTTTATCAACATGTAACAGAGAGACAGATAGTATACATGTTAACATAAAGAGCAACCAGATAGCGTACTATCATGTCGAGCAAGAAGTCCTACCTATATATGTCCAAGCATCCACTACAATATACATCCAATGTACAGTAATGGCCCTCTAGGGCATACATATAACTAACATTTTATTCACCGTTGGATTTTAAATCCAAAGATATTCTGTTTGTTATTTCTGGTGAGATTTAGGGGAAATCTTTCCTTGTCTAAGATTTTTCCATAAATTGGTGATTTTTAATCACCCTTGGATCTTTAATCCAACAGTCCCCATAATCCTTTTCCATTTGGAAAGATTTAGAGAAATTTAGAATTTTAATTCTATTTGGAAAGATTTAGAGAAATTTAGTATTTTAATTCTATTTGGAAAGATTTAGAGAAATTTAGAATTTTAATTCTATTAAACTGTAAGGCTTTCAAAGCCTGTCACGTTGCTGGCATGTGACCCTTGGTCACGTGTGAGCGCGTGACCCCCAATTGGTTATTTTCTCAGGGCTTATTTATGCTTCAGTTTTAACCATCACGTGTCAACACGTGACCATTGGTCACGTGTGAGCACGTGATATCTCATTGAGGTAATTCCTGATTTTTTAATCAGGGAACAGTGCATAGCATATTTGCTCATAACTTTTGATCCCGGATGAATTATGAAGCGCATAATATATCAAATCGAAGGACTTTCGAGATACTTTCGATACCATCAGAATTTATCTGTTTCTCATTCTGGAGTTTGTCAAAAAACAGCCCGGAAAATACTGGTTCGCATTTTCATAAGCGTATCACTGCCATTTGATACCTTGGGCTCTTTTGCGCAGAAATTTTTGGCGGGAACACATATTTTTTAGTTTAACAAGATCAGAAATATATTTTCTTAATATAGAATTTAATTATATCATATAGATATCTCGTTGGTTTAATAAGATTAGAATTTTATTCTAATCATATGAATATCTTGTTAATTTAACAGGATTAGGAAAATATTTTCTTATAATAGAATTTTATTTCTACCAGATGATCACCGTTGGATCTTTGATCCAAAGGTCCTCTGTTTAACAGAGAAGATCTTTTTAGTTTAAGAAAGATCAGGAAAATATTTCCCAAAATAGAATTAAATTCTAGAATTTGATAAGAGTATTTTAAATTGGGGCGCTCACATGCTTTGCATGTGAGAGGCAAGAGAACTCATGTGTTTAACACGTGCCCCCTGCTGTGGGTTTTAGCCTGTTTATATTCAGCGCGCTCACGTGTGTAACACGTGAGGCATGTTTGGCCCTTGGTTATTTATAGTCAACGCTCATATGCTTCGCATATGAGCGCTCACGTGTTTTACACGTGAGGCATGTTTGGTCCTTTAGGTTTATTTTATTCAGCGCTCATACGCTTTGCATATGAGCGCCTACGTGTTCAACACGTAAGGCCAAATTTTGAGGACTCTCCCCATTTTTATAAGGGAATAAGTAGTTCTTGGCCGAAAATTTTGGCGAGAACATAAAGATGTTTCTCCTTACGAGTTGTGAGGATCTCGTAAGTGCGTTTCTCCTCAGGAATCGTGGGGATCCCTTAGTGTGTTGCTCCCTTAAGACTCTATTTTGGAAGGATGGAAACGACTGGGCTTGGATATATTCGGTCAAATAAACAGGAGCAATTCTACAATTGCCGCGCCATAAATACTCCGGTGGAGAAAGGAATGCTTTTCCAGATAGTTGTGACGTTGAAACGAAGCAAAATTCTTCTATAAGAACATCAAGTCCATTGTTCAAAGAGCAAGTTGACAAGCTAATAAGAGAAGATTGTCAAAAGATCCGGGACGACCGCAGCCGCGAAATGGCTATCTATGAAAGGCCAGGACGCAACATCTCAATCAGCAGTCTGTAGAAAGAGAAGATTACGATGCCCTTCACCTTCAGCCCACTGTACGTTCTCGCGACAATAGAAAAGCCCGAAACAGGGGCAAAAACAAAGTGAAGAACGAGAATGACGTTCAGAAATGGCGAAGCGGATCCAAGAAGCCACGCAATCAAGAAAAAGTCAGCTGGAATTTGTCTTTTATGAAGAAGATGGGACGGGAATACTCTTTTCCTCAAGACAAGATAAGGAAAATATTCAACCTTGTCATGAAGTATCAAATGATGATGCTCCCGGAGCCTCGGTACCCCGAACAGATAAATGAGGTCCATCACCCGGATTATTGCTCCTATCATCGAGCAATAGGACATCCTCTTGAGGACCGCTTCACCTTTAAAGACCGGGTCGAAGACCATTATCAACAAGGCAGGTTCATTTTATCCGACAGTTGGACGGTGACCCCACTGCAAAAGCATGAGCCAAAGAGAACCTATATCGTGAAGGTAGGACCAGCTCAACACCAAGAATGGAGGCGAAATCGTACTTGCCACATGATAACACTCTCAAAGGAGGGAGGGCACGAGAATATGGATGATTTCTTCATATGCTTCGTAAATGAGGGCGAGGAGGAGGTAATCTCAGAGTTTCTACCGGCGCCAAAAGAGCTGGAAGATGGGATACACACTACGGCGGATAACCTAAGGAAAATTGACTTAAGGACAGAAAACGATCTGAGGCCCACGTTCGTCAGTGAGTTGCTTTCTAAAAAACAGGTGGCCACACTGAAGGACGTGCTTATGCAATATAAAGACTTCTTCGCATGTAATTATTCCGAGATGCCGGGACCAGACCAAAAAATAGCGGTGCATAAACTGGCTATATCTCTATACGTCAAGCCAGTCAAACAGGCACCAAAAAGAATGCGACTCGAACTCGAGATGAGTATCAACGCCGAAGTCAAGAAACTAATTGACTCCAGCTTCATCCAAGAAGTTCAATATTCCGACTGGATTGCCAACATTGTTCCAGTAATGAAGAAAAATGGGACGGTGCGCGTCTGCGTAGACTTTCGGGATCTTAACAAAGCTTGCCCAAAGGATGATTTCCCAGTACCAGTTACCAAGCTAATGCTAGATAACACGTCTACCCATGAAGTCTTCTCCTTCATGGATGGATCTTCGGGATATAACTAAATAAAAATGCATCCTAAAGACCATAAGAACACCGCCCTCCGGACTCCGTTGGGCATATTCTGCTACAAAGTAATGCCTTTCGGTCTGAAGAACGCTGGCGCTACCTACCAGAGGGCTATGACAAAGATCTTCGATGATCTCATTCATGAGGTTGTTGAATGCTACATTGACGACCTTGTGGTAAAGAGCAAATCTCATGAGGAACATTGGGAGCATCTAGACATAGTGTTCCAACGTCTTCAGAAATATAATCTGAAGATGAATCCTCTCAAATGCGCATTTGGAGTCTCCTCAGGCAAATTCCTGGGATTCATCATACGGCACCACGGTATCGAAATTGACCCTTCGAAGATTAAGGCGATTATGGAGATGCCCACGCTGAGAACTCTCAAACAACTACGGTCTCTCTAAGGAAAGCTCGTGAATATCCGGCGGTTCATAGACAACCTCTCCAGAAAATGTCGTCCCTACAGTCATCTAATGAAGAAGGGGACCCCGTTCGTCTGGGATCATAAGTGCCAAAATGCACTAGACTAAATTAACCAATACCTACAAAATCCGTCGGTATTGACCGCTCCGGTTAAGGGAAAACCCCTTATCCTATATACAACGGCCCTTGAAGGTTCTCTAAACGTGCTATGGGCACAAGAGAATGATCAGGGAAAGGAAAGAGCTCTGTACTATTTGAGTCGAGTTCTCCTGGGGGCAGAAAACAACTACTCCCCCATCGAAAAGCATTGTCTGGCGCTGATCTTCACGATAACGAAGCTCAGATACTACACCTTGGCGCATGAGGTCCATCTCATATCAAAGGTGGATCCTCTCAAATATTTGATTTCAAGGGCCATACCAACAGGAAGGCTAGCCAAATGGGCCCTCCTCCTGATGGAATTCTCGATAACGTATCGACCTCTCAAAGCAATGAAGGGCCAGTCCATCGCCAAATTTCTCGCCGAGCATTCGATACCCGCCGACTCCCCCTTAAATTGTGAGTTACCGGATAAACATGAGTTCGACGTAAAGGAAGAAGAGAATGGTGCTCGATAGGAACTCTACCTCGATGGAGCAACTTCTATGAAGAAGCGGAAGCATAACAGCCCCATAATCAAAACTGGGATAGGCCTTATCTTCGTAACCCCACAAGGAGGGATATTGCATTACGCTTTCTCCCTGACGGAGCCAAGAACTAACAGCAAAGATGAATATGAAGCTTTGATAATAAGTCTCGAGATCGCTATTGATATGGGAATCAAAGACCTCCTCATATATGGAGATTCCCAGCTCATTGTCAGCCAAGTAAATGGCGACTATCAGACATGCAAGCCAGAACTGATCAGGTATGGTAAAAGAGTGCGGAAACTGCTGACACAAATCCCTTCCTACATCTTGAAGAGTATACCGTGTGCGGAAAACAGCAAAGCGGATGCATTGGCTAGATTGGCTAAAGAATTGGCTTACGAAGACCTCAATGATGTAAAGATCATTGTGCAAAGCCGTCGGGTTCTCGTGCCAGCAGGTATACCTTCAGAGGATTTAACAGAGTCATCTGAAGAAAAGGAAACGATCAAACAAGCAGTCCTCAAGAAAAAAGACGAAGAAAAGATCAAGGATTGGAAGGAAATCTTCATAGACTACTTCAAATCCTATCGAACGCCCGAAAACGCATCGTCAAGACATCAGCTCATGAAACAGGCACTGTCTTTCACTTTCATCAATGATACTCTATACAAGAGATCGCTTGAGGGTTTGTGGCTAAGGTGCTTGGGGCCAGGAGAAGCAAAGAGAGTCGTTCAAGAAACACATGATGGACTCTACGGTTCTCATCAAGCCAGGCAAAAGATGAAGCTGAAGATAAAAAATATGGGTTACTATTGGCCCACAATGATTCAGGACTTTCTCGAATATGCGAAGCAGTGTCACTCGTGCCAAATTCATGGGGACTTCATCCACCAACATCCAAATCTGCTACATCCAACGGTAGCTAGATGGCCGTTCGAAATGTGGGGAACCAATATAATCGGCCCCATTGAGCCAGCATCATCCAAAAGACACAGGTTCATACTAGCGACGACCGACTACTTTTCTAAGTGGACAGAAGCAGTACCACTAAGGGAGGTGAAGACGAAGAATATTCTCCATTTCTTCAAGACATATGTCATCTACCGGTTCGGCACTCCGCGACGGATAATCTCGGATAATGGGCCAGCCTACAGAAGCCATAAAATTAGCCGCTTTGTAGAACAACATAAAATAGATTGGAGATACTTTTTCGGTCTATAATCCTCATACTAACGGTCTAGCTGAAGCTTTCAACAAGACCTTGATGAAGATTATAAAGAAAACGGTGTCCAGAAAAAAAAAGTACTGGCACGAGAGAATGCACGAAGCTCTCTGGGCATACCGAACAACGTTCAAAATGGCTATGAATACAACACCATGCGCATTGGTATTCGGTACAGAAGCAATCCTTCCTTTGGCAATATAACTCCCTTCTCTGTGGGTAGCAGTTCGATACGAGCTGACGGATGAAGAAAATGCCCATCTTTAGCTTGAGGAGCTCGACACCCTCTATGAAACTCGCCTCATGGCACAGCAAAACCTAGAAGCTTATACGAAAGACAAGGATGACGCGCTCATACGAAATACTGACTATGCCGAGAACATTCCGCCAAGGCGAGCTCGTGCTAGTTGTCAAACGACCTATGATTCCCAATCCTGCAAAACGGGGGAAATTTGAGCCGAACAATGAGGGCTCGTACATCATAGATAAGGTCTACCAAGGTGGGGCCTACCTGCTCATGGATATGCATGGCAAAAGACCCATATGGCCAATAAATGACAGATTCCTCAAAAGATACTATGCCTAACGGGTTACGATTCAGGTCAATGATAGATGGTGATGCCTGTGTCCACTCGCTATCTTTCTGAGTCAGAACCCTGAAAGTAGTATCCAGAAGATCTGTTGCCTCGAAAATGGTAACAATGGATTACTACGTCCTTAAACTGGCCATGGACCGAGATATCCCTAAACTAACAATGGACCGGAATGTACTTAAACTAAGGCGCCGCCTCAAACATGGTGCATCGCCCCAAATACGGCGATATCCTCTCTTGAGATCTATATTGCAATCAAAACTCCAATGGCGAAGACTGCAACTCAAGTCTCATTGGCAAACCGATGATAAAAAACGGTATGTCCACAAGCAAAATAGGCACGGATGAAAACCCGAAAGGGAACCGTGAGTAAAACAGCAGGGCTACCAGCGAGTTTGTGAAAACCCGGAAGGGCGCAATCTCGTTAAAAAAATTGTATGTCCACAAGCAAAATGAGCACGGATGAAAACCCGAAAGTGCGCCATGAATAAAAACAGCAGGGCTACCAGCGAGTTTGTGAAAACCCGAAAGGGCGCAATCTCGTTAAAAAAACGGTATGTCCACAAGAAAAATGGGTACGGATGAAAACTCGAAAGGGCGCTGTGAGTAAAAACAACAGGGCTACCGGCGAGTTTGTGAAAACCCGGAATGGCGCAATCTCGTAAAATTTTCGCTTACGAGACCCTCACAGCTCATAGGATTCAAAAGCCTTAAGCTACAGGCACTTAAACCTATTCTTAAGCCATCATATCCCCCAAGTTGCCCTACAAGCGGTCCGATTTTAACCCATGTATACAATCCACGGGCACAAATAAATATAGCCCTCACCTAGTTCTACCAATGGCAAGAAATATCCCATATGATGAATGACACTTGTAAGTCCTCTCGACTTATAAGGAGAAACACTCTTGTAAGATCCTTACGACTTGCAAGGAAAAACACCGCTTAGAAGACCTCACGACTTCTAAGGATAACATACACCTACGAGATCCTCATGACTCGTAGCGAGAAAAACCTTTACGAGACCCTTACGGCTCATTAAATCAAAAAGTCTTAGTCGACGGGATCATAACCCTGTTTACCAAGCCATCTTTGTTCAAATTGACAAAGGCACATGATGATTCTCACTTGTCAATATTCCAGTCATAGCGATGCTGATGCCCAGGTTGGTATCAGGTTCCAAACCCGCAATAAAAATCAGCGAGCAAAAAAATATATACGTATGAAACAACCGAAATGTTTGGGCAACTTGTAATAAAAATCAGCGAGCAAAAAATATGCATATGAAACAGCCGAAATGTTTGGGCAACTCGCAATAAAAAACAGCGAGTAAAAATATAAAAATAGCCGAAATGATTGGGCACCACGATAAATAGACGAAATGATTGGGCAATCGCGACTTTCACAATATGAAAGGCTGAAAAGATAGAGTATCGTGGAAATAAAAAATAAAATAAAATAAAATTTTCTCTGCCCTGCAGGTGAGTCTACACCGACCCTGTATACAATCCATGGGCACAAATGAAAAAGGGAACCATATTTTCCCACTAGGCTCCGTCAAAGGGAGATCCAGATCTCGATGGCAACTTCCAAAGTCTAGAGATCAATTCGGCGTACCTTCTCATTCCAGCAGTATGTAGACGCAACGTTAACAAAAGGCCCAAGAGTCGGAACCAAAAAGGAGTGACGGCAAAATCCCAGCTCCAGCTCGACATTCTTCTCGTTACAAAAGACGCAATGTAAATAAAGGTTCAAAATAGCCAAACCAAAAAGGAGTGACGGCAAAATCCCAGCTCCAGCTCGACATTCTTCTCGTTACAGCAGACGCAATATCAACAAAGGCTCTAAATAGCCAAACCAAAATGGAGTGACGGCAAATCCCAGCTCCAGCTCGACATTCTTCTCATTACAGCAGACGTAATATTAACAAAGGATCCAAATAACCAAATCAAAAAGGAGTGACGGCAAAATCTCAGCTCCAGCTCGACATTCTTCTTATTACAGCAGACGCAATGTCAATAAAGGCTCCAAACAGCCAAATCAAATTGAAGCAACGACAAATTCCTAGCTTCAGAGTCTCGACGGAAAGTCATATAAAGCCTAAAAGACTATCGGAGATCATCCCACACCAGCGCGGAGTGGTTATGACTCATCGAGGCTCCAAACTGAGCCTAACCTCAAGTAAAAAGCGACATAGAAAATTCTTAACGCTTTCTCTTCCGGCGGTCATATAGCCTAAGGAGATTACTTGAAGACGTCTTGTCCAGCCCCCGAAGGGATCAGAGATACGACAGTCGCGGAGCTACTCGAACAATAGCTTAAAGACTACATATCAAGGAATACATCAGCCAACGCGACGGTACCACGGACTAAGACCCTGGTACTACAAAACCTAATGGACCTCTGTCGCAAAGAGAAGGGGTTATCTATATTTCACGTTAGGATATACCTGTGAGATCTTCTTGACTCACCTCAACTCATAGGGAAAAACATTTTTATGAGACCCTCATGGCTCATGAAAGTCAAAAGCCTTAAGCGACGGGGATATCAACCTGTTTCCTAAGCATTGTAGCCCTACAGGTGAGTCCAAACTGACTCTTGTATACTATCCACGGCCACATTCTCCAAAGTCGCATACCGACGAGGAGGAAAAACCACTTGCGAGTCCTCTCGACTCGTAAGGAGAAAATTCTCTTGTGAGATCCTTACGACTCTCAAGAGAAAACGCACTTAGGAGTCCTCACGACTTCTTAGAAGAAAAGACACCTACGAGATCCTCTCGACTCGTAGGGAGAAAAGTCTTTATGAGACCCTCACGGCTCATAAAGTTGAAAAGCCTTAAGCGACAGATCTAAAACCCGTTTCCTAAGCCATCATCACTGCCCTGCAAGCAAGTCCAAACTAACTCTTGTATACTATCAATGGACCACATTCGCCAAAGTTACATACCAATGAAATGAAAAGGCTACTTACGGGTTCTCACAACTCGTAAGAGAAAAATACCCGAGTGAGATCCTTACGACTCACGGAGGCGATAAACACTTAGGAATCCTCACGATTTCTAGGGAGAATATGCACCTATGAGATCCTCACGACTTATAGGGAGGAAAAAACCTTCCCGAGACCCTTACGGCTCATGAAGGTGAAAAACCTTAGGCGACGGGGATATCAACCTGTTTCCTAAGCACTGTGGCCCTACAGGTGAGTCCAAACTGACTCTTGTATACTATCCACGGGCCATATTCTCTAAAGTCGCATCCCGATGAGAAGAAAAAAACCACTTGCGAGTCCTTTCGACTTGTAAGGAGAAAATTCTCTTGTAAGATCCTTACGACTCTCAAGAGAAAACGCACTTAGGAGCCCTCATGATAAGGAGAAAAGACACCTACGAGATTCTCTCGACTCGTAGTGAGAAAAGTCTTTATTAGACCCTCACGGCTCATAATGTTGAAAAGCCTTAGGCGACAGATCTAAAATCTGTTTCCTAAGCCATCACTGCCCTACAAGTAGGTCAAGATGGACTCTTGTATACTATCCACGGGCCACATTCGTCAAAATTACATGCCAGTAAAATGAAAAGGATACTTACGGGTCCTCACGACTCGTAAGGGAAAAATACCCAAGTGAGATCCTTACGACTCATGGAAGCGATGAACACTTAGGAATCCTCACGATTTCTAGGTAGAATATACACCTATGAGATCCTCACGACTCATAGGGAGAAAAACCTTCTCGGGACCCTTACAGCTCATGAAGATAAAAAAAGCCTTAGGCTACGAGAATCGTAAACTTGTCTCCTAAGCCATCAATGCCATGGCCAGGCATAACTTTGCACTACTTCACCCACGCTCATACTTGCATGGGCAAAATTGTGGGGACATTTGTTCCCGCCAAAAATTTTGGCTCAAAACTTACTGTTCCCTTATAAAAATAAAGGGAAACCTCCACATGTTAAACACATGCACCCACATGCAAAGCATGTAGGTACTACTTCAGATAAGATTAAATCCTTGAGCGCCTCACGTGTTTTCCACGAGGGCGCCAGCACCAAGACCAATTTGATAGGAATTAATCCTATGGTGGTGTCTCATGTGCTCCTCACGCGGGCGCGGGCGCCAAGACCAATCTGATAGGAATTAATCCTATGGTGGCGCCTCACGTGCTCCTCACGCGGACGCCAATGTGCAAAGCACATGAATACACATTATAAGAATTAAAACCTTGAGTAGCACCCATGTACACAACACGTGAGCGCCGGCGCCCAGGTAGAATTAAATTCTACTCTCTGTTAAATAGAGCCATTGGATTAAAGATCCAACGGAGATGATAAATCATCAAAAATACAGAATTAAATTCTATCGGGAGAAAACATCCCCCAAATTGGATTATAGTATAAAATTCTATTTTTGGATATATTCCCTCAATCTTTCTAAATAAGAAAGATTGCCCTCTGTAAAACAGAGTACCGGTGGATTAAAATCCAACGGTGACTAAAAAATCACCGTTTTACAGAATAAATTCTGTGCAAGGGAAGATATTTCCTCAATCTTGTTAGAAACAAGAAAATATGTTCTATAAAACAGAAACCCTTGGATCAAAGATCCAATGGTGGGTAAAAATTCCCAAATCAATTAGGATCTTTTAATGAGAGATTTCTTCAAAAACTAATTAACAAACTTGCCTCTACTATATAAAGGACCCAAGACTTCAAGTCTGAAAAAGAGAAACCCCGCCATAAGCTTCTTAAAAAAACTAAAGCAGAAAACTTCAGAAAGGAACAGAGAAGAAGATCTCCCTCCTCAAGAAACTCTAGGTAAATAAAAAAGAGAGAGATCAAAACATCTCATTTACATATTGAAAGGTTTAACCCTTTTAAAAGAACTTAGTTCTTTCTCTGGATCTGAGATCCACAAAACAAGTCTCGCACAAGTTAAGAATTTAATTCTCATCGGGAAGAACTTGTTCTTGAGAATCAAAGATTCAGAAAAAGAATTAGGAATCGAATTCCTCAAAACAAAGCATATAAGGAAAAACCTAGCGTCCAGCGCCTCACATGTCCCTCACGTAGACGCCACAGAAGTAAGAAGTGCTTAGCACTCATTGGGCAGTGCCTAGCGCCTCACGTGTCCCTCATGTGGGCACCATAAAAGAAAAAAGTCCTTAGCATTCATCGGGTAGCGCCTAGCGCCCAGCGCCTCACGTGTCCCTCACGTGGGCGCTACAGAAGAAAAGAGTGCTTAGCACTCAATGCGCAGCGCCTACCGCCCAGCGCCTCACGTGTCCCTTACGTAGTCTCCACAGAAGAAAAGAGTGCTTATCACTTATTGGGCAGTGCCTAGCGCCTCATGCACTCTCCACGTGGACGCCATAAAGAGCGCATAGCACTCCGTATAAAGACAAAAGGAGTAAAGTGTTTTACACTTATTGGGTAATTCCCCATGACTGAAAGCTTCACATGATCATATATGGACGTCAGAACTTATATAAGTGCTCAGCACTATTTGCATAAAAGGGGGACTGATTGTTTTCCCTGCACATTTCCAAAACTTATATAACTCCCCCCACTAACCCTAGTCTGTTTGTTTTCTCTGCACATTTCTGGAGAATTAAAATGAGGTATTAATCCAAATTTTAATGCATATTTTTAATTCATTCTTCGTTACCCTAAACTCTAATTTCTCCTATAAATACTACACTACACCATAGCCTCCTCATTCAGAATTCCATTGCTAAAACTCTCAAAAATTCCTAAGTCCAAGAAGTTGTACAAGTGGAGTTAGCGCAGGGCAAAGTTCCGACGACGTTTCGAGACGAATCCGACGACACCACGACTCCACAAGACCCTCAACTTGTTCATAGACCTCTCCTCTTTCTTTGCATCCAGTAAGTCCCCTCTTCCCTCTCCTCTTTCCATTAAAAATATGTCTCTGTACAAAACTCGTCGGAAGCGGAGTTAATCCGACTTCCGATTCTCTTGCCTTTAAAAATTCAATTTTTCTTAAACAACAAATTAACCTTTTAATTATATATTGTTTAGTAACCATTAAACAACAATTGGACAAATTTTCAATTCAAAATATTTTGTTAAACAAATTCTATTTCACTTTTACAGTAAAATACCCTTAAGTTTGCATACGACATTACCTCATCTTTTTGCTCATATTACCTTTAGAAAACTCATGAGGTAATGACTTATCTCATCACAGCACTCATTCTTGATATAGCAAGATGACTTTTGGAACATTAGTTTATAGGATAAAATACGAAATTACATTTAAATACCATAAAATTTCAAAAAAACCGTTTTCTTTAAAAGTGTATTATTTAATTCCTTACAAATGCGCATCTACAACCCATTTTAGGGACCTCGATCAGGATGGTGCGGGTTATTGCACATTCTCAGGCCTAGTAGAGCGAGATGCAGACCTCCTCACAGAACATGCAATCTCGATGGAATTGTTAATGCAATTTTTAAGAAAAATGTGATTTCTATTTAATAAATAAATTCTATTTTTATAATTATATATATATATATATTATCAAAATATCTATTTTAAATATAATATATATTCTATGTTTTCTAATCAAAAGAAAAGAATCACAAAAGATCATGAAAATACCATAACATTTCAATACAAGTCAAATTACAAAAAAATACCATATACTATTTAAGTTAGGTTTATATCCACTAGAACATTTCATTTTATAAAAAATTACAACTATTAAAACCCTAAAGACGATAAACAAATACTTGAGGTTTATTTTGAAAATATATCAAAACTATTTTTCATAAAACCCTCTCAAGTTATACTAATTTACAATGAAGACTCTAGTAAACATAGGTTTAAGCGGGACCAGTTCTATTGAGCCTCAGGGAGCTGGAGAATATGGGTGCTTGGCTATCTAAGGTAGACAACTAAAAACGGTGTTATCAATACGGTAATTGTCTTGGAAAAAGACACAAATCCTGCCGTCCATGTGCAGCAATTACCGATAACATCAAAACTAATTCAGGACTTCAATTCATTTTAGATTGTCTGACTCAGACAGAGTCTTAGTCTAATCTAAATTAATCAATCTATCCTTGAATATGATTCAAGTATAACTCATATTCCACATGAATCCGTTTATACCAGAATTCAATCTATATCAACATGACTCGACTTGATTGAACTGAACCATGGATATACTCTGATTACATGACTATCCATTTATATCCATTCCGTTTACATGATATCATGGTTTCGGCAAGTCATACATCTATTAAACAAAACAATATGTACAAATCAATACAAAATACATTACGGGGTTTTAAAAAGGTAGACTGGCACGGAATATGTTAAAGGTGGCACGAGATGGTCATTAAAAGACGTATCTATACATCCATTACCGTTGTTCGGTCATTTTATCGACAGAGCCTTGTACTACGGGTTACCATAGTCTACGGTGTAAGTTGGACTCTTCTCATATACACTGGCATATTCTGTACCAAGGTATAAACAACTGCGTTGGCATAATAATCAAACATTATACCAGTTACATCATCTTATCTATCTATTCTATTTCTACCTTTCTTTGGGACTTACCGAGTGATTGTTTGCTGACGACATTCCTATTTCTCTTCTTTCTTTGGAATGTTGTCAGGAGGACCTGACCCTGAGGAGTTCGAGACTAGCCAGGAGCACTTGGAGCATACCACTGAGCAGTACGACCATTAGGCTTTACTTGTACTCACTTTACTTTCAGTTCATGCTATTGTTTAGGCATTGCTTTCCGTTCTCGTAATTACATTTTCAGTCGTATTGTAAAAAAATGTTTAATTAATAAAATTTGCTGTTCATTTACATCTCTTATCATTTTTCTTGTGTACTTTATTATATTGCTTAGTTACGCTTAGCGTGTTTGCTTCTGAGTAAATACGTAGCGGGCCTCGTCGCGTCTCCTTACCCGTACACTGAGAAGCGGGGCATGACAGGTTTTGTTAGCGGCCCATGCAGGTCAGTTCTGCATGAATTCCTAAGAAAAATAACACAATAATCAGCAACTAAAAACATTCTTTACATTTCATATTTCTTGAATCCTATAATTTCATATTTTTTGAATCTATCCTAACCCTATTTTTTTCTTTCAAGATTATACATTCTCCAAACAATACCAGCATAAACTTCAACAACACACCACCACCTCTTCCACTTACGCCTACCGTGGTAGCTCCGATCAACGAGCAGACGGTACTGCTCAAGGCAATTAAGAGCCTCCTGAAAGGACAGCAGCAGCAGACTGCTATCTTATTGAACCGCCCAGAAGCGGAAACACCCGGAGTGAAGCAATTCCAGGCAGCAATTGTTTACCGCCGAAAATGGGAGACGGGTCCGGGATAGATCGTCTCGCCTGAATTTGGGGGTAGATACTATTTGGGTTTATTCGTCCACCTCTCCGAAAATGCTAAGTTGATTTATGGCACCGTGTATAGGAGGTCTGGACGGATGCGGCCGTTGTAGCAGACTTCGTCAGATTCCCCCTCAATTGCGAGGGGTTTTTGATTGTGGGGACGCTCTTCCCTGCAGGCGCGCGCCCCTGCAGTTAATTACGTTACCGCGTAGCGATAACCACTTTCTCCTTCTCCAGATGTTCATTTCGCGTTGTGTGTGTTTGTTTTATTTTTGGTTGCCCATGGATTGTATACGGAGACTAATTTATGTTATCGCCCGTAGGGCGTGGATTAGTCCAAATTCGTATATTCTTATATTTGGGTTTGGTTTGATTTAAAGATCGTTAATCTCGTTTGAGATTAAGATCAACTTAAATGTTTGTTAAGGATATGTTAGTCTAATCTTGGACTAAGATCTAGTTAACTGGGTTTAGGATCATTTTTGATCCAATAAAAAACAATTTGGGCTCAATCGTTTTAGTTTAGGGACGTTACGGTCCGTAAAGCACCATTTTTTTGAGTGAAGGTTTAGTTTAAGGACGTTACGGTCCATAGCTAGTTTAAGGACGTTGCGGTCCAGAGCTAGTTTAAGGACATTGCGGTCCACAGGGATGTGCTCATGGGTTTGGGAGTGCACCAAAGAGCTGTTGGTTGTCGGGACCCTCCATCTCTCTGAAAACATTGAAGAATTACAACGACATGTATCAGAGGTGTGGAGAGATGTACCCTTGAACCGAACTCCAAATTGAAGGGAGAGATCATGATGGAACTAACATCATTTTAAATGCCATGTATTAGGAGATCATTAGACATCTTTGGAACTAAGATCGATTTGGGGAGACCTGAGTATAGGAGGGGTCGGTTGATTGATGGTTAAAAGGTTTTTGGCCTCAGGAGACTTGGCGAATTTAGGCTAAGGTTGGCCTCTTATAGTGTTAAACACTAACATTTGCTCGGTGCTCACGTGCTCCCACGTGAGGCTCTAAAGCAGTGTTAAACACTGAAATTTGGAACGCTCACATGTGGCACATGAGACGCCTGAGAATTGGGCACAGCTTCTTTGGGTTCATTCCCCTTTTCTTTTGTAATGCTAAGCACTATTGGGGTCACGTGGGATCACGTGAGGCGTCCTAAAATGGGAACTGTCTTTGGTTTATTCCCTTTTCCTTTTATAAGTGCTAAGCACTATTAGTGGGCCACGTGGGATCAGTGACTCGATCTCAGTCGTTCCTTTCGTTCCTCAAAGGACGTGAGAACACGTGATAGCGTTGAACGCTAATCGTTTGTTTTATGTGCATGGAAATCTTAATCTGAGTTTTGAGAATTTCAGGTCCCTTGTTTTTATAAGAATTAAATTCTTTTATAGGGTTAAACCCTAGTTTTATCAGAGAAATTAATATCCTATATTTTTTTTGTAAGAATTAAATTCTTTGAACTTAGTTCTTTCCCCTAAATTTTGAGTCTGCATGACAGAATCTCCCCGATGAGAATTAAATTCTCAACTTGTGGGGAGATCTGCTTCTGCAGATCTCAACCAGAGAAAGAACTAAGTTCTTTTTAGAAGAGTTAAACTCTTGAAATGGCGAAGAAGAGATAAAATAATCTCTATGTCTTTCTTCTTACCTAGGGTTTCTTTCTCTAAAAGAGAGCTCTTCTTCTTTTTTTTTGTTTCTCAAATCTTATGGGGGGGTCTCTTCTATGCAAGACTTGAAGTCTTGGGTCTTTTAAATAGTAGAGGCAAGTTTGTTGATTTAGTTAAAGAAATCTCTCATTGAGAGATCTTAACTGATTTGGGGATTTTATCCACCGTTGGATCTTTGATCCAAAGACTTCTGTTTTACAGAAGATATTTTTCTTGTTTTTAACAAGATTAGGGAAATATTTCCCCAGACAGATTTTTTCTGTAGATAGATGATTTTTAAATCACCATTGGATTTTTTAATCCAACGGTACTCTGTTTTACAGAGAGTAATCTTTCTTGTTTAGAAAGATTCAAGAAAATATTTTCCAAATAGGGTTTTGATCTCTTTACTTAGAATTTAATTCTATCAGCTTAGAAGGCATTTAAGACCACTCATGCATAGCACGTGTCCCCACAGAGTTAAACTCATTTGCTTATGTGCAAGAACCCAAAAAAGGCATCACATGCTGACACGTGAGCCTTTCTGGCCTGTTATTTGTTTTAAAAGGGCGCCTATATACTTTGTATATAGATGCTCACGTGTTTGCACGTGAGCCTCAATTTCAGCCTGAATTATTAAGCGTAATTCCTATAATCTTTGCTCCAAGGCACATCACGTGTGGGCACGTGATGCTCCATTAGGAGAATTTTTCCTATCGCTTTTCCTCTCTTTTCTTTTCTTCTTTTTATATAAGGGAACAGCAATTTTCTGGGAAAGAGAGCCCTTTGAAAGCTGGGGAATGGGATCAATCAATTGAAGACGATCTGGTAGCAGCACAAGTGCCAGACATCGCTTGGGTACGGGTTGCGAAGCTGCAACTCACCGACAACGCCCGAGTATGATGGAAGGCGGAAGAAAGCCGTCTTGACCAGCCGATCTAACGGAAAACTTTTCACGACATGTTCGACGCGAAGTACTTTCCAGAGACTGCCCAATTTGACATGGAGCAGCAATTCATCCACCTACAACAAGGTTCGATGTGGACCAAATTTGTGGATGAGTATGATGCTGAGTTTACCATGCTCGGTAGGTAAGATGTTTCTCAATATTCGATTTTCTTATATCACATACTACACAGCTAATACAAGACCGTACCAGGTTCACAACATACCTTATTCCAACTATTGAGATCAGGTCCAGACGATTTCAACAAGGGTTAGATCCAGAGATCCAAGCTGCTTTAGCTACAGGGGATTTCCTAACCCAAAACTGGCTCTAAAAGCTACCCGCCGATATGAGGCAGTGGTAAAGAATAAGGGCATACCTCAATCTGCCGGTGTGAAGTGTCCTGCCACCCAGATGGCATGAGGAGCCTCTTCAATACCAACTTTTGAACCAAGGAAACCGGAAGTAACAAATAACCAGCCAAGTCTAGATTTTTGTTTCTACTTCAAGAGGAATGGACACCTGTAGAAGGACTGTAGGCGAGCAAAAGGATTGTGCTTAGTTTGTGGCGCATCCATTCATGAAATTGGAACATATCCTTATAGACGCAACCCAGTTCCAACTCACAACACTTATCCACAGCGGCCAGCTATCCAGCTCCTGCACCTCGTCTTGCTCTTCCAGCTCCACCTCCACGTGGACCTCCTGCATATCCTAATCGCCAATTCCATCAGGCACTGAGGAACTTGCCGCAAGAACAGAAAGAACATGCCCCAAGGACAGAAGAATGTGCCTCCAGCTAGAAGGAATGTACCCGGCGACAAGCTTTCACTTTAGCGGTCGTAGAAGCCGAGACTATAGACCAAGGTAACCCTGGTAATTCCCTTATATCTTTTTCAATCTTTCCAAATCTTTTGCATTCTTTTGTTCTTCCAAATAATTTTCATGCACTATCAATAGTTCTATCACCATCACTATCATCAAACTTTTCTTGAATCTGTTACACTTTCCTTCTACAAATTTTGAGGACGAAATTTTTATAAGGATGGTAGAATTTAATAACCCTGAACTTTCTGTATAGAATTTTTGTTAGTTATGTATATGCTCTAGAGGCCATTGTTGTACATATGATATATATTATAGTGGATGCTTGGATATATATAGAGAGGGGTTTCTTGCTCGACATGATAGTATGCTATCTGGTTTCACTTTGTCTAAACATGTTGACTTGTATTGTATTACTGTCTTACTCTCACATGTTGATAAAGCCCTCAGGATATATACTTGACTACTAGGACTATGATGTAGATCATACTAGTAGGGCCAGGGTAGTCCACGAGTACATCCTATAATTGTTCCTAGTCGAAGGTGTATCGAGACTGGGCATCAATACTCCAGAGTAGACTAGCGTATACGCATCTTGACCCATATAATGGGCGATGGATGATCCCACATCCATTGGTGTTTGACATCAAAGATGGTGTACCGGTGCTCAGTGGAGACTGGGTACACTAAACGGACTCGCTGAGAACTCCTAGATGGTATTATACCTATCGTCAAATAGCAGTTCTCTGGTGACACTGGTACAGGTTGTTAGTTGTATGTATGCCCTAGAGGCCATTACTGTACATGAGATGTATATTGTAGTGGATGCTGGGACATATATAGGGAGGACTTTCTTGCTCGACATGATAGTATGCTATCTGGTTGATCTTTATCTTAACATGTACACATAATGTCTCTTTGTTACATGTTGATGAAGCCCTTAAGATGTGTACTCGACATTCAGGATTATGATGCAGATCATACTAGTGGGCCCTGGGTAGTCCATGAGTACATCCTTCAATATTCCTAGTCGTGGGAATATCGAGACGGGGCTTCGATATTCCAGAGTAGACTAGCATATATCTTCTCGACCCATGTGATGGGCGATGGATGTTCCCATATCCATTGGTGTTTGACATCAGAGATGGTATACGGGTGCTCAGTGGAGACTGGGTACACTGAACGGACTCTCCGAGAACTCCCAGATAGTATTATACCTCACGTCAGATGGCAGTTCTCTGGTGACATTGGTACAGCTTAGTCTGTTGACCCGAGATCGTCATAGAGTCTTGTGTGTCTCCCACCGTGCTTTGATTTCCACCCTACCACGGCTCTACTGAGTCGTGCAAATATGTGGTTTTTGGGTACAGTCCCTAGTCACATGGAGGCAATGAGCGATAGGAGGGGATTCGTCTCTCCGGGTATTGGGGGTTGATTTGCGCTATGCTCAACTGGCCTTAACTGAAATCCCTGGCCAGGGTTGATGTGATTTATTGGTAAGTGTTATCAGCAGTTTCACGCTCGTTATGGACCTTACATCGGCATGACTTATCAAGCTACTAGGGTCTGACGTTTACCACCCCTAGGCGAGATATGCGATATATCAGACGAACAGACCGGACTGTGCGGTAAGTGTTACTGATTGGACTCGCAGGAGTATGAGCAGGCTTGCTCGTTGATCTTCTGATCGCTCAATACCCGGATGGCCGTTACGTTGAGCAGACCGCTTGCGGCTTGTGGGTGACTGATATGATCACCACCTACTGATGGCGTATTGACGAGTCTTTAGAGTCCTACACAGAGGTTTCCTGGCTCAAGCGAAATGAAATAGGAGCACATATGAGATATGTGCGGGACTGAGAATAATACGAGTATGTGATACCGTATTCTATTCTCGCGATTTGTATCATCGGTCGGTTATATGCGATATAACCGGGTTATCGAATCAAGTGTTGATTCGATATATTGATACACATGATATTAGTCGGTTATATGTGATATGACCGGATCATTAAATCAAGTGTTGATTTAATGATTTTATGTATAATTATATATTTGATATATTACTTTACATTAACTAGTATTGGTTCACTTAAGATTGTTTTTCTCACTTGATGTGCACAAAGTGTATATATATGATATATTTATTGATGTACATGAATTGTGTCATGCTAGATGCCACATGCAACTTGTATGTATGAGACTTACACCATGACCATGATAATGTATTTGGATTTTATTTATTTTGGTAATTCAAATATAGTGGAAACTGGTCATGGTTGCAAGCTTGTAGAAGCTTGTGGATTCCATTGACATAGTCCACTAATTTGTCTCACCTAAGATATTTATTAACCAAACCATTATCTAAAATCATGGTTAAATCTCTATAAAGGTTAGTATATGATGCTAATTTACCCATGGTTGCAAATAACTTCACTTGAGTTTTTATTCTCATTCTTCTTCTTCTTCATCCAAAAGAAAAACCTTGCTAGATTTTTCAAAGTGAAGAAATAAAGTGAGAAACCAAAATCTAAAGTGAACCCACTTCCTATTTCATCATCCTCTACTACTTTCCATTTAGTTTAGGGTGTTCTCTTCACAAAGTTCATGACCTAGTGAAGGGTTAGCTTGAGTTTGAGTCATCTCGACGTAAATCATCTTCGGCCTCGAAGAATACTAGCAAGCTTGTTCATTTCTCCGAGGAAACCATCACTAGAGTCCGGAAGCTTGATGATCGCAGCGAAAGGACGTCAACACGGAACTTTAGAAGTGAAGGACCGAATCTACAAAGGTTGTATTTTTGTTTACTTCTCTTTGTAATGTAGATTACTTGTTTTGGTTACCCTAGTTTTCTAGCATGATTCTTAGTTTGATTGCTTAGCACCGCCTTGAATATTTTATTGTGGCATGTGTGATACTTGCAAACCCTAGGCTAGGTGCTAAGGAATCCCAACATGGTATCAGAGCCTAACGAGAAACTTAGACGATATTAGATATAATACGAAACCGAAACAAATCCGTAATACAGTTTCTGAAACCCTGCAGTTCATGCTCTCTGTTGATTTTCAAAAGGTCTCTAAAAATTTTGCAAACAAGTCCAGAGTCATGTATGTGATACCTAAAGTGCACAGAACAAAAACGAGGCCAGAAGCTCGGATTTCAACCGAGCACATTCCCTAAAAAACCGGGGAGACCGGCCCCCTTTGCTCCTCTGTGTGTCGTTTTTGTTTTGTGCTCTGGTGTGCTCATTTTGGGGTTTCAGGTATTGTTTGCTTGGTCCAAATTTTCATGTGATGTAAATTTTGCTATAGGACCAAAACGGAGTGTTTCGTAGTCGTAAAATTTAACATTGTGATGGTAACCTAGGCTATGTTTGACAGTTCGAATGATATTCAAACATCACCCCATGTCCCCCTCTGAAATTTCCAAGTGTTGGAATTTTCTAAGTTAATTATATTCAATGTTCGTGCAAGTAACTCTATGGACCCTCTAGAAGAACATAAACCGTAACTCGATTCTATGCCTTCGGAACCGCGTCTTGAACCTTAGGGTTTGCCATGGTTCCGCGGTGTCATAGGTGAGGCATTGGTTTGACCCTTCTACGACTAGATCATAGGTATTGTAGTACGTTTTGGGTACTTTAACTTCCCTCAAGTGTTGAGCTCATTGGGAGATGAGGGTGTTGGTTGATTCGCTCGAAACTTTTAACATAGTCTAGTATATATTGTGATACAATACTTGGAATCAACAACATTTGAATTTTATAAATCTAGCAATTTAGTCTCATTTGATCGGTTGCCATGGGATTTTGATGCGATCAAAAGTCCGTCGCAATCACTTTGTGTATTCGGATACTCGCCGGGTAACATTACTAAATAGACACGGCCCATAATCCCGACTAAGTGACTGTAGGAGAACTCCGTTGCCAAAAAGCATCCGTCCGGGTGCTTGCCCGCCGCGGTGTTCTGCCTAAGTGCACTTCGTCGTCGGTATCGGTGGGTGCGGCCGTCTACTAAAGTTTCCGACGAGCATTCGATCGGGATGTCGGGAATCTTATTGAATTGCCCGACTGATTATTGGAAAGTGTTTTCAATATCGAGACTAAAATGCGGGGTTTATAATCTTTAGGCATGTGATGTCTAAGGAATTCATTTGGTTAGGCATGAAATCCGCAATATGAGATATTGCGGTTTATGATGTCTAAGGTGGTTGCGGATTCCAACTGTTGTAGTTTTTATTTTCTTTTCTGGGACCGTAAGTGTAATATGTGGGGTATCTCCAGTTTCGTTGCTATACGTCAACGACAATTGGGATACGCATATTTACTTACGTTGATGACATGTGATGTTATGTGTTGCTGGATATGTTATATTGGATCGTCGTGTTTGAATAGCTGGGTGGTTTTTATTTGAGATAAGTGTTTTTCATTTTCATTCATGTAAAAACTTGTATATAATATTCTTTTATTGGGGCACTTCCGGGTTGAGGAAGATGTCACCGTTGATGTATATTATTTACTTTTCCGCATTAGGATAGACCCAAGGAGGGGAGCATAAGTAACCGGGTTCTAGAGTCCGGTGGGAGACCATCTCGAGGAGTCGAGTCCGGGTCTTCTAACTCTAGAATTGGTAGGGTTGCTTGTCGCTCTCGTAGGGGTCTAGGGATGTGGGTTTGGCTATTCATCACGACCGTGGAATCCATGTTTTATACAGGCTCAAAATAAAATACGGACATTCTAGTATATCCAATATTTCATATGATGTTTTCTGCTGCGATATCTGTGATGCGATCATTTGATGTGTTGAGATAGATATTGTATATAGTATATATGATATATTATATAGACGTTGCTTATGGTTTACACCCGCGCTAGCCCTGCCCCGCTATGCCATTAGTTACCTAACCTAACAGTGCATAACGGGACATCGAGGCGAATGCGAATGGCATAAGCGTACGTTGTATTTATCTGTGATGTTTAGGTAACTTAAATGATAGGACATGCATTAATGAGATTAATGAAAGAAAATAAACCTAAAAGATATTGTGGAATCGAATTTCAAAAAAAATAGGTAGCTCTAGTTGTTGCTTTGCATAGCGGTATTCCTTGTAGAATATCCAGCACCTCATTCGACGAGAAAAGAGTTGAGATCCCTTCACCGGGAGTGAACTCTTTAGCAATAACTAGTATATGCTACAACCTTCAGTTTGTCTTTTGATTGCTTTTCTAGTTCTTGCCTTGCATAGTGGTTTTGTGAATATCCTGCAGCTCATTCGACAAGGAAAGAGCCGAGATCCCTTCACCGGGAGTGACCTCTTTACCAAAACTAGCAAAAGCCTAAAAAACACTCCATTTAAAACCATTTGATTCTACAACGATATCAAGTTCAAAGCGTTAAAGGTTTTCTTACAAACCATCCTCTCCATGTCTCTGAATGCCGGCGATGATAGGTGGATTTGGTTCGGGCAAGGAGGAAAGTTCATCAATAGTTTCAGTCATTTTGAAAGAATCCTCCGTCATTTTAGGAAGTGGAGTACTTAGTATTCGTGCTGCGTTTGTTGATCTTAACCAAGGCGCAGTGTACGGTAGCTAAGTGATGTCTTCCTACACAGCATAAGATGCGATTAGTTAGGACAGTCATGTGACTTTGTTGACCTTAGCCAAGGGTCATGTAGGTGGGTCTAATTAATCACGAAATGACGGGTAGAACTTGACTAGTGCTTATGATTTGTTAACCATAACCAAGGTCATAGGTGCTAGGGGTAAAAACCATTATCGGGAGTTTCAAGCGTTGAAATTTGCAATGAGATTGCATACCTTCTATGAGATAGTTGGATCCTGATACCCACTGCAAGTAATTGTTACTCCTGGGAGAGTTTTGCATTTTACAAATAGCCGATCAAGTAGATGTCTAGAAAGGTGTCAGCGGGGTTACGCCCCTGGGAAAATGAGGTTTATTTTAATTAGGACCGTGCGAAAGCACGGGGAACCTCCCTCAAACTACCGGCACTGGCCTGGCTGAAAGATTGGCGAACTTGCAGGGTGTAATTAATCCCGGTTAGTCTTTCCTTTTATTGTTTGAAGGAAGATTTGATAAAAACAGTAGGAGCCGTCCTGATTAGATAAAATATATAACCAATCTAATCTTGTAAGAGCGCACGCAGAGTGTTTTCTTCTCTCTCTCTCTCCAGGTAGCGACCATGTCACGCCTTAATCAAGATAATAATATGGATGTATTGACCAAACCCGCTTGTTATACTGAGCTGGGGGACGTTGGTCCCGCTCCAACTTATAATTGTTATAAGACCAAGCAGGAAATAGGGGAAAACCATGATTCCCATGCCGCCTAAACGAAGAAAGGGCAAGATGATGCATCTTCTTCGGGTGTGTTCATTACCAAGAACTATTTCTCAGTATCTTTTACATCCAGGGTATGAGATACCGCATCAGGATCCCACATATGTAATCTGTTACATGGGCTACAGATAGATAGAGAACTGAGAACGAGTAATAAGTTTCAAGAGTTGAAAACGATGCAATTGTTGCGGCCAAGGTGTTGGCAGTTATCACCCTGTATTACCAAATTCATTGATTCTAAACGAATGTTATTAGATACCGAACCTGATATACAACATCATATCGGACTCTTTATTTACTAAAGAAGGATATAATTTTGTATTGTTGGATAATGTTTTGAACATTTCCTATATCAAGAGTTGATCGGTTCAGGCGCGTTATCTAAAAGCATATACGTTCTAAATCAAACCACCGTTCTTAACGTACAGAACATACACAAGAAGAAGAGTTAAGAAATGAACGAATCCTTCTTGAGGCATTGTAGACTAGGTCATATCCATGTGATCCGACTAGCTAAGTTACATTTAGATGCATATTTAAATCAGTTTGAATTTACATCTTGTGAAGCTTGCCAGTCATGTCACAAAGATAAGATGACCATAGCTCTGTTTACTTGAAACAGAGAAAGGGTTAGTGAGCCCTTGGGACTAATACATAATGATGTATGTAGATCCCCTGTCTACACATATGAGGACTGGTTCTTTGTACTTCATTACATTCATTGATGATCTCCTAAGATTCGGACATGTGTTCCTGTTGAAACGTAAGTCTGAAGCTTTACAGAAATTCATTGAATATAAGTCAGAAGTAGAGAACCAAAACCGGGTATAAGTATTATGTACTTTGATGTGATCAGGGAGGAGAATACTTAGGCATAAAGATCATGGACTATTCAAAAGGAGAATAAGATTCTCTCTCAGTATTACTCCTCCGTATACACCACAACACAACGGTGTATCGGGGCGGAGCAATCGCACCCTATTAGATATGGTGCGCTCTATGATGAGTATTACCGAGTTACCTGTTTCCTTTGGGAGTTATGCACTTGTGAAGCTGCATACCTATTGAATAAGGATTCAATAGTTCCCGACGAACCTCAGCCTTTCCGCCGATCTGGTAGGGTTTCTCATCCGCCCGAGAGATACTTCGGTTTCTCGATGATAGTGGGAGCGAGGATTGCATTATGAGATGATGAACCAACTAGTTTCGAGCAGGCCATCAAGAGTAGGAAGTCTATAAGAATGGCTGGATGCTAAGCGATCTGAGATGGAATCTATATACACCAACAAAGTATGGACTTTGGTTGCTATATCTGAAGTGGTAAATCCCCATCAGGAGCAAGTATAACTTAAGAAGATTACTTGGTGTAGATGGTAAAGTTGAGACTTTCAAAGCTAGACTTGTTAAAGGTTCTTGTCATTGACCACGCGTGGGTTATGAAGAAACATTTTCTCTAATAGCTATGCTTAAGTCCGTCCGGATCCTACTTGCTATTGCTACATACCATGACTACGATATCTGGCGGTTGGATATCATGACTTCTTTTCTGAATACAGATTTAGAAGAGAGCATCTATAAGTACACAGCCAGAGGGCTTCATAGACAGTGGGAGCAGCGGAAACGTGTGCAAGTTGCTTTAAAAGTTAAAGCAGGCATCACGGAGTTGGAACGTCTGTTTTTGATGTGGTAGTCAAAATGTTTGACTTCATCAAAATGGTAGATGAACCTTGTATATACAAAAAGGTAGTAGAGAGTAAGGTGGTCATCCTCGTATTGTATATGGACGACATACACTTGATAGGAAAAGAGTTTCCTATGCTACGTACGGTCAATCTCCTCTTATCATATTGATTCTCCATATAAGATCAAGATGATACCTCCTAAATCCTGGGTTTTGGATCTATGAGATAGATCTAAGTGGATGTTAGGACTCTCACTAGGTGTAGTGAGATGGTATCAATCCATCCTAGGGAGAATCACTGGATAGCTTCCAGGGTGGTAAGGTTGACTGAATGTCAGTCACAGGCTTTGTCTTTACCCTTAGTGGAGGGGCGGTATGTTGGAAGAGTTCCAAGCTAGATACCGTGGCAAACTAGACGATAAAGGCTGGATACATCGCTACCAAAGATGTTACCAAAGAGGTAGTCTGGGTGTATTTTTTGTTCATGAGATGAACAAGGTTCCTACCATTGTGTGACAATGGAGGTGTGGCATTGGCCTAGGAACCCCAGTCCCATCGGTGACCCAGACATATTCTAAGGCAGTATCACCTGATCACAGAGATGGTTGATCTCCAGGGAGATTGAGGTTAGGAGAATAGACTCAGAGGACAACACGGCGGATCCACTCACAAAGGCCTTTTCCCAGAGAGATACTTTTATGGGATGGTTGAGTATGAGATACTACAACCACTGCTATATGATGGCCCTAGTGCAAGTGGGAGATTGTTAGTTGTATGTATGCCCTAGAGGCTATTACTGTACATGAGATGTATATTGTAGTGGATGCTGGGACATATATAGGGAGGACTTTCTTGCTCGACATGATAGTACGCTATCTGGTTGATCTTTATCTTAACATGTACACATGATGTCTCTTTGTTACATGTTGATAAAGCCCTTAGGATGTGTACTCGAGTTCAAGGATTATGATGCAGATCATACTAGTGGGGCCTGGGTAGTCCATGAGTACATCCTTCAATGTTCCTAGTCGTGGGAATATCGAGACGGGGCTTCGATATTCCAGAGTAAACTAGCGTATATCTTCTCGACCCATGTGATGGGCAATGGATGTTCCCATATCCATTGGTGTTTGACATCAGAGATGGTATACGGGTGCTCAGTGGAGACTGGGTACACTGAACGGACTCGCCGAGAACTCCCAGATGGTATTATACCTCACGTCAGATGGCAGTTCTCTGGTGACACTGATACAGCTTAGTCTGTTGACCCAAGATCGTCATAGAGTCTTGTATGTATCCCACTGTGATTTGATTGCCACCCTACCATGGCTCTATTGAGTCGTGCAAACAGGTGGTTTTTAGGTACAGTCCCGAGTCACATGGAGGCAATGAGCGATAGGAGGGGATTCGTCTCTTCCGGTATTGGGGGTTGATGTTGCGCTATGCTCGACTGACCATAACTGGAAATCCCTTACCAGGGTTGATGTGATTTACTGGTAAGTGTTATCAGTAGTTTCACGCTCGTTTTGGACCTTACATCAGCATGACTTATCAAGCTACTAGAGTATGACGTTTACCACCCCTAGACGAGATATGCGACATATCAGACGAACAGACCGGACTGTGCGGTAAGTGTTACTGATTGGATTCGTAGGAGTGTGAGCAGGCTTGCTCGTTGATCTTCTAATCGCTCAATACCCGGGTGGCCGTTACGTTTAGCAGACCGCTTGCGGCTTGTGGGTGACTGATATGATCACCACCTACTGCCGGCGTATTGACGAGTCTTTAGAGTCCTACACAGAGGTTTCGTGGCTCAAGCGAAACGAAATAGGAGCACATATGAGATATGTGCGGGACCGAGAATAATACGAATATGTGATACCGTATTCTATTCTCGCGATTTGTATCATCGGTCGGTTATATGGGATATAGCCGGGTTATCGAATCAAGTGTTGATTCGATATATTGATACACATGATATTAGTTGGTTATATGTGATATGACCGGATCATTAAATCAAGTGTTGATTTAATGATTTGATGTATAATTATATATTTGATATGTTACTGTACATTAACCATTATTGGTTCACTTAAGATTGCTTTTCTCACTTGATGTGCACAAAGTGTATATATATGATATATATATTGATGTACATGAATTGTGTCATGCTAGATGCCACATGCAACTTGTATGTATGAGACTTACACCATGACCATGATAATTTATTTGGATTTTATTTATTTTGGTAATTCAAATATAGTGGAAATTAGTCATGGTTGCAAGCTTGTAGAAGCTTGTGGATTCCATTGACTTAGCCCACTAATTTGTCTCACCTAAGATATTTATTAACCAAACCATTATCTAAAATCATGGTTAAATCTCTACAAAGGTTAGGATATGATACTAACTTACCCATGGTTGCAAATAACTTCACTTGAGTTTTTATTCTCATTCTTATTCTTCTTATTCTTCTTCATCCAAAAGAAAAACCTTGGTAGATTTTTCTTAGTGAAGAAATAAAGTGAGAAATCAAAATCTAAAGTGAACCCACTTCCTATTTCATCATCCTTTACTACTTTCCATTTAGTTTAGGGTGTTCTCTTCACATAGTTCATGACCTAGTGAAGGGTTGGCTTGAGTTTGAGTCACCTCGACGTAAATCATCTTCGGCCTCGAAGACTACTAGCAAGCTTGTTCGTTTCTCCGAGGAAACCATCACTAGAGTCCGGAAGCTCGCTGATCGCAGTGAAGGGACGTCAACACGGAGCTTTAGAAGTGAAGGACCAGATCTATAAAGGTTGTATTTTTGTTCACTTCTCTTTGTAATGTAGATTACTTGTTTTGGTTACCCTAGTTTTCTAGCATGATTCTTAATTAGATTGCTTAGAACCCCCTTGAATTTTTTGTTGTGCCATGTGTGATACTTGCAAACCCTAGGCTAGGTGCTAAAGAATCCCAACACAGGTTAGTCTGTAGACCAGAGATCGTCATAGAGTCTTGTGTGATTCCCACTGTGCTTTGATTTCTACCTTACCACGTTCATGAGAACCTGCAAAATGGTGGCTTTTGGGTACAGTCCCGAATCACATGGAGGCAATGAGCGATAGAAGGGGTTTCGTCTCTCCCGGTATTGGGGGTTGATGTTGCGCTGTGTTCGATTGGCTATAACTGGAAGTCCCTGGCCAGGGCTGATATGGAGATCTACTGGTAAGTGTTATCAGTAGTTTCTCGACCCGTTATGAGCCTCACATCGACACGACTTATCGGTTACTGGGGTCTGACATTTACCACCCCTAGACTGGATATGAGACATATCAGATGAAGAGACCGGACTGTACGGTAGTGTTACTGATTGGATTCACAGGAGTGTGTGCAGGCTTGCTTGTTGATCTTCTGATCGCTCAATACCCGGGTGGCTGTTACGTTTAGCTGACCGCTTGCAGCTTGTGGGTATTTGATATGATCATCACCCACTGCCGGCGTATTGACGAATCTTTAGAGTCCTACACAGAGGTTTCCTGGCTCAGGCAAAACGGAGTAGGAGCACATATGTGATATGTGTGGGACCGAGATTGTTACGTGTATGTGATACCGTATTCTATTCTCGCGATATGTGATATCGGCCCATTATATATGATATAGCCGGGTCATCGGATCAAGTGTTGATTTGATGAAATGATACATTTTATATTAGTCGGTTATATGTGATATAGCCGGATTATCGGATCAAGTATTGATACGATAATTTAATGTATAATTATATATGTGATATATTACATTACATTAACTAATATAAGCTCACTTAAGTAATTCTTTTTCTCACTTAGGATGCATTGATATATATGTGATATATGTTTATTGTATTCTTTTCTTTTGTTACATAATTATATATATGTGATATGTATAATTGTAACATGCTAGGTTACACATGCAACATGGATATGAGAGACTTATATCATGCTAGGGTTAAGATTAGGGTTTACATTTTATTTTTAGATAATTCAAAATGTATGGATTTATGCTAAGATATTTATCATAGTTGACTAAGTCCACCCTTTTGATATTTCTGAGATATTTATTAACCTAAGCTTAACCCTAGCTCATGGTTTAGTCTCTACAAGGATTAAGCATGACATTCTTAACCCATGATTGCATTTCTAATCTCAACAATAATTCATTCATCACTTGCTTCATCTTCTTCTTCCGCATGATTCTCTAATTAAAGATCTTGTTTAGGGTTGTTTAAGCATGGCAAAAATTTTAATTTGGCATGGATGATGCCACCCGAAACCTTGTTGCCATGCTAGACAACCCAACAGTGGTATCAGAGCCTAGCTAGAGAATTAGACGGATATGTGTAGGATTACGAAACCGAAACAACTCCGAAACACCCGAATAAAAACCCTAGTTTCTGTCGAAATTTTCTGAGAGTCAAAATTTTTTTTAAACAACTGCAGAATGTTGTACGAGATATAATATGAACACTGTGCAAAATTCACCCCATACCACATTTTTTGGGTCGGCCACAGGCATGTCAAAACTGGCCTCTTCGGTTTTACAGTGGGGTTGTGGGTTGAAATTTGTACTGTGTTCCAGTCTTTGGGGTTTGGTATTTCAGGTGTTGTTTGTTTTCGCTAAATCTGCATGTGATGTTATCTTTTTACAGAGGCAATTCGGAGTGTTTCGTATTCGTAATTCTAGTTTGTTTTCGAGTTATTTAGACGGTGTTAAAAAGTTCGAACGGATATCAATAACTCACTTTTTCCCTTACTGGAAATTTTTCCAAGTGTTGGATTTTTCCTTAGTTTAAAACTTTCGGAAAATCATGCAACCGATTCTGTGGACCCTCTAGAAGAACGAAACCTTAACTCGATTATGTGACCGTCAGAACCACCACTAAACCCTAGGGTTTGTGGTAGTTCAGCGTATGCCACATGTGAGGCATTGGTTGACCCTTCTACGGCTGGTTCATCGAAGCTGTGGCATGTTCTGGGACCTTTTGAACTCCGCTCAAGTGTTGAGCTTTTTGGGAAATTTTGGGTGTTTATTTATTCGATCGGAAAGTTTAACATTGTCTAGTTAACTGGAATGTGATACAATATGTGGAATTCATATAGTTCGGCATGAAATCCGCAATATGTGACATTTCGGATTTATGATGTCTAAGATGATTGTGGATTCCAAATGTTGTAGTTTTTCACTTTCTTTTCTACGACCATAAGTGTAATATGTGGTGTATCGCCGGTTTCGTTGCTATACATCAACGATAATTGGGATACGCATATTTACTTATATTGATGACATGTGATGTTATGTGTTGCTGTGATATGTTATATTGGATCGTCGTGATTTGAATAGCCGGGGTTTTATATGAGATGAGAGTTTTTCATTTTCATTCATATAAAATTTAATTGTATGTAATATTCTTTTATTGGGGCACTTCCGGGTTGAGGATGATGTTGCCATTGTATATTATTTACTTTTCCGCATTAGGATAGACCCAAGGAGGGGAGCATAAGTAACCGAGTTCTAGGGTCCAGTGGGAGGCCATCTTGAGGAGTCGAGACCGGGTCTCCTAACCCTAGAATTGGTAGGGTTGCATGCCATTCTCGTAAGGGTCTAGGGATGTGGGTTTGGCTATTCATCGCGACCGTGGAATCCGTGTTTTATACAGGCTCAAAATAAAACACTGACCTCCTAGTATATCCAATATTTCATATGTTATCTTCTGCTGCTGATATTCTGTGATGTAATCATTTTATATGCATGAGACGAATGCTTTATTATTGTATATATGATATATAATAAACGTTGCTTATGTTTTGCACCCGCGCCTGTCCCGTCCCGGTATGCCGTTAGTTAAGTAACCTAACGGTGCATAACGGGACACTGTGGCGAATGCGGATGGCATAAGCGTACGTTGTATTTTCGTTTCTTCTGTGATGCTTAGGAAGCATAAATGATGAGACTTCGTTAATGAGATTAATGAAAGAAAAAGAAACCTAAAAGATATTGTAGAATCAAATTTTCTAAAAGAGTAGCTCTAGTTTTTGCTTTGCATAGCGGTATTCCTTATAGAATATCCAGCACCTTATTCGATAAGGAAAGAGCCAAGATTTCTTCACTGGAAGTGACCTCTTTAGCGAAACTAGCAGATGCTACAACTCACTCGGTTTTGTTTTTTATTGCTTTTGTAGTTCTTGCTTTGCATAGTGATATTTGTGAAATATCCTGCACCTTATTCGATAAGGAAAGAGCCGAGATCCCTTCACCGGGAGTGACCTCTTTGGCGAAACTAGTAAAAAGCCTCAAAAACACTCCTTTTCAAAACCACTTGTTTCTATAACGATATCAAGTTCATTACGCAAAAGGTTTTCATAAAAACCTGTCGTAGCCCTCCGTCATTTCAGATAAGTCCTACTTAGTATTCGTGCTACGTTTGTTGACTATGTTAAGGAGTAGTGTGCGGTAGCTAATTAGTGTTTATCTGCTAAAGCATGAGATGCGATTGGATTAGGGTAGTCGTACGACTTTGTTGACTATGTTAAGGGTCGTACGGGTGGGTTTAATTCAATCAGGAAATGACGGGTTGAACTTGGCTAGCAATTATGATTTGTTGACTGTGTTAAGGTCATAAGTTGCTAGGGGCAAAAGTATTATCAGGAATTTCAAGTGTTGAAATTTGCATTGAGATTACATACCTTCTATGAGATAGTTGGATCCCGATACCCACTGTAACTAAGAGTTACTCCTAGAAGAGTTTTACACATGACAATTAGCTGATCAAGTAGATGTCTAGAAAGGTGTTAACGGGGTTATGCCTCTGGGAAAACGAGATTTATTTTAATTCGGTCCGTGCGAAAGCACGGGGAACCTCCCTCAAAGTACCAACACTGACATGGCTGAAAGATTGGCGAACTTGTAAAGTATAATTAATCCCGGCTAGTCTTACCTTTTAGGGTTTTAAAAAATATTTGATAAAAATAGTGGGAGCCATCCTGATTAGATAAGATAATAACCAATCTAATCTTGCATGAGCATACGCTAAAGTGTTTTCTTCTCTCTCTCCAGGTAGCGACCATGTCAAGCCTTAATCAAGATAATAATATGGATGTATTAACTGAACCCGCTTGTTATACTGAGCAGGGGAACGTTGGTTCCGTTCTTTATTATAATTGTTATAAGATTGAGCAGGAAATAGGAGAATATATGGGTTCTCACGCCGCCCAAACGAAGAATAAGCATGTTGATGCATCTTCTTCGGGTGTGTTTGTTATCAAGAACTGTTTCTCAGTTCACTTTACGTCCTGGGTATTAGATACCGGATCGGGATCCCACATATGTAATATGTTACATGGGCTAAGGAAAGGTAGGGAACTGGGAGAGGGTGATCATTCCATAAGAGTAGGGAATAGTGCAAATGTTGCAGCCAAAGCAGTTGGCGAATATCACCTTGTATTACCAAATGGTAATACATTGATTCTGAACGAATGCTATTACATTCCAACCCCGATATGCAATCTGATATCAGTTTCTTTATTGAGTAACGAAGGATATAATTTTGTAGTACAGGATAATATTATAAACATCTTCCTGAATCAAAAGTTGATTGGATCAGGCTCGTTAAATAATGTCATATACGTTCTAAATCAAACTACAGTTCTTAACGGACAAAACACACAAGAGGAAGAGTTCAGAAATGAACGAATCCTTCTTGTGGCATTGTAGACTAGGTCATATCAATGCGACACGACTGGCTAAGTTACATAAGGATGGATATTTGAATCTGTTTGAATTATCATCTTATGAAACTTGCCATTCATGTCTCAAAGGAAAGATGATCAAAACTCCGATTAGTGGAAACGGAGAAAGAATTACGGAACTCTTAGGACTAATACATAATGATGTATGCGGTCCTATGTCTACACATGCCAGGAATGGTTCTTCATACTTCATTACATTCACTGATGATCGCTCAAGATACGGATATGTGTTCATGTTGAAACACAAATCTGAAGCTTTTGAGAAATTGAAAGAATAAAAGAACGAAGTAGAGAACCAAATGGGTAAAAGTATTAAGATCCTTCGATCTGATCGAGGAGGAGAATACTTGAATAATGAGTTCCTGGACTATCTAAAAGAGAATGGGATTCTCTCTCAGCTTAATCTTCCATATACACTACAGCACAACGGTGTATCGGAACGGAGGAATCGCACCCTATTAGATATGGTACTCTCTATGAAGAGCACTGCTGAGTTGCCTATTTCCTTTTGGGGCTATGCGCTTGAGACAGCAGCATAGCTATTGAATCAAGTTCCATCTAAATCTGTACCTACCATGCCATATGAGATATGGAGTAGGAAGAGACCATATCTTAAACGTGTTAAGATTTGGGGTTGTCCGGCCTATGTCAAAAGGCAAAATCCGGACAAACTCGAGGCACGATTGGTTCTATGCAAGTTTGTGGGATATCTAAAGAATTCACAAGGATATATTTTCTACCACGCTGAAGAACAAAAGGTGTTTGTTTCTCAATATGCCACCTTTTTAGAAAAGGAATTTCTTGTAAAAGAAATTAATGGCGAAGAGATAGAGCTGGAAGAAGTTCCAGCAGCACAAACTGCAACTGAAGATTTAGTGAAACCAGAGGATTCAATAGTTCTCGACGAACCTCAGCCACTCCGCTGATCTAGTAGGGTTCCTCATCCACCTAAGAGATACTACGGTTTTCTCATTGATGGTGGGAGCGAGGACTGCATCATAGAAGATGATGACCCGACTAGCTTCGAGCAGGCCATCACGAGTGGGGACTCTATGAAATGGCTGGATGCAATGCGATCTGAGATGGAATCCATGTAAACCAACAAAGTATGGACTTTGGAAGTTGCTCCTGAAGGGGTAAAACCCATTGGGAGAAAATGGATCTTTAATAAAAAAACTTGGTGTAGATGGAAAAGTTAAGACTTTCAAAGCTAGAATTGTTGCAAAAGGTTTTCGTCAACGACCAGGTGTAAATTATGATGAACCTTTTCTCCAGTGGCTATGCTTAAGTCTATCTGGATCTTACTTGCCATTGCTTCATATCATGACTACGAAATCTGGCAAATGGATGTTAAGACCGTCTTTCTAAATGGTGATTTAGAAGAGTGCGTGTACATGACTCAGCCAGAGGACTTCATAGACAGTGAGAGCAGCGGGAAGGTGTGCAAGCTGCTTAAATCCATCTACGGGTTAAAACAGGCATCGCGAAGTTGGAATATCTATTTTGATGTGGTAGTCAAAGAGTTTGACTTCATCAATAACGTAGATGAACCGTGTATATACAAGAAGGTGGGAGAGAGTAAGGTTTCCTCCTCGTATTGTACGTGGATGACATACTCTTGATAGGAAATGATATTCCTATGCTGCACTCGGTCAAGCTCTTCTTATCATAAAGATTCTCAATGAAAGATCTAGGTGATGCCTCCTGCATTTTGGGGATTAAGATCTATAGAGATAGATCTAAACGGATATTGGGATTGTCCTAATCCAGGTACATTGACACCATACTAAAGAGGTTTAGTATGGAAGAATCCAAGCGTGGGAACTTACCTACAATCTCTGGACTCACTCTCTCCAAAGAGATATCTCCCAAGACTGATTTGGAGAGAGCTCGCACGCAAGGGATACCCTATGCTTCGGCAGTAGGCTCTATCATGTACGCGATGCTATGTACCAGACCCGATGTAGCATACTCACTAAGTGTAGTGAGTAGGTATCAAGCAGATTCTGGAGAGAGTCACTGGACAGCTGTGAAGAACATTCTCAAGTACTTGAGAAAGACTAAGGAGATGTTCTTGGTGTATGGTAACGGAGAACTCCAGGTGGAGTTTTTTACCGATTCGAGCTTCCAGAGTGATAAGGACGACTCTAAGTCGCACTCGGGATTTGTCTTTACCCTCAATAGAGGGGCAGTGTGTTGGAAGAGTTCCAAACAGGAAACCGTGGCAGACTCGACGATGGAGGCTGAATACATCGCTGTCAACGATACTGCCAAAGAGGCTGTCTGGATAAAGAAGTTCATAACTGAACTTGGTATGGTTCCGTCCATTGAGCATCCAATACCTTTGTATTGTGATAACAATGGAGCTGTGGTTTTGGCCAAGGAACCCAGGTCCCATCAAAGATCCAGGCATATTCTGAGGCGGTATCACCTGATCCGGGAGATAGTTGATCGCCGCGAGATCAAGGTCAGGAGAGTTGACACGAAGGACAACACTGCGGATCCACTCACGAAGGCCATACCCCAGATACAATTTAAGAGACTCTTCGGGATGTTGGGTATGAGATACTACAACAGCTGGCCTTAGTGCAAATGGGAGACTGTTAGTTATGTATATGCCCTAGAGTTCATTGTTGTACATATGATGTATATTATAGTGGATGCTTGGATATATATAAAGAGGACTTTCTTGCTCGACATGATAGTATGCTATCTAGTTTCACTTTGTCTAAACATGTTGACTTGTATTGTATTACTGTCTTACTCTCACATGTTGATAAAGCCCTTAGGATATGTACTTGACTACTAGGACTATGATGTAGATCATACTAGTGGGGCCAGGGTAGTCCACGAGTACATCCTATAATTGTTCCTACTCGAGGGTGTATCGAGACAGGGTATCGATGCTCCAGAGTAGACTAGTGTATACGTTTCTTGACCCATATGATGGGCGATGGATGATCCTACATCCATTGGTGTTTGACATCAAAGATGGTGTACGGGTGCTCAGTGGAGACTGGGTATACTGAACGGACTCGCCGAGAATTCCTAGATGGTATTATACCTATCGTCAGATAGCAGTTCTCTGGTGACACTGATACAGGTCAGTCTGTAGACTCGAGATCGTCATAGAGTCTTGTGTGATTCCCACTGTGCTTTGATTTCCACCTTACCACATTCATGAGAACATGCAAAACGGTGGCTTTTGGGTACAGTCCCGAATCACATGGAGGCAATGAGTGATAGGAGGGGTTTCGTCTCTCCCGGTATTGGGGGTTGATGTTGCGCTATGTTCGATTGGGTATAACTGGAAGTCCCCGGCCAGGGCTGATATAGAGATCTACTGGTAAGTGTTATTAGTAGTTTCTCAACCCGTTATGAGCCTCACATCGACACGACTTATCGGTTACTGGGGTCTGACGTTTACCACCCCTAGACTGGATATGCGACATATCAGACGAAGAGACCGGACCGTACGGTTTTGTTACTGATTGGATTCACAGGAGTGTGTGCAGGCTTGCTTATTGATCTTCTGATTGCTGAATACCCGGGTGGCTGTTACGTTTAGCTGACCGCTTGCAGCTTGTGGGTGTTTGATATGATCATCACCCACTGCCGGCGTATTGACGAATCTTTAGAGTCCTACACAGAGGTTTTCTGGCTCAGGTGAAACGGAGTAGGAGCACATATGTGATATATGCGGGACCGAGATTGTTACGTGTATGTGATACCGTATTCTATTCTCGCGATATGTGATATCGGCCGGTTATATGTGATATAGCCGGGTCATCGGATCAAGTGTTGATTCGATAAAATGATACATTTTATATTTGTCGGTTATATGTGATATAGCCGGATTATCGGATCAAGTATTGATTCGATAATTTAATGTATAATTATATATGTGATATATTATATTAAATTAACTAATATAAGCTCACTTAAGTAATTCTTTTTCTCACTTAGGATGCATTGATATATATGTGATATATGTTTATTGTATTCTTTTCTTTTGTTACATAATTATATATATGTTATATGTATAATTGTAACATGCTAGGTTACACATGCAACATGGATGTGAGAGACTTATACCATGTTAGGGTTAAGATTAGGGTTTACAATTTATTTTTAGATAATTCAAAATGTGTGGATTTATGCTAAGATATTTATCATAGTTGACTAAGTCCACCCTTTTGATATTTCTAAGATATTTATTAACCTAAACTTAACCCTAGCTCATGGTTTAGTCTCTACAAGGGTTAAACATAACATTCTTAACTCATGGTTGCATTTCTAACCTCAACAATAATTCATTCATCACTTGCTACATCTTCTTCTTCCGCATGATTCTCTAGTTAAAGATCTTGTTTAGGATTGTTTAAGCATGGCAAAAATTTTAATTTGGCATGGATGATGCCACCCGAAATCTTGCTGTTGTGCTTAGAAACCCTACAATTTTTTCAAAATACAGAAAGGAGCAACTAAGCATGAGCACAGGTTATAAATTTAAATTGCTTTTGAACAGCAAGAAAGCACTTGTAGCTCATTGGTAAAGTCTTGCACTGTTATGACGTATCCCCTGTGTTCAAATTCTCCCAGCCACATATTATTTTTAATTGATTTTTCTTTTAAACTTTTAGAAGCTCAAAAGTTTACACGTGCAATACACGTAAAACTAAAAAGTCATTTAAAACAAATATGTGAAATATGTTATTTTTACGGACCATGACACGTGGCACAAATCTAGGCGCTGACATGTGGCACAAATCTAGCCCCAAACCACCCCTACGTAGCCGGCGAGATACGCCATGGGGCCGGCGCCGCCGGGCCCTCCCCGGTTCCAAATGCCATCAAATTTTAACCCTACAACCCTTGGACTACCCCCACTAACCCTAGTCTGTTTGTTTTCCCTGCACATTTCCAGAGAATTAAAATGAGGCATTAATCCAAATTTTAATGCATATTTTTAATTCATTCTTCATTCCTAAACCCTAATTTCTCCTATAAATACCACACTATACCATAGCCTCCTCATTCAGAATTCCATTGCCAAAACTCTCTAAAATTGTAACGCTTTGAATTTTCGTTTAAGTAATTTTTCGATAATCGGTAAAATAAACAGTATTTTCCGTAAAATGTCAAAATAATTATTTTTCAATATAGGCCTAATTATACAAAATTTAGATAAGAAATTGCTAGTAATTGGTTAATTAATTGTCACTTAAAAATTTCTACTCATTTAAAAAAATTTCCTTAATTAATTAATTTTTAATATTATTTTAAGCTTTTAAATATATATTAAATTAGTGATAAATACAAATTTAAATGGGTAAATTACATACTAAGGAACCATTATAAACTAAAATATGGTAGTAACAAAAATTTTATCAAGACTTTCCAAGATTGGTTGTTTCTATGGTTTAAAATGAAATTTTAATTAGAAAAATGATGTGATGGAAATTAAATGAACTTGAGAGAGTGTTTTTATGTAGAAATTTCTACACATTTCCCTCACTCTCCCCACTCTTTCCCCTCAGGCCGAAACTGCAGCAGGCCCTCCCCATTTTCCCATTTCTTTTTGCTTCAATTTTCATCTCAAAAATCCACCGAAATCCAAAAATCTCTTCACAAAACTCAAACCAATCCCTATTCTACCTCTTCCCAAACCCAAATTAGTTTAAAACATGGAGAAAAGAGGCAACTTTGGAGGCTAAGTGCAAGAGGTTCACAACTTGGGAGGTATAATTCTAATTTAATTGTTAAATTGTAGTTTAAATATGCTAAATTAGAAATTTAAAGTGTGAAATTTGGTTAAAACTGCTTGCTTATGAAATTCAAGAAAGGGGTTGCTTTTGTAATTAGGGTTTGAAGCATTGTAAGTGGGTTAAAATTAGGGTAGTGGCTATCTAGTGGGTTTGTTGGGTTGATTATGCTAGATTGTGATCGCTATATCGTTAATTCGCGATGTTTGCAACGAAATTGAAATGTTAATGCTTACTAGGTTTTTCATAAAATTAGAAGGTGATTTAATTGCGATATCTTGACGATACTATTAGCATCTCCTACGACTTTTAGGGTGTGCAAATGCGGAATTTAATTTAATCAGGTTTTAGTTTTGACGGTTGCTCCAAAACGACGATTTTAGTTAAGGTTTTAGTGGTTTTCGTGTGTGTTCCGCGCGCTTAGTGCACGTTGTGCCTAACTTGTGAGCGTCGACCTTTTCATATTGTGACTTGCATCATTTCATGATGTGTAATCTTATATTGTGTGTTATGCAATTTTAGGATCGGTTGCGGAAATATCGGATGCGGCGCGCAAAGGCAAAGCGGTGGTTGGATCAGATTAGCGAGGCGTCCGGGTGAGTGGATGTATACATCTATGGGGAAATCGTCTGGATGGTGCGAGGCGCCCCATAGATAGGATCACTTTATTACTTGCAATCTATATGCGTAGTTATTTAGCAACCATCTCATTCATATGCATAGCTTTCTGGTTATCTATATACACAGGTGTGATATCACCTCTTAGGACATTTACACCATTACCATTGGCTCATGTTGCACGTGCACTATTCATGTGACACATACGCCTTTGGTAATTGCCCTGCCAGGAGCACTGTAGAACCTACTTAGTTCAATATCAACATCTGCATCATATATGATACATTGAATTGCATAGCATATATATACCTCACTTCATCATCATGCTTATATAGATTCCTAGCCATAAATCATATTGCATACCTTTGATATCATAAGCATTTATCATATACAACATGTTGAGTATTATGATTTTCTTGAAGATTTCAGTATTGATGAGATTTCTGGATTTTGGGGAAAACCGCAAGAATTTAACAAAAGCTTATTATTATCATTTTTAAAATAAAGTTGCGGTTTACTCGTGATGTATGTGTCGTCCACCATGAGTTTTCATGTTTTCTGTTGGATTTCGAGACCCGATTCGAGAAGTGGATGAACCGTCTCGGGTACATGGTGGGCCCGGTATGGTACCCCGGGGCAAGAAGATCGAGTTGTAGATGATGAGCCTGGCAGGGGAAGACTACCTACCGGTGATGTCTGGCGCGGCGGATATCCGGAGGATACCGACCGTTTTCGTGAGATTTGATGATATGGGCCGATCCGGACTGACGGAGCCCGATGTATTGAGATACTGACATAGTGAGACATTGAGACAAATATACTTCCATATTTGGTGTCGATACTTGACACGGTTTTTGGATGATTTCATTGATGGTACCTTAGCTATTGTACAGATATTTTTCTAAGTTAAGAATGCAAAGATTATCGTATTTAAACACTTAGAGATTTCGTATTGATTTTGCATCCATGTTCATACATATTAGTAGCATCGCATCATACTTAGATATGCAGATTGTGACGCATTGCGTGCATTCTTACAATACCCTTATTAGATGTTACTTGCTACTCATGAGCTGGCAACTCACCCCCGTTGTGCCATAGTGCCTTGCAAGTCGGACCCCTCAGCTTTGCAGCGGCGGGCGTATCTTTTCATTGGCTTCTTTTGCTCAGACTCGCAACATTGCTCATAGGTGGGCTGCAAGGACACTTTATCTCTCTTTTGTACTATCAATATATCTAGTATTCTCCATCTACCACTTCTTATTTGTATATGCGACCTAGTGATGAGACTGAGAGATTTGTGTATATATGGTTTCTCTGGGGTCGAGCTCACTTGAGCCGACGTTGTGTTTTTCTTATTTTTGCGTTTCCTTATGCTTATTTGCTTGATATTACATATATATTGCGTGTGGTTGTGATCCGCCTTGGGCGAAGAGCTAGCTCCCTCTTGGAGATGCCATTATTTCATTACAGGTTTATATATCTTGTTGTTCCCATTTTGGGGGCTAGTATTTACAAAAGAGACTCTGCCGAAATTTTCGGAAAATTTTGATATTTTTAAAATGGGATTAATATCACTTAATTGGTTCAAAATCGTTTTCATAAAAGGTTTTCCACTCTTATTGTTTATGGTTTAGATTTTCTGGGCTTTGGCTGACTTAGGTTACGTTACGCCTTGAGACGTCTCGTAATCTAAGTGTCAGTCACGTTCCGTACTTTCAGGTCGTGAAAAAGTTGGTATCAGAGCTATAGGTTTTACCTTTCTGAGTGTAGGACGATCCTTGGTAGATGGAGTAGGTGACTTAAGCAAAGTGACGTAGCGTGGGTATGTTCCGCGGCATACTTACGATACGGTACTCCGCCTAAGTGACCTTAGGACAAAATTGCTTGTATTTCCCCTCTTGATTCCATGCATTCTTTGATTCAATTGCAACGTTCTTATCGCTCCTGTTTTTTTATTCCAGCTTTGATGCCGCCAAAGACTACGAGAGCTCAGCGGGCTGCCGCTAGGGATGAGCTTTGAGCGGCTCGTCTGAGGCGAGGATTGAGCGGCATGATACACCTACCCCTCAGGGTCAGATTGATCCGCCTTCTCCCGACCGTATTGCCAGATTAGAGGCTAGTATGTAGGAGTTGCGACAGATGATGGAATCTTTAGTTGAGTCCAGTCGGGCACAGAGATCTGAGGATGTTCCGTCCACCCCACAGACCACGATTGTACCTGTTGCTCAGACGGTTACTCCTGCTACTACTGTGACTATCCCCATTTCACTACAGGAGTTTATGAGGCTGAGACCTCCAGCCTTTACCGGCACGGATCCGACAGAGGACCCGCAGGCATTTCTAGATAGGATGGCTAGGATTTGTCGTTCGTTGAGGTGTTCTGATGATAGATGGGTGGAGTTCGCGAGTTTTCGTCTGGAGGGCCTTGCTCAGACGTGGTATGATTCAGTAGAGAGAGGCCGAGCTGCAGGTCTACCTCCTATGACTTGGGACGAGTTCACAGCTGCATTTCTTACCTGTTTTCTTCCGGAGAGTGTCCGAGATGGTTGAGCCCGTAGTTTTGAGTCTTTGCGCAAGACCCCTGGGATGACAGTATCCGAGTATGATATACAGTTTACTCAGTTATCCCGATATGCTCCGTACCTAGTAGACACTTAAGAGAAAAGGATAAAGAGGTTTGTGCGAGAACTTGACACACAGTTATTCCTTGCCATTGGCACCCAGCAGTTTGACACATACGCAGCCGGGATGGATGCAACCTTACTTTTGGAGGAGCGCATTTCTGAGACTCCGGTCATTTCTGGGCCGAAGCGGATTCGTACGGATACGCCAGCCCAGCGGCAGATGGGTAGACACCGTGACAGGTTCTTTCCGAGAGATGGTAGCAGCAGAGGATTGAGACGGGGTCAGTTATTTGGTTCATATCCGCAAACCCAGCAGTCGTCACTAGGATGTTTTCGGTGCGGGAGTCAGTACCATCGTATCAGATACTGTACCATGGGGCGCCAGGGCGCAGCGACGATGCCACATGTGACCTTACCACCTTCACCACCTCCTCAGAGAGCTCTACTTCCTGCCCCTGATGATGCTCCACGCCAGGAAGATTCTCCTAAAGATCGTGGGCGTGGAGATCCTGTTCAGAGAGGACAAGGCGGCAGAGGCAGAGGCAGAGGTAGAGGCAGAGGACAGCCAGCTGTTAGTGGTGGACAGGCCCGAGTATTTGCTTTGACTCCGCGGGATGCGCAGGCATCTAATGCCATCGTGACAGGTACTCTGCCAGTATATTCTTTTGATGCACGGGTATTATTTGATCCAGGCTCCACGCATTCTTATATATCCACATACTTTGCACCGAGGTTGGGCCAAGAGTCTTCTTTGTTAGATCGGCCGCTTTTCATTATTACTCCGGTAGGCGAGTCGTTTGTTGCTCGTTTTGTGTACCGATCGTGTCCTGTTGGTATCGGGGAGAGGGATTCTTCAGTTGATTTGATTCTCCTCGATATGCTTGAGTTCGACGATCTTCTTGGTATGGACTGGCTAGCCACCTGTTATGCATCTGTGGACTGCCGTGAGAAGGCAGTCAGGTTCAGCTTTCCTGGTGAGACGGTTCTTGTTATTCAGGGAGATCGTAGCGCTACTCTTCCCAGCTTGATTTCTTCTCTTCGCGCTGGTCAGCTCTTGCGGAAGGGGTGTCAGGGATTCTTAGCCTATGTTTGTGATACTAGAGCCACAGAGTTCCGTTGGACCAGGTCTCTTTTGTGAGGGAGTTTCCTGATGTATTCCCTGACGAGCTGCCTGGTCTGCCGCCAGAGCGAAAGATTGAGTTCTGCATTGACTTGATCCCCGGAACGGGGAATATTTCTATACCGCCTTATCGAATGGCCCCGGGGGAGCTTAGAGAGCTGAAGGATCAGTTACAGGACTTGCTGGATAAAGGGCTTATCCGACCAAGTGTGTCACCTTGGGGTGCTCTCGTCCTGTTTGTTAAGAAGAAGGATAGCAGTATGCGCTTATGCATTGATTATCGTTAGCTGAACCGGGTTACTGTGCGGAACAGATATCCCCTACCCCGCATTGACGACTTATTCGATCAGCTCCAGGGTTCAGGGTATTTCTCGAAGGTTGATTTACGGTCAGGTTATCACCTGTTGCGGGTTCGGAAGGAGGATATTCTGAAGACCGCTTTCCATACACGATATGGTCATTATGAGTTCTTGGTGATGTCGTTCGGGCTCACCAATGCCCTGGCAGCATTTATGGACTTGATGAACCGTGTATTCAGGCCGTATCTTGATCAGTTCATCATTGTTTTCATTGACGACATCTTAGTTTATTCTCGGAGCCGGGAGGAGCATGAGCAGCACTTGCGTATCACACTGCAGACTTTGAGGGAGTATCAGCTGTTCGCCAAATTTTCCAAGTGCGCATTCTGGCTAGACAGTGTCGACTTCTTGGGTCACGTGGTGATGAGAGATGGTATTTGTGTGGACCCGAAGAAGATTGAGGCAGTTCAGCGTTGGCCCAGACCGATATCAGTTACGGAGGTTCACAGCTTTCTAGGTCTGGCCGGATATTATCGACGTTTTGTCCAGGATTTCTCCCGTATTGCTGAACCGTTGACCGGGTTGACCCGGAAGGGGGTTCCTTTTGATTGGACCGAGGCATGTGAGGATAGCTTCCAGTAGTTGAAGACTCGTCTGACTACTGCACCAGTGTTATCATTGCCTTCAGGATCAGGCGGTTTCGTGGTTTATTGTGATGCTTCTCGAGTAGGGCTGGGTTGTGTATTGATGCAGCACGACAGAGTTATCGCGTATGCTTCTCGACAGTTGAGGAAACATGAACAGAACTACCCCACTCATGATTTAGAGATGGCTGCAGTGGTGTTTGCACTCAAGATCTAGAGACATTATCTATACGGCGAGTCATGCCAGATATTCACTGACTACAAGAGCTTGAAGTATATCTTTCAGCAGCGAGATCTGAATCTGAGACAGCGCCGTTGGATGGTGTTTGTGAAAGATTATGACTGCGAGATTCTATACCATCCTGGCAAGGCAAATGTGGTGGCAGATGCTTTGAGTAGGAGGCCCGGAGGTAACTTATCTTGTTTGAGCGCAGTACAGATGTAGTCGACGGCGGATTGGCAGGTGTTATGTGACAGCAGAGTGCAGTTCGAGTTTACTCCTACAGGTGGACAGCTGGCCCATTTCAGAGCATGCCCGCAGTTACTTGACCATATTCGTGAGGCACGGTCCGGTGATGCCCGTATTTTACAGATTATCGTGCAGATTCGGCAGGGCAGAGTTTCCGAGTTCGTGATTGATGATCAGGGCATACTTCGATTTGGGACTCGACTGTGCATACCAGATTCTAAGGGACTGAGGCGTGATATTCTTGAGGAGGCACATAGATCAGTGTACAGTGTGCATCTAGGTTCCACCAAGATGTACCGTAATTTGAGAGAAGTTTACTGGTGGGACGGGATAAAGAAGGATGTTACAGACTTTGTATCGAGATGCCTGACTTGTCAGCAAGTCAAGGCCGAGCACCAGAGGCTAGCCGGCGAGTTACAGCCTTTGCCCATTCCTGAGTGGAAGTAGGAACAGGTCTCCATGGACTTCATTGTGGGTTTACCCAGGACCAGTCGAGAGTATGACTCTATTTGGATGATTGTGGATCGACTGACGAAAGCGGCTCACTTTCTTCCAGTGAAGACCACTTTTGGATTTGCTCAGTATGCCTAGGTTTATATTGATGAGATCGTGCGACTGCATGGCGTCCCGACTTGCATCGTGTACGACCGGGGCACCCAGTTTACCAGCCGATTATGACAGAAACTTCAGGAGGCTTTGGGCATCCGATTGAGTTTTAGCACAGATTTTCATCCGCAAACTGACGGTCAGTTAGAGCGTATTATTCAGACTATTGAGGACATGCTCAGAGCCTATGTTTTAGATTTTGGTGGTAGTTGGGATCGTCATTTTCCCTTGATCGAGTTCTCCTACAATAATAGCTTCCAGGAGACGATTCAGATGGCACCTTTCGAGACTTTATATGGGAGGAGATGTCAATCGCTTGTATATTGGACAGAGCTCAGGGAGAGCAGTATTTTAGGACCGCAGATCGTACAGGAGATGACCGAAAAGATCCAGCTAATTCGAGATAGGATGAGGGCAGCACAGAGTAGGCAGAAATCATATGCTGACAGGCGCCGTCGCCGACTCGAGTTCGCTGTTGGCGATCATGTTTTCCTGAGGGTCTCTCCGATGAAAGACATGATGAGATTTGGGTGGAAAGGAAAGATTAGACCAAGATATGTTGGTCCCTTCGGGATCCTAGAGCGTGTTGGTTCGGTGGCTTATCGGTTGGCTCTTCCGCCCAGCTTCCCCGATGTTCACCCCGTGTTCCATGTTACAATGCTCCGCAAGTACTTTCATGACCCTTCCCATGCGATTCAGCACCAGAAGATCCACCTAGAGCGCGATCTTTCATTCACCGAGCAGCCGGTAGTCATTTTAGATCGGCAGGTGAAGAAATTGAGGTCGAAGGTTATACCGTCCGTCAAGGTTCTTTGGCGTGGCCCGAATAGCGAGGAGGTCACCTGGGAGACCGAGGACGAGATGAGGAAGAGATATCGCCATCTTTTTGAAGGTACGCGTAGTTAAGTTTTAAATTCGGGGACCGAATTTCTTTAAGGGGGGAAGACTGTAACGCTTTGAATTTTCGTTTAGGTAGTTTTTCGACAATCGGTAAAATAAACAGTATTTTCTGTAAAATGTCAAAATAATTATTTTTCAATATAGGCCTAATTATACAAAATTTAGATAAGAAATTGCTAGTAATTGGTTAATTAATTGTCACTTAAAAATTTCTAGTCATTTAAAAAAATTTCCTTAATTAATTAATTTTTAATATTATTTTAAGCTTTTAAATATACATTAAATTAGTGATAAATACAAATTTAAATGGGTAAATTACATACTTAGGAACCATTATAAACTAAAATATGGTAGTATCAAAAAATTTATCAAGACTTTCCAAGATTGGTTGTTTCTATGGTTTAAAATGAATTAAAATGAAATTTTAATTAGAAAAATGATGTGATGGACATTAAATGAACTTGAGAGAATGTTTTTATGTAGAAATTTCTACACATTTCCTTCACTCTCCCCACTCTCTCCCCTCAGGACGAAACTGCAGCAGGCCCTCCCGCATTTTCCCATTTCTTTTTGCTTCAATTTTCATCTCAAAATTCCACCGAAATCCACAAATTTCTTCACAAAACTCAAACCAATCCCTATTATACCTCTTCCCAAACCCAAATTAGTTTAAAACATGGAGAAAAGAGGCAACTTTGGAGGCTAAGTGCAAGAGGTTCACAACTTGGGAGGTATAATTCTAATTTAATTGTTAAATTGTAGTTTAAATATGCTAAATTAGAAATTTAAAGTGTGAAATTTAGTTAAAATTGCTTGCTTATGAAATTCAAGAAAGGGGTTGCTTTTGTAATTAGGGTTTGAAGAATTGTAAGTGGGTTAAAATTAGGGTAGTGGCTATCTAGTAGGTTAGTTGGGTTGATTATGCTAGATTGTGATCGCTATATCGTTAATTCGCGATGTTTGCAACGAAATTGAAATGTTAATGCTTCCTAGGCTTTTCATAAAATTAGGAGGTGATTTAATTACGATATCTAAACGATACTATTAGAATCTCCTACGACTTTTAGGGTGTGCGAATGCGGAATTTGGTTTCATCGGGTTTTAGTTTTGACGGTTGCTCCGAAACGACGATTTTAGTTAAGGTTTTAGTGATTTTCGTGTGTGTTCCACACGCTTAATGCACGTTGTACCTAAGTTGTGAGCGTCGATGTCACGCCCCGGTTCCCAGAGTACGCTAAAATAGGCACGTGACATAGCCAACCACCTGTGGATAGGAAAAATCCTTCCACAGTCACATTACGGCTGTAGAGATACCAAGAACAGGAAAGTAGACTGAACTATCTAGTACATGTCCATGAGCCAAAATAAATGAGTCAAGAAATGATAATATGCGGAAGCAAAAGATACAATAAATGAAACACCTGGAAAGTAAAACTGCATACCGACAGGATCTTCACCGCTCGGTCTAACAGCGGCAATACTCCTAATCAGTCTGCAACAAAGGTAGAAGGATCTGGGCCATGCAAAACCCAGACGTCAGCGCGTCATAACATAAAGCAATCAAGTATAAACAGGGTAACAAGACATGCAAGTATAATCATAAATAGTAAAGCAGGTGTAATAGCAATATAAATCAGGGCAGTGAAGGGTAGTGTGCAGTGAGTAAACTAAACTGGTCTATTGGGTTATCTACTCTCAAGTCTTTGAAATCAGTTTGATGAATCATCAATGTAACTCAATAGTATCCTGTGCATGCCCGGGACCACGGTCTAAGACTCTCGGGCTGAAACCGAGACGTGCCGCTAGGCACTAAAAGGAAAGGGTAAAGACGAACGATGTCAGCAGCATCATCCCGAAGCGGGCCTAGCCTCTAAAATTGATCAGTAAAAGCAAGCAACTGTCGAGTTACAAGTCAGGTTTCATCATTGATTTCCCCATACCCCCAAGTTATATGTGGTCAAGTCATGTATTAAATAATCTAGAGCTAATGCCAACACAGGATCAGGCAGGTACATGTTTGTCTGGATAGACAACAGGAACGGTCCGTAAGGACAACAGGTCAGGTTTGTTGGCATTAGACACAAGATCAGGTAACAGGTAAGACCATGGTTCATCAGGTCAAGCCAGGTAATATATAAAGGTGTCACGTTATGTCAATAGGTGTACGGTACCATGTCGGGTTAAGTAATATGTGTAGCAAATCACGTCAGGGTGTACAAGATATCATGTGGGTGCTCATAATCAACTAGCATAAACATGGTTATAAGTAAACAAGCACGGGTGCTGTCAGAATAATAAACTGGAACGTGTGATATGATATGCAGATAGGTACAGATTAATTTATATCGAGGCACGGTTATCATTACTTAGCTACAGTATACAAATATGGATATTAAAATCATGTTAACATGTATTACGTAATCTAGAGATGCAATGATATGTATAATAGGTTTAATAGATGCAATTATAATTAAAACAGGTCAAAGATGCACACGGGTGTCCAATTGAGTAAACTGTAGAAAGGGTACCATAGACTAGGTAAATATTTATTACGTGATTAAAATATAAATGTGGTTACTAGGTTTAGTAAAGTAAATGCAACGGGTAGGTTTCAAGTTTTGAATCTAAAATGATATAACGTGACATCGAACGGTAAAATGGAAATCATGGTATTAAATTTGAACTACAGGTTTAATATGCAATCAAATAAGTATAGTAATTTTAAATAGCATATATAGTGATTTAAATAGCATGTAGCAAGTTTCACTTGCATGTACTAGATGTGAAATGCATGGTACGGATGTAATCGGACATCCGTAAAATGATAAAACATGAAAGGTGATAATGCGGGTTGCATAAATAATAATGATGGGGTATTATAATTTAAATTTACATAGGAGGTAATAGTATAGCATGTAGCAAGGTTAACTTGCCTGATGGATCGCGATGCGGATACGATGCAACGTACAATGTCGATAAAAGCTGCGATGCACCCACGCGTGCCCGGAACGGAACCAGCCAATGTAAGAAGTGACCGCACTGCACGAAAACGTCTTCTGGGTCGCCCAGATCGTCATTTCTTTAGCAGAACACTTGCTATCATCTACTGGATAATGTTCGATAGATGTATCTTCCGTGCTTCCGAAACAACCTACATCTCGATAACGGATTCCACCATCACAAGGGGAGGAACACTTCATCCACGGTCCAGTAACCCACTCTAAGATTTCTTGTGGCTTCAATTGCACAGCCAGCTCAGCACCAGTCTTGCAATAACCAAACTTTGTGCTCTTGTCTATAAAGTAAGGGTCCGAGCAATCAATGCAGCAAACAAACTCATCACCAAAGTCCAACTTATTCTTGCATCTGGTGCATCTGTCTGTTATCTTTGGGTTTTCTGGCTTACAACAGTGGCAATGTGTATGGAATGGAAGGCATGGTGGATAGCTTGGTTCTTCACAACGACCATTGCAATCATCCGACTGATCAGTTACGATATGCCCAGCACCGCATCCTCCAAACCGTTTGCTTTGGCATGGTTCAGTCCAATAGCAACCGCGAGATTGGAGATCTTGGGAGATCTCCGGCGAGGGAAAGAGGAGGAGGAGGAGGAGAATAGGAGAAGAAGAAGAGGAAGAAGAAGAGAAGAAGAAGGAACAGAAGAGGCCGGTCAGGGGTTTAAGGAAGAGGGAGGGAGGTCATGGTGACAGGGATGGTGACGACGGGGTCGGAGTTTCCGGCGACGCGAGAGTGCCGGCAAGGTTGCAAGTGCAGTGAAGGTTCTTGGTTCTGTGCAGGGAAAAAGACCTGGGGTTTGAGGAGGTAGTGATGGTTTGCATCGAAGGAGGAGAAGGTGGTGGCGATGGGGTGAGGATGAGGCGACGACGACGTGCTCGCCGGCGGTGAGGCGAGGTGCGTGCAGTGGAGGTTCTAGGGTTGCAGGGTTAGTGATCGGGGGTGCAGTGTACTCGGGTAAAGGAGGTGGCGAAGGTGACGACGACGAGGAGGAGATAAGGGCAAGACGATCGGCGGTAAGGACGAGCGGATAGGGTTTGGGTTCGTCGGGGTTTTGGGTCGTCGTAGGGCTCGAGGATTATGGGTTCTCAGGGTTAGAGGAGGAGGGAAGGAGAAGGTGGTGATGAGGTCGTGGCGAGGTCGGCGGCGATGGTGAGGTGAGAGCTAGGGTTGCAGGAGTGGTTAGGGCTCGCGTTCTCGTGGCAAGAGGAGGAAGACGAAATAAAAGAGAGGAAAGAGAAAGGGTTAATAATAATATTAGGTTTATTAATTGTATATATTTAATTAGAGAGAGTGAGAAGAGAGAGACAGAGAGAAAGGGAAGAGAGAGACAGAGAGACAGAGAAATGTTTGTTATAGGAATATATTTTTTAGTTTTATTAAAGATTATAAATAGTTTGAAAAGATATTAGAATATAATATAATATTAGTCCGTTTTGAGATTTAGCAAAATACAAATTTACTCCAAAACATGCCCGGGTCGGGTCCAAAAATTCAGATTTAAAATATGAAAAATATATGCGACTTCCAAATTTCAAAATGAATGATCAGTTAGAGAAAATGCATACCCCTAAGAACGGATGCACGTACGTGCGCGTAGCCATCCAAACACGTCTGTTTCACTGAACGGGACGAGAACAAGATGCACGGATGCTACCACGGGGTTAGGGGTATCAAGCAGGCCATGTTATGTATTTTAATAAATATTTTCTGTGACTTAAAAGTTATATGATAAAACATGTGATGTCAGATGAAATGCCAATATGCAGTTTTTTTACTAGTTGCACGTGTCAATGCAACGAGTCAGGGTAACCTATAAATATCAAACAAGTTCAAGCAAGCGGTCGGGTCGAATGCAATGTAAAATGTAAACTACCATTCGCATCCAAATACGATAAATCAAGAATGGACCATAGATAAGTAAATACGGAAACTGGGATTGGTATAAATGAACTCAGGTGCTACATTATACCCAACTACAAAAGAATTTCGTCCTCGAAATTCCAAGAACAAGATAGGATAAACAATCAAGAAACTACAAGGATGGATATGGAAACTTTAGCCGGATTTCATCTTTTCGTTCCCAAGTTGATTCTCCATGTGAGCGATTTCCCCCCAAAAAAAAAGAACAAGCACAAGAGGGATAACCTTGTTCTTAAGAACCTTTTCCCTTCGATCCACGATCGATACCGGTCGTTCCTTAAAAGTCGAATCTTCTCGTACGGTTAGCTCCGAATGATCCAACACATGTGTTTCATCTCGGACATACCTACGGAGTTGAGGTACGTAACACACGTTATGAACATTCGCTAAGAATTGCGGTAACGCCAATTGATAAGCCACTTCTCCAACATGTTCCAAGATCTCCAAAAGGTCTAACGAATCGTGGACTAAGCTTTCCCGACTTCCGAAACGAATCACCCTTCTAGTCGGTGATATCTTGAAGAATACCAAATCACCAACGGCGAACTCTAGAGGTCTTCTCGATGTGTCGGCCCAACTATTCTGCCGATCTTGTGCTGCCTTCATGTGATTCCGGATAGTATTAACTTTCTCTACCGTTTGCCCGATCAAATCCGGCCCCAACAATATTCGTTCTTCCACATCATCCCAACAATAGGTGAACGACCCTTGCGACCATACAATGCTTCGAATGGAGCCATCTGAATAGTTACCTGGAAACCGTTGCTGTAAGAACTCCACCAAATGTAGATGGTCCTCCCATGAACCCTTGGAGCCCAACATGCAAGCTCTCAACATGTCTTCAAGAGTTTGGATCGTTCTCTCCTACTGACCATCTGTCTGAGGATGATAAGCTGTACTAAACTTCAAACTAGTCCCCAAACTTTCCTGTAAGTTCCTCCAAAAGTGTGATAAGAAATGGTTGTCACGGTCGGTCACGATGCTCACCGGTACTCCATGCAATCTTACTATCTCCTGTATGCACTGTTCTGCCAAAACTTCTGTTGATTGATCGACTCGAAATTGTATGAAATGAGCTGCCTTGGTCAATCGATCAACAATCACCCAAACTGCATTGTTGCCCTTTGGACTCCGCGGCAAAGCTGTCACAAAATCCATGGTTATAGTTTTCCACTTCCATTGAGGAACCGGAAGTGGCTTCAATAAACCAGAAGCCTTTTGATGTTCATCCTTAACTTGCTGACACTCCAAGCACTTCGCTACAAAGCGAGCAATCTCCCTTTTCATTCCCTCCCACCAGAAATGCTGTCTTAGATCGCGGTACATTTTCGTGCCTCCTGGATGTATGGAATACGCATAACTGTGTGCCTCCTTCATAACTCTTTCACGGATATCTCCCTTTGTCACACACAAACGGCTACCATAACGCAACGAATCACCTTCATGAATCAATAAGTCCGTTCGAAAATTAGCTTCAACCTGTTCTCGAAACTCCTGCAATCTTGGGTCCTGCAATTGCCCTGCTTTAATATCCTCGAATCTTCGAAAGTTTTCAATAAGTCCCTTCTGTGTAATCCACATCTGAATTGCTGGCGACCGACTAAGCACATCCGATACAACATTAACTTTCCCCGGATGGTACTTTAGATCAAGATCGTGGTCAGCCATCAGCTCCAACCATCTGCGCTGCCTCATACTAAGCTCCTCCTGAGTGAACACGTACTTTAGGCTTTTGTGATCGGTGAATACTTCGACCGTTTTGCTCAATAAGTAGTGTCTCCAAATCTTCGAAGCGAAAATCACAGCTGCTAACTCCAAGTCATGAGTTGGGTAATACTCCTCAAGGGTCTTCAACTGTCTCAACGCGTAGGCTATACCCTTCCCATGCCGTATCAAAACACATCCCAATCCTTCCCCCGATATGTTGCTGCGAAACACCAATCCTCCGGAACCGTCTGGCACGGTTAAAACAAGAGCAGTTATCAACCTTCGCTTCAACGTCTCAAAAACTGATGCACACTTATTTTTCCACACAAATGGTACTTCCTCGCGCGTAAGCTTGGTCAGAGGCTCTACCAAACAAGCAAAATTCTCTACGAACCTTCTGCAATACCCGGCAAGTCCAAGAAGCTTCTGATCTCTGCTACGTTCATCGGAATCGGCCAATCCTGAACTACTTCAATCTTCTCAGGATCAATGGCGATTCCAACTCCGGATACAACATGCCCCAAAACTTCACTTCTTCAAGCCAAAACTCGTACTTGCTCATCTTTGCATACAATCTTTCTTGCCTCAATGTCTGCCGTGCGAGCATCAAGTGTTCTACATGTTCTTCCTTGCTCCATGAGTAGACCCGAATTTCGTCGATGAACACCACCAAGAACTGGTCCAAGAAGGGTGAAATATTCGGTTCATCAAGTCCATAAATATTGCCGGCGCATTCGTTACTCCGAAGGGCATCACCAAATACTCGTAATGTCCATACCGAGTTTTGAACGCAGTCTTGCAAATATCCTCTGACTTAATTCGGACTTGATGATGTCCGGATCGCAAATCCAGCTTCGAGAATACCCTCACGCCACTAAGTTGCTTAAATAATTCACCAATACGAGGGATCGGGTACTTGTTCTTAATAGTCACCCGGTTTAATTCTCGATAATCGATGCACATTCTCCTTGTGACATCATCTTCTTTACTAGAAGAACTGGAGCTCCCCAAGGTGAGTTATTGCTGCGAATCCAACCCTTCTCAAGTAATTCAGTAATTTGCTTCTTGACTTCTTCCAACTCCACTGGTGCTGCACCAGGAACAAGATCAATCACGAACTCCACATCTCGTTTTGCGGTAAACCCGATATGTCCTCGAACACGTCCATGAACTCTCAAAATATAGCCGGCGCTTCTTCCTTATCAACTTCCATCGACGAAAGATCATCATTTGTCGGCCTAGCCTTAAACTCGACTGGCCCGACAGAACTGCTTCCTCCAGTAAAACAAACTCCGGACGTCCGGGAATCTGGAGAATCACCAACCTTTCCTTATAATCAATATGAGCATAGAAAGTGCCGTGAAAATCCATTCCTAAGACAACAACAAACAAGGGATGCACCAGATTTGAATAATTCTAATGCGGTAAAGCATTGAACAAGTAAGATACCGAGATGACTTCATCCGAAGTCAAGATACTGAAGAGAATTAAGCACGGGAAACATGATTCAAGTTAGCGATAAAATAATAACTGGTAAGCAATGAAACCGAGAAAAAAAACAAAGTAATATAACGATCATGAAATAAGGAAGTGAATCAAGACCGGGACTCTAAGTTAATCAAATAGAGTACCGCATTGTAACCATGCTGCAGTTCATGGGTACAATTACATAACTCCACTCAAGTCGCCCAAATCCTAGTATCAGAATCAAAGAACAGGAAGAACCAATAGAGAACCAAAAGGTTTCAAGCCGAGATGCAAAATTGTTTGCATATCGTTAAAACGAAGGATAAAAGAAAGATATGATTCAAGAGTCACGATAAGAAGGTGGCAGGACATGTTCCCAATCACGAGTATTCTGATTCGTGTATTTGGTCCAATACCCAACTACAAAAGAATCAAACTCGTTTAACCTATATCCGATCTCTCTGATACCAAAAGAACCATGTCACGCCCCGCTTCCCAGAGTACTCTAAAATAGGCGTGTTCATACTATAATATTGCATTATTGTACTCCCCATTTTATTCGTTTTGTAAATAAACAGGTACTTTTGATACACGTTTGTTGCATATTACAGGATACAGGATCTTGGAGCGAATACAATGAAAAAAAGATGAAAGTTGGTACAAAAGAGTGACTTTTGACAAGCAAGTAGAAGGGTCCTACTCAAGCCTAGACGAAGAACAATTCACAAGGCAATGCATGGTCTGAAATGTTAAAGGAAACAGTTAAAAGACCACTACAAATTTCACTGAAGATCTGGAGAAAACCCAGAAGTCAAATGGAGAAAAGAAGTAGAAAAATAGAAAGCCCAAGAAGCCAAGAAGAAAGCCCAGAAGTTTCCAGACCCAACTCCCTTCTTTGGCCGCGGAACCGCGGCCAAACCTAAGCTGGCGCCGCGGTTCCGCGGCCATTAAGTGCCCGTATCGGTGGATTTTTCTGGTGTCGGTGCGAGGGTTGGGATTTTCCGTGGGCATATCTGTAAAATACGTGTGCGAGAATCTGTAACCCTAGTTTCCTTGTTTACTTATAAATTGTAATCATAAATCTGTAAAACGGATGCCTCTTTTCAATGAATAAACTTTCAGAATTGTTGGGAGATCAAGAGCATCATTTTCTGTAAGTTTTTATTTTTACTTTCTGCCTTAGTGTTAATTTAATTTTTGCCCTGGCTCTCTAGTGTAATTCTTGCCGTAGATTAATCATACAATTGCCCTAATTAATTTAGTTGAGTTCTTTCTAATGCAATCGGTAAGTTCTTTCAAAATGCTATTTTTAAAAGACACCCTAATGAGCGAGTAATTTCCTCGCTTGTTAGGGTTAGGAATAAGGGAGAGATTGAGAGATGAATATCTCTCATCTTTTTCAATGCGAATAATTTCTTATAAGTAGAACTTCATGCACGCATGCATGATCCGCTCCTTACGGCACCCTACCCATGAGGTAACGGTGACACCGTAGTATAAAGGACTGGACATGCATGACGTCCATGAAGGTTATAGCAATTAGTAGGAAAGGACGGACAAGGATCAAGAGGAAGAAACTTCGTTTCTTTCCAATCATCCTAATCCCCCTTACTAATAATTGTTATGACTCCTAAAAAATTTTAATCGAGTGTATTGAAAGAGGTGATAAGATCAATCTCATCAAACCCTACTTTAGACCTAACCCTAGCAAGTCCCTTAATATCGTACAACTTAGTTTTCAAAATCAATCGAGAAAAATCAAACCATAATTGGAATCAACTCATAAAAACACATAAGAAAATTACACATCTCTGTGGATCGACCCGTATTCACCGGCTAGCTGCAAAGCGACGCCGTTTCTGATTACGGTTAACAAGTATTTTTGAACAAATCAAATGGCGCCGTTGCCGGGGATGGCGTAAAAATTTCTTTTGTGTAATTTCGGGTTGATATAAATTTTTAAAATCATAAAAATCTGAAAATAGAAAAAAAAATATAAAAACATTTTTATCAATTTTTATCTGTTTGAAGGGTTTAGTGTTTGAATCTTACAGGAACAGCGACGAATTGAGAATCTGGAAATTTACAGAAGGCCAAACAGAAAAGTGAACATCAGAACAGAAGGGAAATTTGATAACAGAGCAGTGCAAAATTTTTCAGAGAGTGATCCCCTCAACTGACCGCGGAACCGCGGCCCAGGAGCACCCAAAACCCCGGAACCGCGGCTATTTAGCCACTTTAGCACCTCAAATTTGCATGGTTTGTTTTCTTTTTCTCCCCTCTGCAACCTCCATAATCTGTCTGTAAAAACTTTCTGCAGGAATTCTTTTGTAACATTTTAAAAATAATTAAATAAATAAAATTTGTTTAAGTGAATTTTAGGATTTTCGGTAAAGTAAAATGTATTTTTCGTAAAACTAAACCGTAATTATTTTTCACTATAAATTTAAAAATGTCTATTTTAATTATGTTATTACTAGTAAATGGTGTTTATTTAGCCACTTATAAATTTTTAGTTCAATTAAATATTTTTCCTAAATTAAATATTTTAAATATTAACATAAGCTTTATTTTTACACTAAATTAGTGTAAATTACAAATTTGAATGGTTTTAATTTGTAAAAATGAGCCATGGTATATTAGAATCAAGTGTGTAATATGCAAAATCTTTTCCAAAATCTCTCCATGGTTCTAGAAATTTCTAGGAAAAGGGTTAAATTGAAAAAGTTAGATAATAAAGGGTTTAAGTGAAAAAAATGCATTATTTATGAACTTTCTACACAATACCACACATTTTTTCTCTCTCTCCACCCTCCTCCCTCTCCATGGCCGGCATCCCCTCCATGGGTAGCCCCAAAATTTTTCCCCCATTATTTTTGCATTAAAATTCATCAAAATTCATCAAAAATTCCAAAAATAAATCTCAAAAATCAACATTCAATCTCTACCATTTTCCTTTGACCTATTTAGCATGGATTTTGGAGATGGAAAGCATGCATTTTGGAGGCTTATTTTGATGTTTGGGTTTCATATTTTGGAGGTATAAATTTCCTTCTTTTGATTTATTGTTATTAGATGTTCATTTAAGCATAATTAGATTTAATATATTAATTCTATTTACTACTTTTAAAATTCAAGTTAGGGTTTGAAAAATCAAGTTATGATTTTTATTAATTAACTAAGGTTATAATAACTAGTCTACCATTTTTAGAAGTGGAAAAATCTTGCATGGTTATTATATAATAATTTGTGTATTCAATTGTTTCAATTAAGCTATTTAGCTAACTAGATTTTTCTAAAATGTGTTTGTGGGTAAAATAAAATTCTTATTAAGGTTGTTATCATTAGATGGTAGTTTTAATGAGAATATTAGCATATTAAAGGAATGAAAAACTTAGTTTGATCACTAGTTTCTTGTGATAATTGGAAAAATACTAATAAAATGCTATTTTTGTAAACTAGATTTTGGGAAATTCCTAAATAAATGAGATTAAAAATATAATTATGGTATCATCATATCATTATCATCATGAATCATAGTTTAATACATTAATTCATGCAAAATCATGTTTTGTTGTGGAATTGTGAATTTTGCTTGAAAGAGGTTGAAAATTTCTAATGGTTGCAAACTAAAAATTTCAAATTAATGCAAATATGTGTAATAAAAATATAGTAAGGGGTTGTATAGTCTAGTTATGATATTTGATGAGTTTTATAACCATTGGTTTTATTTAAATGTCAAGTTTTGATGAAAAACGGTAAATTGGCATTTTCAGGTTTTACGAAATTGGACGGTTTGATGGATTTTAGGGTTTCGATGGATTTAATCATGTTTTATAATATAAGTAATGTGTTTTAAAACTACGAGTTATTTGTTGATGTTTATCTCGATCCATCGGAGTTTGTACGCCGATATCGAGCGATATTTGGTTCTTTTGCGTGGACGGGACATAGGTTTTAACCTATGCCGGTTCATTGCGTCGTTTTAACTTTTGTATGTGATTCAGTTTACGATGCTATTTATATGTTTGCGTTTAGGTACCCCTCACGTGGACTGCGGGCGATGAAGAGGAGGATGGCGATACCGTCTTCGGCAGACATAGACCAGGTGAGTAGATGCATATCTACGGGGGGAAGTCGGGTGGATGGAGTTTAGCACCCCCTCAACGTAGAATAGGAATAGTACTTTTTGACATTAGGAAACCAGTTGTGACCCTAGATTCTTAATGATTAGGGCCCTAGTAATGACCCTAGGCTGGACTAGACTGATTTAGGAAGACATATCAGAAGATGAATACCTTGGAAGAGGTTCGTAGGTTTCAGGTAGAAACACACACACGCACACACTGAAAAACGACATGGTGTATACGTGCATGCGTATATATATATAGGGCGAGGTATAGGTATATATATATATATATAACACGTATATGGGATACATTGATGTGATATGATATCTGAGGTATGATGAACAGTATAACTGGGCTTGATGTCGTGATTATTGGCTATACAGTCGTATTAAGTGTTAGCGGATCATTAGAGAAAGAGATAATGAACATGGATACATAACTTATAATGGGTGGTGATGATATTGAGGTACATGGGACTCTAAAATAGTACCCGGACTGTAACTTGTGATTGATCACGTGATATGTATGACTTGATTACGACATCATATAGGTGTGACTTGATGTCGATATCATAGAGGTGTGACTTGAGGATGATATGATACATATGACATGATATTTATGAGGATAAACTAATGATGCTTATTATGATGGCAATGATATATGATTGATGTATGCGATCACAGTTTAGCACCTTGATCATGAGATGTGTTGATGATGACATTATACGAATGATGAGACACCTGGGAGATACTTGACCCGTACCCTGATATTGGGATGTCGTACGATGGATTTTACCGTACGAGACATAATATGATGATTGATTCGCACTCTTGATTCGAGGAAGCCGTACTACGTACGTGGCGCTATTGAGGCAGGATCGCCGACTATTAGAGATATGGACTCAGGCGTTAGGTGTACTTCTATTGACCAGTTCTTAGGTTTAGTTTTCCTTAGGAGGGTTAGATAAACACTAGGTTAAGTTTGAGCCATATAGTGGTAGTGATAATTGTATATCAAATGAGTGGATAACACACATCCGTCTTTACTTTCACATTGTAATCATAATGTCGCTTGTTCTTACATATGTTGCTATAATCAGTATAAACCTTACCTGTTAGGACACTAGCACCATTACCGATGATACGCATATTCCACGCACACTTATTTGCCGGCTCACACACATCATCATCGGTAATTGTTATGTCACGTACACTTTAGATTATATTATCTTTTATTGATAGAATCAGTTAACAACTTGACCGATATAATATTGTGATTACTCTCTGATGTTAGTATAGACATGATAATTATTACTTAGACATTCATGCATTCATGTTTTCATGTTATCATGCAGTATTATGGGCATATACCGACACTTATCATATACTTACTCATGATTTTGAGATTTGGGTTTCTATAAGATTTCTGGATTTTTGGGGAAAACCGCAAGAATATATAAAAAAAACTTCTCTCTCTCTCCTCCTCTCTTTTTAAAACATAAGATGCGGTTTTCTCGTGATGTATGTGTCGTCCACCATGAGATTTCATATTTTCTGTTGGATTTCGAGACCCGATTCGAGGAGTGGATGAACCGTCTCGGGTACATGGTGGGCCCGGTATGGTACCCCGGGGCAAGAAGATCGAGTTGTAGACGATGAGCCTGGCAGGGGAAGGCTACCTACCGGTGATGTCTGGCGCGGCGGATATCCGGAGGATACCGACCGTTGTCGTGAGATTTGATGATATGGGCCGATCCGGACTGACGGAGCCCGAGATATTGAGACTACGAGACTTGAGATTTACATGTTTGTGTCGATGCTTGACACGGATTTCCATGGATTTCATTGTTGATATTTTCGATTTCTATACCCGTTTTACTATAATAACAGTTAAAGATTTCTTATACAGATATATCTGGATTTCAGGATTGATTGTTTTATATTCATGGTGCATGCATATCCATTCATATGACATAGAACTATATGAGGCACTGATACGAGCACGGAGTATCTGCACTTACACGTAGTATTACCCTGCTATTACTAGATGATTGGGACTTAGTAGTGTATTATTATGACCTAGGATAGCGTCGTGCATTCGATTTTTTTTTGTAGATGTCTTCTACTCACGACTTGGCAACTCACCCCCGTTGTGCCAAATTTTATTACAGGTTCGATGTACAGCTTTCCCTTTGCAGTTGCTGGCACATCATTTTCATTTCGGGTGATTTGCACGGTAGGTTGGTTCATTTGTATCTGAACCGCCGTTGTATTTTTATTATTTCATTTGTATCTAGAAAGCTCCATCAACCAAACTTGTATTATTTGATAGATTATTGGACCGGTCTTTTATTTCGACCATAGAGTCGTGCATGTATTATTCTGATCTGGTGGTTTTGTTTTCTTTGAGATTTGAGCCTCGCCCTTTGGCGTTGTATACTATTGTGTATTGTTGTGGTTGTTTCCGCCTGTTGGCGTTGAGCTAGCTCCCGTTTGGGGATGCTTTTTATTGTTTATGTATATTATACTTGTTGTACCCGTTTGGGGCCAGTTTTTACAGAGGAGACTCTACCGAAATTTTTGGAAAATTTGCTGATGCTTTTAAACTTGTTTTCTTTTTCTTCTTCTTCTTCTTTTATGGTTTAGATTTCTGGGCTTCGGCTTACTTAGGTTACGTTGCGCCTCTAGACGTTTCGTAATCTAAGTGCCGGTCACGTTCCGTACTTTCGGGTCGTGACAAAGTTGGTATCAGAGCCAGGTTTAACCTTGTATAAGTCTAGGTGACCCTTGGTTGATGGAGTGGGCGATTTAGGTAGAGTAACGTACCGTGGGTATGGTCCGCGGCATACTTATGATACGCTACTCTGCTTAATGAGCCTTAGGATGTACAATTGTTTGCACCGTATTCCATTCGTTCTTTTGATCTATCTTCGTCAATGTTGGAGGGTGGTTTCTGTTACCACGGGCACACTGGCAGAGGGAGCTGCGGCTCGAATGCGATAATCATTAGAGTATTGGCTATTCTTGAGGATTGAAGCATTGCTTAGCGTGCAAACGAAGGGTATTCACATGCCGTCCGGATGAAGTTAAAGGGTTCGAACGATTATCAGAAAACCATTTTCCCAAGTTTAAGGTATTCGGAAGAACATGCAGGTATTTCGATGGACCCTCTAGAAGAATGAAACCCTAACTCGACATAATGACCACGAGAACGCCCTTGAACCTTAGGGTTTACGGCAGTTCTGCGGTGCCATTAGTGAGGCTTGGGTTTGCCCTTCTACGGCTGGACCATCGATGCTGGGGTATGTATCGGATATTTTTAAACTGTACTTGAGTGTTGAGCTCTCGGGGAATTATGGGATTTTGATGGATCGATCGAAAAGTTTAATGTAGTCCGGATATCAGGTGAAGGGATCGACTACGTGGGAGACTCTAGATATGAATTGCCGTTGGTAGCGCAGCCGGCACAGCTACGAAGAGACGAGTTCGAAGCAATCGACATCCGAGGAAAGAGGCGCACATTGACGATAGTGTTTACGATTGTGATTTGGTGATTTGAATTTCATATTTCTGTTATTGGATTTTGGTATTTTGAGGATTTTGTTCTACGATTGGTATTTCTTATGTGTACCTTCATTATATTCTATTTGTGTTTTATATATCTGTTGTATTAATGTTGTTTAGTATACACCCAGTACACTTGATTTGGTTTTATATATTTTGAGATTTTTGATTTGATTTCGTGCATATGGGTTACACATGATTTTGATATATGTTTCGACCTAGTTTTCATGCATTTGTACTGTGATTTCGATTTTGATAATTGATGTATGTTTCTGTGCACCATGTGCACCTGATTAGGATTCTTGCGCATACTTGGCGTACTTGATGCGATTTTGTGCACACCAGATGCACTAAATCGGGGTTTTGTGCAGATTAGATGCACCAGATAATGAGTCGTGCACGCCCGTTGCACTTGACAGATGTTTTGGTGCACACCTGTTGCACTTATTTTGTTTTTGTGTGTATTCATGGTATCTGTATTTGGTTTCGATTGCAGTGCGCACCGGACGCACATGATATTTTATTGATGTGATTGGGATTGATTTCAGTTTGAGCGGTATGTTTTCATAGTCATTATTATTTGATTTAGTAACCAGGCGGGACGTGTATGTTAAATAAAAGATATATATATATATATATATATATATATATATATATATATATAGTTTTTTTTAAATAAACGTCCGCTACTTATGCCGTGACACGTGCATCACACGGCGATTTTCAAAAAGGGTTTTTGCATATTTCCTTATCCAGATATTTGGATGGTTTTACTATGATGCGTACTATATATAAGTTATAGATTGATGTATATTAAGATGGTTTTCATATTGGGTTTTAATATTTTATTCTCGCCATAACTCTGATGATTGCGTTATGCTTGACGGAGTTGATTTTTGTTATGTATTGATGATTTCGGAGCCCCGACGATTTGAGTGTTTGCTAAATGTTTTAATATTTGGAGGGGGAGTTTTAATTTAAATTCGGGGACCGAATTTCATAAAGGGGGGAAGACTGTAACATTTTAAAAATAATTAAATAAATAAAATTTGTTTAAGTGAATTTTAGGATTTTCGGTAAAGTAAAATGTATTTTTCGTAAAACTAAATCGTAATTATTTTTCACCATAAATTTAAAAATATCTATTTTAATTATGTTATTACTAGTAAATGATGTTTATTTAGCCACTTATAAATTTTTAGTTCAATTAAATATTTTTCCTAAATTAAATATTTTAAATATTAACATAAGCTTTATTTTTACACTAAATTAGTGTAAATTACAAATTTGAATGGTTTTAATTTGTAAAAATGAGCCATAGTATATTAGAATCAAGTGTGTAATATGCAAAATTTTTTCAAAAATCTCTTCATGGTTCTAGAAATTTCTAGGAAAATGGTTAAATTGAAAAAGTTAGATAATAAAGGGTTTAAGTGAAAAAAAATGCATTATTTATGAACTTTCTACACAATACCACACATTTTTTCTCTCTCTCCACCCTCCTCCCTCTCCATGGCTGGCCTCCCCTCCATGGGTAGCCCCAAAATTTGTCCCCCATCATTTTTGCATTAAAATTCATCAAAATTCATCAAAAATTTCAAAAATAAATCTCAAAAATCAACATTCAACCTCTACCATTTTCCTTTGACCTATTTAGCATGGATTTTGGAGATGGAAAGCATGCATTTTGGAGACTTATTTCATGTTTGGGTTTCATATTTTGGAGGTATAAATTTCCTTCTTTTGATTTATTGTTATTAGATGTTCATTTAAGCATAATTAGATTTAATATATTAATTCTATTTACTACTTTTAAAATTCAAGTTAGGGTTTGAAAAATCAAGTTGTGATTTTTATTAATTAAATAAGGTTATAATAACTAGTCTACCATTTTTAGAAGTGGAAAAAATCTTGCATGGTTATTATATAATAATTTGTGTATTCAATTGTTTCAATTAAGCTATTTAGCTAACTAGATTTTTCTAAAATGTATTTGTGGGTAAAATAAAATTCTTCTTAAGGTTATTATCATTAGATGGTAGTTTTAATGAGAATATTAGCATATTAAAAGAATGAAAAACTTAGTTTGATCACTAGTTTCTTGTGATAATTGGAAAAATACTAATAAAATGCTATTTTTGTAAACTAGATTTTGGGAAATTCCTAAATAAATGAGATTAAAAATATAATTATGGTTTCATCATATCATTATCATCATGAATTGTAGTTTAATACATTAATTCATGCAAAATCATGTTTTGTTGTGGAATTGTGAATTTTGCTTGAAAGAGGTTGAAAATTTCTAATGGTTGCAAACTAGAAATTTCAAATTAATGCAAATATGTGTAATAAAAATATGGTAAGGGGTTGTATAGTCTAGTTATGCTATTTGATGAGTTTTATAACCATTGGTTTCATTTAAATGTCAAGTTTTGATGAAAACCGGTAAATTGGCATTTTCAGGTTTTACGAAATTGGACGGTTTGATGGATTTTAGGGTTTCGATGGATTTAATCATATTTTATAATATAAGTAATGTGTTTTAAAACTACGAGTTATTTGTTGATGTTTATCTCGATCCATCGGAGTTTGTACGCCGATATCGAGCGATATTTGGTTCTTTTGCGTGGACGGGACATAGGTTTTAACATATGCCGGTTCATTGCGTCGTTTTGACTTTTGTATGTGATTCAGTTTACGATGCTATTTATATATTTGCGTTTAGGTACCCCTCATGTGGACTGCGGGCGATGAAGAGGAGGATGGCGACACCGTCTTCAGCAGACATGGACCAGGTGAGTAGATGCATATCTACGGGGGGAAGTCGGGTGGATGGCGTTTAGCACCCCCTCAACGTAGAATAGGAATAGTACTTTTTGACATTAGGAAACCAGTTGTGACCCTAGATTCTTAATGATTAGGGCCCTAGTAATGACCCTAGGCTGGACTAGACTGATTTAGGAAGACATATCAGAAGATGAATACCTTGGAAAAGGTTCGTAGGTTTCAGGTAGAAACACACACACGCACACACTGAAAAACGACATGGTGTATACGTGCATGCGTATATATATATAGGACGAGGTATAGGTATATATATATATATATATATATATATATATATATACAACACGTATATGGGATACATTGATGTGATATGATATCTGAGGTATGATGAACAGTATAACTGGGCTTGATGTCGTGATTATTGGCTATACAGTCTTATTAAGTGTTAGCGGATCATTAGAGAATGAGATAATGAACATGGATACATAACTTATAATGGGTGGTGATGATATTGAGGTACATGGGACTCTAAAATAGTACCCGGACTATAACTTGTGATTGATCACGATATGGGATATGTATGACTTGATTACGACACATATAGGTGTGACTTGATGTCGATATCATAGAGGTGTGACTTGAGGATGATATGATACATATGACATGATATTTATGAGGATAAACTAATGATGCTTATTATGATGGCAATGATATATGATTGATGTATGCGATCACAGTTTAGCACCTTGATCATGAGATGTGTTGATGATGACATTATACTAATGATGAGACACCTAAGAGATACTTGACCCGTACCCTGATATTGGGATGCCGTACGATGGATTTTACCGTACGAGGCATAATATGATGATTGATCCGCACTCTTGATTCGAGGAAGCCGTACTACGTACGTGACGCTATTGAGGCAGGATCGCCGACTATTAGAGATATGGACTCGGGCGTTAGGTGTACTTCTATTGACCAGTTCTTAGGTTTAGTTTTCCTTAGGAGGGTTAGATGAACACTAGGTTAAGTTTGAGCCATATAGTGGTAGTGATAATTGTATATCAAATGAGTGGATAACACATATCCGTCTTTACTTTCACATTGTAATCATAATGTCGCTTGTTCTTACATATGTTGCTATAATCAGTATAAACCTTACCTGTTAGGACACTAGCACCATTACCGATGATGCGCATATTCCACGCACACTTATTTGCCTGCTCACACACATCATCATCGGTAATTGCTATGTCACGTACACTTTAGATTATATTATCTTGTATTGATAGAATCAGTTAACAACTTGACCGATATAATATTGTGATTACTCTCTGATGTTAGTATAGACATGATAATTATTACTTAGACATTCATGCATTCATGTTTTCATGTTATCATGCAGTATTATGGGCATATGCCGACACTTATCATATACTTACTCATGATTTTGAGATTTGGGTTTCTATGAGATTTCTGGATTTTTGGGGAAAACCGCAAGAATATATAAAAAAAAAACTTCCCTCTCTCTCCTCCTCTCTTTTTAAAACATAAGATGCGGTTTTCTCGTGATGTATGTGTCGTCCACCATGAGATTTAATGTTTTCTGTTGGATTTCGAGACCCGATTCGAGGAGTGGATGAACCATCTCGGGTACATGGTGGGCCCGGTATGGTACTCCGGGGCAAGAAGATCGAGTTGTAGATGATGAGCCTGGCAGGGGAAGGCTACCTACCGGTGATGTCTGGCGCGGCGGATATCCGGAGGATACCGACCGTTGTCGTGAGATTTGATGATATGGGCCGATCCGGAATGACGGAGCCCGAGATATTGAGACTACGAGACTTGAGATTTACATGTTTGTGTCGATGCTTGACACGGATTTCCATGGATTTCATTGTTGATATTTCCGGTTTCTATACCCGTTTTACTATGATAACAGTTAAAGATTTCTTATACAGATATATCTGGATTTCAGGATTGATTGTTTTTTATTCATGGTGCATTTGCATTTGCATTGACCACAATTAATTAAAAAAATACTAGACTCAGCCCTAAGGACATCGAGCTCAATAGGAAAAGGACTAGTATAGGCATCGACCGTTTATCCTAACCTGACTTTGCGGTGTCTAGGCAAGTGTGTCTAGGCTAGTGGTTATTAATTAGGCCCACTATTGTGGTTCCTTTCCACTTACCTGGCACTTACCTGGCCGTAATTGGCGGTGAAGAGGCGGTTTGAGGTCCTATTTCTAGCCCTAGTTAGGAGCTGTCTAGCAGACCTAGGTGACCCTAGATCTAGGCCTGATTGTGCATGTGTGGTTGATACATTTGTGTCTCGAGTCTCTTTTCAAAAATCTCTTTGCAAACATTCTCACATAAAAAAAAAGAGAAATCTTTTCAAATCTTGCAACTTGTCACTAAGAAAACTTGTACCTCACTTACACCGCTTCCTTTCATTGACGTTATCTTACCTCCACATTCTGTCTTTCAATTTTTTTCTGACTACACTACCCCTTTAGTGTATGTCACTTTGGACTAGGGATACTAACGCCCAATTAGTCCGTGTTTCGTTGGTACCGACTGACGAACCCTTGAAGTCGACATTCCGTCCACTTTCTTACCTACACCTTCAAATTCTTCTTCCGAAGGCATGTCGGGATTCAACCCCAACGATACCTTACCGACGGGAATGATTCCACCTCCGCCAGGTGCGAATAACCTAAATCAACCGCCTGTTGAAGCGCCCGCATGAGTTGCGCTCCAGGATCTCTTCTACCTCGTCCGCACTTCTTTACCTACCTGTCTTTCACCCCTACCGGCAAATGGGGAAAACTTTGAAATAAAACCACATTTCATCAATATGCTGCCAAAATTTCATGGTTTGGAATCTGAAGATGCATATATCTTTATCAATAAATTCCAAAATGTTTGCTCTATGATGAAAACGACCCAATTAAGTGATGACGCTATAAGGCTAAGGGTCATTCCTTTCACCATATGTGACCTAGCCGAGAAGTGGCTATACAGCACCGCATCACATTCCATTAGAAATTAGGACGAGTTTGTGAAAGCTTTTCTGAAAAAGTTTTATCCTTATCACAAAACTGCTAGAATCCGTAATGAGATTATACAATTTTCACAGCTTCCTTCCGAACCATTTTGGAAGTGCTTCGAGAGATTTAAAAACCTACTCGTTCAATGCCCTCATCATGGGATCGAAAGTTGGCAACTTTGCTAAACATTATACGAGGGATTGAACTCGGCAACTAAGCAGTTGCTAGAAACCATATGTCAAGGTCATTTTCTCTCCAAATCTAGTAACGAAGCATGGCAGTTTCTTGAGAATCTTAGTGAGCAAACAATTCAGTGGGAGAGTACCAAGACCAAATCATCTTCTTCTAATGGTCAATCTAGGACAGGCGTACATCAAGTAGAGATGTCGATTGCTATGAAGGCCGAGATGGCCGCTCTTACGAAAAAGCTAGAAGCGATTGAGACCAAAATATCGTCGTCTTCTCCTGCCCCTGTTATGCCTCCATGAACTATTTGTGCTTGTTGTGCGGATCCATCGCACCTAACCGAAGAGTGTCCTTATAATGCATCTACTCAAGGACAGGATCAAGTCAATGCTGCATTTCAGCAACGATAAAGGAACGATCCGTACTCTTCGACATACAATCCGGGATGGAGGAGTCACCCAAATTTCGCTTGGAACCAAAATCAACAATTCCAAGGAAATAACAATTTTCAAAGACCTCCTCCTCCACAACAACAACAAGCACCTTCACAAACTCAATTTCAACGGCAACCTTTTCAACAGCAATCTTACCCTAATCAGGTGAACAATTTTGTGCCTAACACTGCTTACCCGCCAAACAATTTTGTTCAACCTAATAATGACAAGGTTAGCTCGCTCGAAAGAAGTCTAGATGCGTTCCTAAAGCAATCTACACAGTCTACAGCAAGACTAGAGACTTCTATTCAATCTTTGGTGCAAAACAGTGCCTCACACGATCAAAGCATCAAATCTATTGAGGCACAAATTGCACAACTCAATACAGCATTGAGCGAGCGCGAAAAAAGAAAACTCCCATCTCAACCACTGCCTAACCCCGGTCACGCACATGCTGCATATCAACAGCAGAATCATAACGTAAATACTGTGACCACGTTGAGATCGGGAAAAGTGTTGCAAAATAATGTGGGTAGTAACAATGACACCCCTGCCGGTGGCCCTTCTTCATCTTCTTCACCTTCTTCTTTAGAGCCTATTCTCCACCCTTCACACGGCTCTACTTCTTCTAGCTCGAACGGACCCATTTCTCACAACACAAACACATCTATACGGGGTGCCGTTCCAACTCGACAATCTGATCCGCAAAAATTGGACTCAACAACCTTTCAAAATATTCCTTTTCCAAATCGATTGAGATCCAATAAACCAACTCCACAGATGGAGAAGATTGTTGAGTTGTTCGAACAGGCTAGCATAAATATCCCTCTTTTGTATGCAATCCAACAAGTTCCTTCATATGCAAAAATTTTAAAGGTCTTATGCATCAAAAAGAAGAAGTCGCAAGTGCCAAAGAAAGTTTTTGTGGCTAGTGCTATTAGTGATGCTCTTGTAAATTCTTTACCCCCAAAGCAAAAGGACCCCGGGTGTCCTACCATTTCGATAACAATTGGGGAAAAGAACATCAATAGAGCATTATTAGATCTTGGTGCGAGTGTCAATTTGCTACCTTATTCTGTATACGAGCAATTGGGCGTTGGAGAGCTTAAGCCCACTCACTGTACTCTCCAAATGGTCGACCGGTCAATCACTCATCCTAGGGGAGAGCTGGAGGATGTGTTAATTAGAGTAGGGGATTTCATTTTCCCCGTTGACTTTATTGTGATGGATACACAGCCTGTTGCTAACCCCCGGAATCAAATTCCTGTAATACTTGGTCGACCATTTCTGGCAACTTCCAACGCAGTGATCAATTGTCGTAATGGTTCAATGAACCTATCTTTCGGCAATATGACAATTGAGCTCAATACTTTCAAGTTGGGAAGTCAGCCTGCTGAGCCTAATGTTAGCGTACTCGATATTTGCTCGATCAATGAGATCGCGGATGAGGACTGTGAGTTCGAGAATTTTTTGTTCGATCACAGCAATGTTAACGCCACTAGTGCATTCCTCCTAGAATCCGACACAGCTTTCACGGCGGATAACGATTATGAGTGTTTTACCTTCGTTGACGACTTTGAAGACTCATCACCTGAGTTGGAGTCTTTTGCTTTTTCGGATGAGTTAGTTGAACCATCCGACTCTGTTGCGTACACTCGATTCGAACCTTTGATGGAATCCTTCATGTTTGAAACAGTTACCCCATTGTTACCATCTATTGTTTCACCTCCTAAACTCGAATTGAAGCTTTTGCCGTCGCACCTAAAATATGCTTATCTAGGTGATAATGAGACCTTACCCGTCATCATATCGGCCTCTCTAGCTCTTGAGTAAGAGAAGGCTCTTTTGATGGTCCTACATAATAATCGATAAGCTTTCGGCTGGTCTATGGCGGACATTAAGGGGATTAGTCCCCTCATAGTCGAACATCATATACACTTGATGGATGATGCCAAGCCGGCAAGGGATCCACAAAGACGCCTCAACCCCATTATGAAAGAGGCTGTTAAGAAGGAGATTGTTAAGTGTCTGGATAGTGGTATCATTTACCCTATCTCGGATAGCCAATGGGTTAGCCCAATCCACGTTGTGCCAAAGAAATCGGGCATTACGGTCATTACCAATGAGGCAAATGAGTTAATTCCCACTCGCACCCAAACTGGGTGGCGAGTCTGCATAGACTATAGAAAACTCAATGCCGCGCAAGGAAAGACCACTTCCCTTTACCTTTCATTGACCAAATGCTCGAGCGATTGGCAGGGCATGAGTTCTATTGCTTTCTAGATGTCTATTCCGGATATAACCAAGTCCCCATCGCCAAATAGGATCAAGAAAAGACAACATTTACTTGTCCCTTTGGCACTTTTGCTTATCATCGCATGCCCTTTGGGTTATGCAATGCAACCGCGACCTTTCAGCGGTGTACGATGGGGATCTTTTCAGACATGGTTGAAAAGTTCTTGGAGATCTTTATGGATGATTTCTCCATCTTTGGCGACTCCTTCGACGAGTGTTTACGACATATTGACGCAGTTCTTACCCGCTGCAGGGATAAGAACCTGACATTGAATTAGGAGAAGTGCCATTTCATGGTGCGAGAAGGCATTATCTTAGGACATGTCATCTTGCAAAATGGCATCGAGGTTGATAGAGCTAAAATCGAAGTAATTTCTAATCTCCCTCCCCCTAAATGCGTCAAAGACATCAGAGCCTTCCTTGGCCACGCCGGTTTTTACAGACGGTTCATCAAGGACTTTAGCAAGATCGCTAGACCCTTGACTCTCTTACTGGCTAAGAACACAACTTTTGCTTTCGACTCCACTTGCATGGAAGCATTCGAGTCTTTGAAATACTCTCTCATCTCTGCGCCCATTCTTTCATCTCCCGACTGGACGCACCCTTTCGAAATCATGTGCGACGCATCAGATTTTGCCATTGGCGCTGTTCTTGGACAGCACATTAATAAAATGCCGCATGTGATTTATTATGCTAGCCGAACACTAAACGAGGCCCAACTAAACTACACAACAACAGAGAAAGAGTTTTTAGCGGTTGTGTTTGCACTTGAAAAATTTCGGCCTTATTTAATTGGCTCTCCAGTCATTGTATATACTGATCATTCAGTTCTTCGCCACCTTTTTGCGAAGAAGGATGCTAAGTCCAGGCTAATACGTTGGATCCTTTTACTACAAGAATTTGACCTTGTCATAAAGGACAAAAAAGGATGTGAAAACGTAGTAGCTGATCACCTATCACGACTTCCTTCTTCACCTACGCTTGATCTTCCAATCACTGATGTTTTTCCCGATGAGAAACTCTTGACCGTTTCTTGTGAACCATGATTCGCCGATATTGTAAACTATTTAGCCACCGGCCTGATACCTAAAGATTGGTCGAAACAGGATAAACTTCGATTTTTGTCCCAAGTAAAGCATTTTTACTGGGATGAACCTTATCTTTTTAAATACTATTCCGACCAAATCATTCGTTGGTGTGTACCTGAAAGTGAGGTCAAGAGCGTGCTGTCTTTTTGCCACGATCAAGCATGTGGCGGGCAATTTGGCCCAAAGAAGACAGCCGAAAAATTTTTGCAGAGTGGTTTCTATTGGCCACGACTCTTCAAGGATGCATTTGAATACTGCAAAACTTGCTCCCGGTGCCAACACTTGGGCCGGATATCGCGGAGAAACGAAATGCCGCTCCAACCTATTTTGGTTGTGGACATTTTTGATGTTTGGGGTATAGATTTCATGGGACCATTTCCTAACTCTTTTGGAAATGTGTATATTCTTTTGGCAGTTGACTACGTTTCAAAGTGGGTCGAGGCTGTGCCCAGCCGAACGAACGACAACAAGGTTGTCGTTCGATTTCTTAAAGAACGCATATTTTCTCGATTTGGGCACCCTCGGGCGATAATAAGTGATAATGGTTCTCACTTTTGCAATAGGACTTTCGAGTCCTTAATACGCAAATACTCTATCACCCACAAGCTGTCAACGCCATATCACCCCCAAACATGTGGGCAAGCCGAGGTTTTAAATCGGCAAATCAAGCAAATCCTGGAGAAAACGGTTTCTAAAACCGTAAAGATTGGTCACTTAAACTGATTGATGCAGTATAGGCTTTCCGTACTGCATATAAGACAGATCTCGGTATGTCTCCATACCGGCTTGTTTACGGGAAGGCTTGCCACCTTCCAGTGGAGATTGAGCATAAAGCATTTTGGGCTATCAAAGAGCTGAATTTATCTTTAGGAGATGCGGGCAGCAATCGAAAGCTGCAATTGAATGAACTAGAAGAGCTGCGGGATGAGGCATATGATAATGCCATAATAGCTAAAAACCGAGCTAAGGTGTTCCACGATAAACACATTTTGCAAAAAACTTTTGAACCTGGTCAACAGGTTTTACTCTATGACGCTCGGTTACATTATCACCCTGGCAAGCTCCGTTCTAGATGGAGAGGACCTTTTGTAGTCCGCACCGTTTATCCGCATGGTGCGATTGATCTTGAAAATCCTGAAAACGGTACCTTATTCAAAGTGAATGGGCATCGACTAAAACCGTTCTTCACAACGGACCTGTCGGTGGAGCTCCTGTTTTTGCAGGAGCCGATTTACACTGATTAATTTTCCTCCACTTTCACCCCCGAATTTCCAATCATTTTTTTTCCAAAACTTTATTTCGAATAAGTTTGGGGGTGTGTATCATTTGTAATGATGTGAATAAACAGGGAATGCCGACATTTTGACCCTCTTGGTTTAGTATGACAGTGAGGACACTGTCAAGTTCAAGTTTGGGGGTGTGCTCGGTACGTTTTCTTTCCTTTGCATTCATATGTACATTTTTGCATTTGCATATTTATTTGAAAACCCATAAAAATTGAAAAATTTCAAAAAATTTATAAAAAATTATTGTATTCAATTTTGGCCATATTTAACTTGAGTTTGACAAATAGGTTAACTAGCTACGAACAACTAGATCTTAGACTTGGTAAATTAAAAACCCCAAAAATAACCTTCTTTAAAGATTAACGGTAGAAAGAATATGTTTTTGTAGTAGGCAAATTTTGAGTTCACATTTTGGTCTAAGTTGAAATAAAGGAAAAATATTGATATTCTTATTAGAGTATAAGTTGAAAAATAATTCCTGGCTTAAGTATGGATTCTAAAAATATATACCCTACAAAATTGCACAATCACACACCTTAAAGCTTGGAATAGTAGAGGAGATCTTGAAATGCTCTTATCTAAAAGTCCTTAGTACGAAAAAAAATGAAAAATACAAAAGTAAATAAAAAATGAACACTGGTTTTGTGATTACTTAAGGCTAAAAATAGAAAAATATATAGCGAGTGTGCTTCATCACCTAGTGCCTTAGACCAACTGGTTTGGGAGTCACTGCTAAAGCCTTGAGTGTTGCAAAACTAGGACGTATGTTTTAAAACGCTGACGCATTTTGTAATCGGTCGTTGGTACCTCAAGAAGTATTAACGGTCGCATGAAGGATGTGTAAGCGAAATTCACCAATTAATTAATACTTGGGACAACGGACAAGGAAATGATTGCTTGATTTGAATTTCCAAGTGTAGGGGTGATCTATACACACGTGGGGATATGTGATTAGAGTTTGGATAAGAGAAAGGAATGAAGAATAAAACTTATATCTTTAGTAGAGTTGATAGAAAAATTCCTAAGTGGAGATGGAACCCTAAGAGGAAAACCTAAGAAATGCCGAAAGCTGAGTGATTCTATAAAACATATATAATTTTAAGTTAAATGATGAGAAAGTGTGAAGAATATGGGTGGATAGTTTATGAGTCGATGATAATAGAATTCTGTGTTAGAAAACCTAATTGGAGAATTATTGTCGAAAAAGCCAAATTGATAGGATTTTGTGGGTGTAATCCGCTGAAAACCCTCAGGAGACAACACTCCTCCTACTAGGGACACCTAGAGGTTTAACGGCTTGTTGCACGTGCTCAGTGCAATCGCGTTTCCCTGCGAAAATGCGGTTAGGTTTTATCGAGAATAAAATAATAAGTTTGCTCGAGGACGAGTAAAAGATAAGTTTGGGGGTATTTGTTCATACTATAATATTGCATTATTGTACTCCCCATTTTATTCGTTTTGTAAATAAACAGGTACTTTTGACGCACGTTTGTTGCATATTACAGGATACAGGCTCTTGGAGCGAATACAATGAAAAAAAGATGAAAGTTGGTACAAAAGAGTGACTTTTGACAAGCAAGTAGAAGGGTCCTACTCAAGCCTAGACGAAGAACAATTCACAAGGCAATGCATGGTCTGAAATGTTAAAGGAAACAGTTAAAAGACCACTACAAATTTCACTGAAGATCTGGAGAAGACCCAGAAGTCAAATGGAGAAAAGAAGTAGAAAAATAGAAAGCCCAAGAAGCCAAGAAGAAAGCCCAGAAGTTTCCAGACCCAACTCCCTTCTTTGGCCGCGGAACCGCGGCCAAACCTAGGCTGGCACCGCGGTTCCGCGGCCATTAAGTGCCCGTATCGGTGGATTTTTCTGGTGTCGGTGCGAGGGTTGGGATTTTCTGTGGGCATATCTGTAAAATCACGTGTGCGAGAATCTGTAACCCTAGTTTCCTTGTTTACTTATAAATTATAATCACAAATCTGTAAAACGGATGCCTCTTGTCAATGAATAAAATTTCAGAATTGTTGGGAGATCAAGAGCATCATTTTCTGTAAGTTTTTATTTTTACTTTCTGCCTTGGTGTTAATTTAATTTTTGCCCTGGCTCTCTAGTGTAATTCTTGCCGTAGATTAATCATACAATTGCCCTAGTTAATTTAGTATAGTTCTTTCTAATGCAATCGGTAAGTGCTTTCAAAATGCTATTTTTAAAAGACACCCTAATGAGCGAGTAATTTCCTCGCTTGTTAGGGTTAGGAATAAGGGAGAGATTGAGAGATGAATATCTCTCATCTTTATCAATGCGAATAATTTCTTATAAGTAGAACTTCATGCACGCATGCATGATCCGCTTCCTACGGCACCCTACCCACGAAATAACGGTGACACCGTAGTATAAAGGACCGGACATGCATGACGTCCATGAAGGTTATGGAAATTAGTAGGAAAGGAAGGACAAGGATCAAGAGGAAGAAACGAGTAGGAAAGGACGGACAAGGATCAAGAGGAAGAAACTTCGTTTCTTCCCAATCATCCTAATCCCCTTTACTAATAATTATTATGACTCCTAAAAAGTTTTAATCGAGTGCATTGAAAGAGGTGATAAGATCAATCTCATCAAACCCTAGTTTAGACCTAACCCTAGCAAGTCCCTTAATATCGTACAACTTAGTTTTCAAAATCAATCGAGAAAAATCAAATCACAATTGGAATCAACTCGTAAAAACACATAAGAAAATTACACATCTCTGTGGATCGACCCGTATTCATCGGCTAGCTGCAAAGCGACGCCGTTTCTGATTACGGTTAACAAGTATTTTTGAACAAATCAAGGCGCGTGATATAGCCAACCATGCTACCTGTGGATAGGAAAAATCCTTCCACAGTCACATTACGGCTGTTGAGATATCAAGAACAGGAAAGTAGACTGAACTATCTAGTACATGTCCATGAGCCAGAATAAATGAGTCAAGAAATGATAATATGCGGAAGCAAAAGATACAATAAATGAAACACCTGGAAAGTAAAACTGCATACCGACAGGATCTTCACCGCTCAATCTAGCAGCGGCAATACTCCTGATCAGTCTGCAACAAAGGTAGAAGGATCTGGGCCATGCAAAACCCAAACGTCAGCGCGTCATAACATCAAACAATTAAGTATAAACAGGGTAACAAGACATGCAAGTATAATCATAAATAGTAAAGCAGGTGTAACAGCAATATAAATCAGGGCAGTGAATGGTAGTGTGCAGTGAGTAAACTAAACTGGTCTATTGGGTTATCTACTCTCAAGTCTTTGAAATCAATTTGATGAATCATCGATGTAACTCAATAGTATCCCGTGCATGCCCGGGACCATGGTCTAAGACTCTCGGGCTGAAACCGAGACGTGCCGCTATGCACGAAAAGGAAAGGGGAAAGACGAACGATGTCAGCAGCATCATCCCGAAACGGGCCTAGCCTCTAAAACTGATCAGTAAAAGCAAGCAACTGTCGAGTTACAAGTCAGGTTTTATCATTGATTTCCCCATACCCCCAAGTTATATGTGGTCAAGTCATGTATTAAATAATCTAGAGCTAATGCCAACACAGGATCAGGCAGGTACATGTTTGTCTGGATAGACAACAAGAACGGTCTGTAAGGACAACAGGTCAAATTTGTTGGCATTAAACACAAGATCAGGTAACAGGTAAGACCATGGTTCATCAGGTCAAGCCGGGTAATATATAAAGGTGTCACGCTATGTCAAGAGGTGTACGGTACCATGTCGGGTCAAGTAATATGTATAGAAAGTCACGTCAGGGTGTACAAGATATCATGTGGGTGCTCATAATCAACTAGCATAAACATGGTTATAAGTATACAAGCACGGGTACTGTCAGAACAATAAACTGGAACGTGTGATATGATATGCAGATAGGTACAGATTAATTTATATCGAGGCACGGTTATCATTACTTAGCTACAGTATACAAATATGGATGTTAAAATCATGTTAACATGTATTACGTAATCTAGAGATGCAATGATATGTATAATAGGTTTAATAGATGCAATTATAATTAAAACAGGTCAAAGATGCGCACGGGTGTCCAATAGAGTAAACTGTAGAAAGGGTACCATAGACTAGGTAAATATTTATTACGTGATTAAAATATAAATGTGGTTACTAGGTTTAGTAAAGTAAATGCAACGGGTAGGTTTCAAGTTTTGAATCTAAAATGATATAACGTGATATCGAACTGTAAAATGGAAATCATGGTATTAAATTTGAACTACAGGTTTAATGTGCAATCAAATAGGTATAGTAATTTTAAATAACATATATAGTGATTTAAATAGCATGTAGCAAGTTTCACTTGCATGCACTAGATGTGAAATGCATGGTACGGATGTAATCGGACATCCGTAAAATGATAAAATATGAAAGGTGATAATGCGGGTTGCATAAATAATGATGATGGGGTATTATAATTTAAATTTACATATGAGGTAATAGTATAGCATGTAGCAAGATTAACTTGCCTGATGGATCGCGATGCGGATACGCTGCAACGTACAATGTCGGTAAAAGCTGCGATGCACCCACGCGTGCCCGGAACGGAACCAGCCAATGCAAGAAGTGACCGCACTGCACGAGAACGTCTTCTGGATCGCCCGGATCGTCATTTCTTTAGCAGAACACTTGCTATCATCTACTGGATAATGTTCGATAGATGTATCCTCCGTGCTTCCGAAACAACCTACATCTCGATAACGGATTCCACCATCACAAGAGGAGGAACACTTCATCCACGGTCCAGTAACCCACTCTAAGATTTCTTGTGGCTTCAATTGCACAGCCAGCTCAGCACCAGTCTTGCAATAACCAAACTTTGTGCTCTTGTCTATAAGGTAAGGGTCCGAGCAATCAATGCAGCAAACAAACTCATCACCAAAGTCCAACTTATTCTTGCATCTGGTGCATCTGTCTGTTATCATTGGGTTTTCTGGCTTACAACAGTGGCAATGTGTATGGAATGGAAGGCATGGTGGATAGCTTGGTTCTTCACAACGACCATTGCAATCATCCGACTGATCAGTTACGATATGCCCAGCACCGCATCCTCCAAACCGTTTGCTTTGGCATGGTTCAGTCCAATAGCAACCGCGAGATTGGAGATCTTGGGAGATCACCGGCGAGGGAAAGAGGAGGAGGAGGAGGAGGAGGAGAATAGGAGAAGAGGAAGAGGAAGAAGAAGAATGAACAGAAGAGGCCAGTCAGGGGTTTAAGGAAGAGAGAGGGAGGTCATGGTGACAGGGATGGTGACGACGGGGTCGGAGTTTCCGGCGACGCGAGAGTGCCGGCAAGGTTGCAAGTGCAGTGAAGGTGGTTGATTCTGTGCAGGGAAAAAGACCTGGGGTTTGAGGAGGTAGTGATGGTTTGCATCGAAGAGGGAGAAGGTGGTAGCGACGGGGTGAGGATGAGGCGACGATGACGTGGTCGCCGGCGGTGAGGCGAGGTGCGTGCAGTGGAGGTTCTAGGGTTGCAGGGTTAGTGATCGGGGGTGCAGTGTACTCGGGTAAAGGAGGTGGCGAAGGTGACGACGACGACGAGGATATAAGGGCAAGGCGATCGGCGGTAAGGACGAGCGGATAGGGTTTGGGTTCGTCGGGGTTTTGGGTCGTCGTAGGGCTCGGGGATTATGGGTTCTCAGGGTTAGAGGAGGAGGGAAGGAGAAGGTGGTGAAGGTGGTGATGAGGTCGTGGTGAGGTCGGTGGCGATGATGAAGTGAGGGCTAGGGTTGCAGGAGTGGGTTAGGGCTCGCGTTCTCGTGGCGAGAGGAGGAAGACGAAATAAAAGAGAGGAAAGAGAGAGGGTTAATAATAATATTAGGTTTATTAATTGTATATATTTAATTAGAGAGAGAGAGAGAAACGGAGAGAGAGAGAGAAGAGAGAGACGGAGAGAGAGAAAGAAATGTTTGTTATAGGAATATTTTTTTTAGTTTTATTAAAGATTATAAATAGTTTGAAAAGATATTAGAATATAATATAATATTAGTCCGTTTTGAGATTTGGCAAAATACAAATTTACTCCAAAACATGCCCGGGTCGGGTCCAAAAATTCAGATTTAAAATATGAAAAATATATGCGACTTCCAAATTTCAAAATGAAAGCTCAGTTAGAGAAAATGCATACCCCCAAGAACGGATGCACGTACGTGCGCGTAGCCATCTAAACACGTCCGTTTAACTGAACGGGACAATAATAAGATGCACGGATGCTACCACGGGGTTAGGGATATCAAGCAGGCCATGTTATGTATTTTAATAAATATTTTCTGTGACTTAAAAGTTATATGATAAAATATGCGATGTCAGATGAAATGCCAATATGCAGTTTTTTTACTAGATGCACGTGTCAATGCAACGAGTCAGGGTAACCTATAAATATAAATAAAACAAGTTCAAGCAAGCGGGTCGGGTCGAATACAATGTAAAATGTATAACTACCATTCGCATCCAAATACGATAAATCAAGAATGGACCATAGATAAGTAAATATAGAAACTGGGATTGATATAAATGAACTCAGGTGTTACAGTCGATCTTTTCATATTGCGACTTGCATCATTTCATGATGTGTAATCTTATATTGTCTGTTATGCAATTTTAGGCTCGGCTGCGGAAACATCGGACGCGGCACGCAAAGGCAAAGCGATGGTTGGATCAGATTAGCAAGGCGTCCGGGTGAGTAGATGTATACATCTATGGGGAAATCGTCTGGATGGCGCGAGGCGCCCCATAGATAGGATCACTTTATTACTTGCATACTATATGCATAGTTATTTAGTAACCATCTCATTCATATGCATAGCTTTCTGGTTATCTATATACACAGGTGTGATATCACCTCTTAGGACATTTACACCATTACCATTGGCTCATGTTGCACGCGCACTATTCATGTGACACATATGCCTTTGATAATTGCCCTGCCACGAGCACTGTAGAACCTGCTTAGTTCAGTATCAACACTTGCATCATATATGATACATTGAATTGCATAGCATATATATACCTCACTTCATCATCGTGCTTATATAGATTCCTAGCCATAAATCACATTGCATACCTTTGACATCATAAGCATTTATCATATACAATATGTTGGGTATTATGATTTTCTTGAGGATTTCAGTATTGATAAGATTTCTGGATCTTAGGAAAAACCGCAAGAATGTAACAAAAGCTTATTATTATCATTTTTAAAATAAAGTTGCGGTTTTCTCGTGATGTATGTGTCGTCCACCATGATTTTTCATGTTTTCTGTTGAATTTCTAGACCCGATTCGAGGAGTGGATTAACCGTCTCGGGTACACGGTGGGCCCGGTATGGTACCCCGGGATAAGAAGATCAAGTTGTAGACGATGAACCTGGCAGGGGAAGACTACCTACCGGTGATGTCTGGCGCGGCGGATATCCGGAGGATACCGACCATTGTCGTGAGATTTGATGATATGGGCCGATCCGGACTGACGGAGCCCGATGTATTGAGATATTGACATAGTAAGATATTGAGACAGATATACTTCCATATTTGGTGTCGATGCTTGACACGGTTTTCGGATGATTTCATTGATGGTACCTTAGCTATTGTACAGATATTTTTCTATGTTAAGAATGCAGAGATTATCGTATTTAAACACTTCGAAATTTCGTATTGATTTTGCATCCATGTGCATACATATTAGTAGCATCGCGTGCATTCTTACGATGGCCTTATTAGATGTTACTTGCTACTCATGAGCTGGCAACTCACCCCCGTTGTGCCACAGTGCCTTGCAGGTCGGACCTGTCAGCTTTGCAGCGGCGGGCGTATCTTTTCATTGGCTTTTTTTGCTCAGACTCGCGACATTGCTCGTAGGTGGGTTGCAAGGACACTTTGTCTCTTTTGTACTATCATTATATCTAGTATTCTCCATCTACCACTTCTTATTTGTATATGCGACCTAGTGATGAGACTGAGAGATTTGTGTATATGTGGTTTCTCTGGGGTCGAGCTCACTTGAGCCGACGTTGTGTTTTTCTTATTTTTGCGTTTCCTTATGCTTATTTGCTTGATATTACATATATATTGCGTGTGGTTGTGATCCGCCTTGGGCGAAGAGCTGGCTCCCGCTTGGGGATACCATTATTTCATTACAGGTTTATATATCTTGTTGTTCCCATTTTGGGGGCTAGTATTTACAAAGGAACTCTGCCGAAATTTTCGGAAAATTTTAATGTTTTTAAAAAGGGATTAATATCACTTAATTAGTTCAAAATCGTTTTCATAAAAGGTTTTCCTTCACTCTTATTGTTTATGGTTTAGATTTTCTAGGTTTTGGCTGACTTAGGTTACGTTACGCCTTTAGACGTCTCGTAATCGAAGTGTCAGTCACGTTCCATACTTTCGGGTCGTGACAAAAATTCCTAAGTCCAAGAAGTTGTACAAGTGGAGTTAGCTCAAGGAAAAGTTTCGGTGACGTTTCAGGACGAATCCGGTGACTCCACGACTCCACGAGACCCTCAAGTTATTCATAGATCTCTCATATTTCTTTGCATCCAATATGTCCCCTCTTCCCTTTCCTCTCTCCATTAAAAATATGTCTCTTTTCAAAACTCGTCGGAAGCGGAGTTATATCGACTCCGATTCTCATTCCTTTAAAAATTCAATTTTTCTTAAACAACAAATTAACCTTTTAATTATATATTGTTTATTAACTATTAAACAAAAATTGGACAAAGTTTCAATTCAAAATATTATGTTAAACAAATTCTATTTCACTTTTACAGTAAAATATTATTAAGTTTGCATATGACATTACCTCATCTTTTTGCTCACATTACCTTTAGAAAACTCACGAGGTAATGACCTACCTCATCACAACACTCATTCTTGACATAGCACGATAACTTTTGGAACATTAGTTTGTGGGATAAAATACGAAATTACATTTAAATACCATAAACTTAAAAAAAACGTTTTCTTTAAAAGTGTATTATTTAATTCCTTGCAGATGCACCTCTACAATCCATTTTGGGGACCCTGATCAAGATGATGTGGGTTATCGCACATTCTTGGGTCTAGTAGAGCGAGATGCAGACCTCCTCATGGAGCATCCGATCTTGATGGAATTGTTAATGCAATTTTTAAGAAAAATGAGATTTCTATTTAATAAATAAATTCTATTTTTATAATTATATATATATAAATATTATCAAAATATCTATTTTAAATATAATATATATTTCATGTTTTCTAATCAAAAGAAAAGAATCACAAAAGATCATGAAAATACCATCACATTTTAATACAAGTCAAATTACAAGAAAATACTGTATACTATTCAAGTTAAGTTTATATCCGCTAGAATATTTCATTTTATAAAAAATTACAACTATGAAAACCCTAAAGACGATAAACAAATACTTGAGGTTTATTTTAAAAATATATCAAAACTATTTTTCGTAAAACCCCCTCAAGTTATACTAATTTACAATAAAGACCCTATTAAACATAGGTTTAAGTGGGACCAGTTCTCTTGAGCCTCAGAGAGCCGGAGAATATGGGTGCTTGCCTATATAAGGTAGACAACTAAAAACGGTGTTATCAATACGGTAATTGTCTTGGAAAAAGACACAAATCCTGCCGTGCATGTGCAACAGTTACCGATAATATCAAAACTAATTCAAGACTTCAATTCGTTTTAAAGTGTCTGACTCAGACAGGGTCTCAGTCTAATCTGAATCAATCAATCAATCTATCCTTGAATATGATTCATGTATAACTCCTATTCAACATGAATCCGTTTATACCATAATTCAATCTATATCAACATGACTCGACTGAACCAAACCATGGATATACTCTGATTACATGACTATCCATTTATATCCATTCCGTTTACATGATATCATAGTTTCGGCAAGTCATACATCTATTAAACAAAACAATATATACAAATCAATACAAAATACATTACGGGGTTTTAAAGGGGTAGACTGGTACGGAATGTGTTAAAGGTGGCACGAGATGGTCATTAAAAGACGTATCTATACATCCATTGCCGTTGTTCCATAGTTTTATCGACAGAGCCTTATACTGCGGGTTACCATAGTCCACGATGTAAGTTGGACTCCTCTCGTATACACTAGCATATTCTGTACCAAGTTATAAACAACTGCGTTAGCATAACAATCAAACATTATATCAGTTACATCCTCTTATCTATCTATTCTATTTCTACCTTTTTTTGGGACTTACCGAGCGATTGTTCGCTGACGACATTCCTATTTCTCTTCTTTCTTTGGAATGTTGTCAGGAGGACCCGACCCTGAGGAGTTCAAGATCAGCCAGGAGTACTTGAAGCAGACCACTGAGCAGTACGACCATTAGGCTTTACTTGTACTCATTTTACTTTCAGTTCATGCTATTATTTAGGCATTTCTTTCCATTCTCGTAATTACATTTTCAGTCGTATTGTAAAGAAATGTTTAATCGGTAAAATTTGCTGTTCATTTACATCCCTTGTCATTTTTCTTGTGTGCTTTATTATATTAATTAGTTACGCTTAGCGTGTTTGCTTCTGAGTAAATACGTAACGGGCCTCGTCGCGTCTCCTTACCCGTATACTGGGAAGCAGGGCGTGACATTAGGAGTATGTTGAGTCATTCTTCTTTACCCTTATCATTGTGGATGTATGCCTTGAAGACTGTTATATACTTATTAAATAGGGTTCCTAGTAAGACGGTTCCAAAGACTCCTTTTGAACTGTGGACATGAAGGAAACCTAGTTTGAGGCACCTACATATTTGGGGTTGCCCGACAGAAGTAAGAATTTAGAATCCACATGAAAGGAATTTGGACTCAAGAACAACCAGTGGATTCTTCATTGGTTATCCAGATAAATCTAAATGGTATAGATTTTATTGTTCTAACCATAACACGAGAATTATTGAAACTGGAAATACTAAGTTCATAGAAAATGGCGAAATTAATGAGAGTATAGAACCACGTAAAGTGGGAATCCAAGAAATTAGGATGCAAGTTCCTTTACCTATAATTTCTTTTCAAGATTTTGTTCTTACAGTTGTTGAACATTTTGACAACTTACAAGAACAACAAATAAATGACCAAACTCCACATAATGAACTCATTGACAATGAACCTGTAGTGGTTGAACCACAAGGAATGGTATTAAGAAGATCTCAAAGAGTAAAAAACACATGGACTGTAAACTTAAGAAATCAATATATGAACTTAAACAAGCTTCCCAATAATGGTATCTTAAGTTCAATAATACTATTACTTTGTGATTTAAGGAAAATACTGTTGATCGGTGTATATATCTGAAGTTTAGTGGGGGGTAAGTTTATATTTATGATTCTGTATGTTGATGATATCTTGCTTGCTGCTAATGATCTTGGCCTAATACATGAGACTAAGAAATTTCTCTCTGAAAACTTTGAAATGAAAGATATGTGTGAGACATCTTATGTGATAGGAAATGAAATATTCCGTGACAGATCACAGGGATTGTTAGGGTTGTCTCAGAAAGTATATATCAATAAAATTCTAGAGAGATTCAAGATAGAAAAGTGCTCTGCAAATGTTGTTCCAATTCAGAAAGGAGATAAATGCAGCCTCATGCAATGCCCAAAGAATGAATTGAAACACACATGGAAAGGATTTCTTATGCATCCATTGTTAGGAGTTTGATGTATGCTCAGACCTGTACTAGACTAGACATCAATTTTGCTATTGGAATGCTGGGCAGATATCAAAGTAATCCAGGACTGGATCATTGGAAGGCTACAAAGAAAGTATTGAGATACTTGCAAGGAATGAAAAATCACATGCTCACTTAAAGGAGATCCGATTATCTTGAAGTGATTGATATTCTGATTCAGATTATACTGGATGTGTTGACACAAGAAAATTCACATTTGGGTATTTATTCCTTTTAGCTGCAGGAGAAATTTCATGGAAGAGTGCGAAGCAATCTGTCATTGATGCATCCACTATGGAAGCTGGGTTTGTGGCATACTTTGAGGCCATTGTTCATGGTTTATAGTTGTGGAACTTTATTTCAGGTCTTGGAATTGTCGACAGTATTATCAAGCCGTTGAAAATTTATTGTGATAATGTCGTAGCAGTTTTCTTTTCAAGAAACGATAAGTATTTAAAGGGTGCTAAACACATAGAAGTAAAATACCGTGCCGTTAAAGAAGTTCAGAAACAAAGAGTGTCAATCAAACACATTAGCACCAATCTTATGATTACAGATCTTTTAACAAAAGGATTGCCGTCAAAGGTATTTAATGAACATGTCGAAAGAATAGGTATTATTGGGTACCGTTATTGACATAATGTTATTATTTCGTGTATTTTTATATATTTGGCACTCTAAGCTCATTTAAGCATTGTTTCTGGTATTTAAATATCCTGTTACTTATTACTAGTATATATACATAAATGAATTATGTGAATATTAACAGGATTTATGTTTGACGAAGACATTATTGTTGGACCATTATGGCATATCTCATTATAGGTCATGTTAAGTTTTGAACTAATATCGTGATACATAGAAAGAAGTATGTTAAATTAGTGACATACAACCGCTATGATCCTTATTAGTTTTTGCTTAATGATGATTGATGTTATGACCAATGTAAGAAAGGATTTGGTTTTTACTATGCATATTATTAACCCACGATAATGTCACATGGGCCAAGTGGGAGAATATTAGATATATCTTTTAAATGGCTCACGTATATCCGGTTATTAGATATATCTTTTAAGTGGCCCACGTTTTCCTTAAATATGATTTAATAAATTATGTGCTAAAATCCTATTGGTCACTTGAGAAGATATTATCTCAAAATATCTACCGCGTTGATGGAACTGACATAATAAAAAAGTTTTTTAAACTGGGTCCTCTCTCTATCTTATATAGACGGTTTTTTTCCATCAAGAAAAATGTATGTCAAGATTAGGAAGGCCAAGAGAAAGAAATACAATTTTCTTTAAAGATTTGATCAATATCTTCAAGTTTCATCATGGATCAAGGTATGTTTTTTCTAAAATTGTTTGATATGTGAAAACTATAAAGTTCTAAGATCTTGTGCATTAAAGTTTATGCAAAGATTAAGATTTGATTTGCATAGATAAAGAATGGTTTACATATATAGGATACAAAAGTAAAACAAAAAAACTTGAGATTTTTAAAATTTTAGCCGATTTTCATGTATTATAATAACCAAAATATTGAAAAACTGAAAAATAAAAAAGATTAATATTTTTGAAATATTCGCAATCTTTGTGTGTTTATAGAATAAAACATTAAATTGTTGAGATTTTTTAAAATTTCATGATTTTCGAAAATTTCACGATTTTCGTGTGCTGTATAGCATACAAAATATTAAAAATTTGAAGAAAAACAAATATTATTGAATTTTTAAAAAATTCACGATTTTCGTATACTATAACATGTAAAATATTGAAAATTTGAAGGAAACAAAAAAAAATTGGACTTGTAAGGATATCGCGATTTTCGTTTGCTATATATAGCATACAAAATACTAAAATAAAAAGACTGAAAACTTTTAAGATTTCACTATTTTCTTGTGCTTAACAAGCAAAATATTAAAATTCAAAGAAAATTGAGAAATTGAGATTTTTTTAAAATCACGCAATTTTCGTGTGGTAAAAATATTGTAAATTTGAAGAAAACATATAATTTCGAGACTCTTTTGATTTCGTGATTGACATATAGCATGCAAAATATTAAAAACCGAAGAAATCAGACAATTTTGAAATTTTTGAAAATTTTCATGATTTTTTTATGTTTATATAATGCATAATACAGAAAAAGAAAAGAAGAAGGTACACAATTTTGAGATTGTTGAAATTTTTATGATTTTCATGTGCAATAAGGATGGAAAATATTAAGAAAACAAAGAAAAAATATATTTTATATTTGTAAATTTCATAATTTTATTTTGCTGTATCATGAAAAATATTAAAACACCAATTTTTTTTTTTTAAATTTCATGATTTTCAAGTGTCGTAGCAAACAAAATTTTGAAAAACTGAAATTTTGAACCATATTCATGTGCTAAAATGGGATTTGAACCATATTCATGTACAAAATAATCAAAATTTGAAGAAAACAAAAAAAATGGGAATTTTTAAAATTTCCCGATTCTTGTGTAACAAGTAAAATATTGAAAAACTAAATAAATGAGAAAATTTTGAGACTTTTAAAAATTACACGATTTCCGTATCCATATCAAGAAGAATATTGAAAAGCTGAAGAAAAATACCAAAGTATTTACAACTTAATCACTCATATATATGTAATATATTACATATGAAGTTCCTCAATATGAGATGCTATAACTTACAAAGCATATAACAATAAAAAAAATTAATTAATATGATTTTTCTTGACTTTAATCCCTCCCCTCATATTTCACAGAGGCCCTTGCTAATTTGAAAGTTAATAATGATTAGTTGAAGAACAGGAAACCTGTAAATTATGTTGATTATTCAGAAATAAAAATACCTAATAGGCCAAGGGCCAAAAACTTGTAAATTTTGCATTAATCTTGTGCACAGCTGTTATATTCGGATTCATCAAATATTTTATTTCCAAGGCTCGATCGACCATGATCATTATCCTCGGCTTGAACAAGCATCCAAAGTCAATGTAAACAACACTACAATAAAGAAGTATAATGCATGCAAGAGGGGAAATAAAATAAACTCTCCTTTCCTGTATGTAATGGCCAACTATTCGGATGCAAAGCTTACATTCTATGATTTCAATAATTCATGCATCAAAAGGCAAAAGCAAAAATGAAGCATAGTGGCAGAGGTCTCGTATAACAAAAACAGACATAAAAGAATTGAAATTTTTTTTGGAGCTAATTACTCAAAAGCAAAACATTAAAAATATTGAGAAAGAAGAGAGCAAGAGGACTGTGCATCAGCTAGCATTGTCGCCGTTCATGTCATCAGACTTCCAAACAACATCCTTGAGTCCGGTAGATAGATTCTTGTAAAACTGCATCCATATACAATTGCCAAAACCAAAGTTCAAATCACTTAAAAAATATATATATAAATCTTCTGATCTAATACTCAATCTTGACGATGATGATTATCAAGAGACGAGTTTTTAATATTGTTGGCTATACCTTGTGAAACTCGAGAGTGTCCCCTTTAGCTTTTCGTACCTCTACCATATGAAGAGAAGGTGCAACTTGAAAAACCTGCAACAAAAAATTGTGTACTAAGTAACAGTGATACGAACAATTTGATAACTAATTTATTCCTCAGAAGAATGCAAAGCAATTTTGAAGTGACCTCAGTCGCAACATTGAGATTTCCCTTTCTTCCTGCTTTCACATTTTCTAGCCTCATCTGAGGGGGGGGGGGGGGGGGAGATGTAGATATTATGAAAATTTTATAATCATGAAAATAAAATTGAAGGCAAAAATTGTTAATAGTTGTCAGCATGACCCACCTTATAATTTTTCTTGTGAACATCAAATCCAAGTGGTCTTGCGGCCTCTTCAATCTTATCAATGATTTCTTTTGCTGGGCATCTTGACGTGAATCTTGTTTCTCTCTTGAATTCCTACAAGCGGGGAACCAAGAGAAATTAAACATATATCTTACTATAACCAACTTAATCATATTCATTGTGATAATATGGATGACTTCAATATAACAAAGAGATGCAAGTGTAAATGTTTGAAATTCGGAAAACGCATAGAATAAAAGATTATCACAATCTGAACAAACCTGCTCTGAGTCAAACAAATTTCCTAGATTTAACCCCTTTGACATTGATATAAGTTCGAATGCATTCATTGACGCCGGCTGTTCTCTCTCCTCGGTCACATGATTTTCCTGAAACAAGGGAGAGAGTTGATCAGTGATGTCATTGGAAAAAAAATAGTTGAGGGAAAATTTTCAACATAACCAAAAATATAACTTTGACTAGAACTGAGATATGTTTCAACCCACTTCTTTGTCCTTGAAAACCGATTCCACATCATCCAAATTTGCGTCATATTTCTCCTCAAACACAGAAGGCTTATATCCTTTCTTGAACCATTCATCCTCCAATATCTCAGGCATGGTAATGCGCTGCATTAGCCAATATTATTTAAGATGACATTATGATGCTTGTTTGATAGAAATGCTAGTTATAACTTATAGAAAGTTGACTTAATGATACATAGAATGCAAATTGGTTTAGTAATAATTGTTACTAAATTATCTCTAATATTTTCAGCTCAAAAAGCCAGGGGTCTCAAATTAAAATCCCAAGTTGATGCTCAGCATGACACTTGCCAAGAAAGATCCACATCATGTTATAAAAATAAGTTAAATAACAATTAGAAAAATAGTTCTAATTGTTAAATCTTCTCAAATCATTAAAAATCTTTGCTCAAAATCATCGTTAATCTCTACCAATAATCATCTAAAGTCTCTACTATACTAGAAACCTACAAATTTTCTCAACTCTTTTCCCATTCACACATACACGCACATCGCATGTGCAAAATATATTAAGGAATAGAAGCAAAATGAGCTAGCTGTAGTAGGATAGAAAAGGTTTAGCCGAGAGCAAAGTTGGTAAGGAAAGGAGGAAAGGCAAGCAAGAGTGAAATTTGAAACTCAATGCTCCTATTCTTTTCTTGTAGATATTACAAGATACTTCTATAAAATACTAGAGAAAGATAACTCACCGTCATGGGATTTGGGTCTAAAATTCTTGTTAACAATCTCTTGGCACCAAAAGAAAGCCAAGATGGAAATGTGAAGTCAGACGTCGAGATCTGCATTTAGAAATAGAATGTCTTTAGCACGAGCGAGAAACCTTTGGAATCGTAAAATTCACACTTACAAATGGTTTAATTTCTTACTTTGTTATATAATACCATAAGATTATCATCCTCGAAAGGCAAATAACCCGCCAGAAGAACAAAAAGAACAACCCCACATGACCATACATCTGCAGTTGCTCCGTCATAACCTCTATCGTTAAGGACCTTATAAAAAACCAAGAAATCAATTAAAATCAAACTTTACAGGGAAATGCATGGGAGGAATGCATTTTGAGCCCATGCTATAATGATACATATCTCAATTAAATTGGCACCTCAGGAGCAACGTAGTTTGGGGTACCGCATGATGTGTGGAGCAAACCATCATCCTGAATGAGAACTCAATTAGCATTTCAAACTTTAAAAACATATACAACGTACGGGTATAGAAGCTTATATGCATTAAATTAATTATACATATTTGATATGTCTAAAACATAAAAAATAAAATTAAGGATTTCTCCACAAAAAAAAAAGAGTATCACACAACCAGCATTCAAGTTATCCGATTCCACTACAAATCTGATATGGATACGTCTTGTCAGGGAAAAATTCTTGCAACATGATTCGTCACGATAACAAAAATGAAATAATGCCTAAATGACTTGAAATATAATTCTTTGTGCATTTAAATTTACCCTGACTTGTTGCGATAACGCACTTAACCCAAAATCAGAAACTTTGAGGTTTCCATATTGATCAAGGAGCAAGTTTTCTGGCTGCACAAAAATGAAGCAAACAAACATATTATTAAGAAAAAACATTGACCGTTGTAATGAATTGGGACATCGTGACTCTAATGAAGAAAGTTACCTTCAAGTCTCGATGATAAACACCCCTACTATGGCAATAATCAACGGCGTTTATTAGTTGCTGGAAATATCTTCTTCCTTCACTCTCTCTCATTCGGCCGTTGTTAACCTATGTAATTGAAAATTTTACAAGCGTCACGCGTACTGATCCAATACAAAAAGCATGTATGTTGATGGTAAAATTTCAATTGAAATAAAGAGAGGTTCAGTAGAGAATAGTATTTTTAGCCCTTACAATTTTGTCAAAGAGCTCTCCTCCGGTTACAAATTCAAGAACAATAAAGATCTTTGTTTTGCTTCCCATTACCTGAAAAAAAGGGAGAGAAAAATTGGTTGATAAGCGATAGCAGTAACTAAAAGGTTATGACTTAGTTCTACATGCATCTTGCAGTTGAAGTTATGTATCCTTATCCCCTTTTGATATGAAAAATTATGTATGATATGGTTTCCACAGAAATACAATGTTAAGAAACGGTCATGTGTCCCATACATCAAAAACTATGAATGTCAATACCACAAAGCTGGGTTTTTTTTAATAATCTTCTAACATGAATATAAATGTATGTAAAACTTAAGGATTTTCCCTCACTTGAGCCTACTTAGTTTCCAATTTTTTATAAAGGCAAAAGGACTTGAAGTAAATTATTTTTTGAGGTTAGGAGATAAACATATTTGTGTATAAAAACAGTTTCAGAATCATTTAATTATGTCCAGGCGAAGTGATTTTAAACATTATCAGTTGTTATCTGTTAACCAAAACTCACCAATAACAATTTAGAATCAGACATCAGAGGTGTAACAAGTTCATTATTCTTAAAAAAAGAAAAAGAAAAAGAAAGACAGTTTCCGCGAGCTCTGTTTTATAATCGTGAAGGAAGCGTGCTAACTGTTAATCCATTTCTGTTTGTCCAAAGAAAGTGTATAATCTTTTTTATGAAACTAGCATAATCGAGTTAAGCTCAATGATCTGGATAAAGTTAACACAATTTGACATGAATTTTAATAGAGATATGAAACATGCAGTCCAATAAAAATAGCTAGTGAACTATGAAAATTTGGCTTTGTATATAGCGTATAGTGTTTGCACATTTTTAATTTGATGCAGCAAACGTCTCGGCGTTGATTGCGAAAATGGGGAGGAAAAAGGCTTTCCCGACTGAGAGGAATGCCTTGGACCTCCTGCCTCATCCTAGGGTGAGCCCAGTAGTGTGAACTATTAAAATTGGCTTTGTATATAGTGTAATAGTGTTTCCACATTTTTAATTTGATGCACACATAATTAGTTATTTACTATTAAAGCTCATAATCGTTTGATCTACCACCCACCAGTGGGCGCTCCATGAACATCACCTCTTATTTGCACATTAGCATTGTCCTCAATTTTGACTGGCATGTACGAATTTACAATATTTGATAATTTTGTGATTTTAATTCCAATTGAGTTCATGCTTTGATTCTTTATAAATTAATGATGTGTTTCTATGCTCGAGTGTTTGTGTTTTTTTACATTATATTCATATTGTTAAGCTATGTTTTAGTTTTCATTAATTAATAATATGTTGCTTTATACTATGAAGCTCGGATGCTCCAAACAGTCTCACGAATCGTCCCCAAATGCGTCGGATACCAATACTCTCGGAAACGTGACTCGGAAACGCGAATCCCTTATTTTTGATTTAAATAAGTCAAAAAATATTTGGAAACTTTGGGATACTTTTCGATTTGCGAATAGAATACCTCACTCGATTCGATTCGTGACGGTTATTTTTTTAATTCGAAACTGATATTTGACTCATTAACTTAAACCCAATTACTTTTACATTTAACTCTGAAACCTCTAGGGTTTTTAAAACATCAACAAATTATAGGACTGGTAATGCGTCCCTCTTGGATCTAAGACCCCACCGGAGATTGCACACAACTTGAGACCTCACCACAGCCTCCTCTGATCGGTTCGAATCAGTTCTCTCTAGTTTATGGCCAGATTTACGATTTAACCCCTCTTGGATCTAAGACCCCACCGGAGATTGCACACAACTTGAGACCTCACCACAGCCTCCTCTGATCGGTTCGAATCAGCTCTCTCTAGTTTATGGCCAGATTTACGATTTAATGTTATGATGCCCTTTTTTTAATTGTTCGGTTGAAAGTAATTGAATACTATTTGATAGAATTAGTATATGATGGGATCGAATTGGTATTTGAAATCAGCGTTTTTTGATATAGAACATAGTAAATGAGAATGCTACAATTGTTTTCTTATAATAGCATGCTGAAGTGTTAATGGAATATATGTGGTGTAATCTTGTCCTTCTATTTATGTATATATTAAAAATTAACATATATATAGGGAAGTGAACTATTGCAAACTGGTCCATTTTTTTTTTAATGGGAACTCTCAATCTACGACATATTTTAACGATCCGATCCGTTCAAGTTGATCATCATACACTCAAATGTATGCACATGAAAAATCAAAGGATTTGAAGACCTCTAACCTATACATCGATGGGTGCAAAAATGAATGTTTTTCGATTATGCAATATAAACTTCATCTGATACATAAGTTAGAGGTCTTTAAATCTTTTGATTTTTCTTGCACATATATTTGAGGGTATGGTGATCAACTTGAACAGATCGGATCGTCAAAATACATTATAGATCGAGAGTTCCCGTTTTTAAGAAAACCAGACCGGTTTGCAATAGATCACTCATATATATATATATATATATATATATATATATAATGGAGGAAAGATGCCATAGGAGGGAATTTCCTGCTGTGGCGTCGAAAAAATACAACCTCCAAGAAATTTTTCGACGATCGACACCCATCATCATCTTTATCATCTAAAATGTGGATACACCAAATTTCATGTGATTCCATCACTTTTTCACCATTTATTTAGTGGGTGCAAAGTCAACGGTTTACCGACAATAAAACTTTTTATATTGCTAATTCAACGATGAAAAGGTGGTGGAATCACATGAAATTTGGTGTATCCACATTTTATATGATAAAGATGATGATGTTGATGATGATGGATGCCGATCATCGAATAAAATGGTGGAGACTGTAGTTTTTTGACGTCACCTAACGAAAAAGCCTCCTAGGGCCTCTTTTCTACATTAATTTTAGTTAGTTAGAAAATTCAATATAAAAGCGTATCAGGTATCTTAGGTTTTTGGAAATTTGTGTTTCCAGTATACGTATCGTATCGGATACTCGTACCCGTTTCCGTGCTTCATAGGCCTTATATTCTGTTATTATATACTGTCTATGGAGCACAAATGTCTACATGTAACGGTATGGTAACATTATTTAAATTATATGGATGTTATTGAACAGGAGGGGTGGATGTGAAGTTTGCTTAGATTGTATTTAGGACACATGCCTTTTATCAACTATTACACCAAATATTTACCAAATGCCCTTGATATTTTCGATCCAATATGGAAATTTTCATGAATCTGACTTCCAATATTCAGAACCATGCATATATAGGTCATAGGTGATAGTTGAAGCTTAAAATTAATTGTTGATGACCATGAAAGCTAGAAAATTAAAATGTATGTGCATAAAGATATGAGGAGAGAGGGAATTCAGAAAGGTTATGTCCTTTAAGCTTTTTACAGTGTTCTTAGTTACATTGACAACGGCACAGTTCTATGCTCACTCAAAGAACGACTTCAGCAAAATTGCAAGGCAACTGATATTATAAAAGACTCTGAAGACTACCTCATACAGGCGGACAACATTAGGATGCTTTATCAACTTCATAATTGCAATTTCCCGCTTAATCTGCATCAGTAAATCTTTGTATAAAGCTCTTGTGCATAACACAAGCTATACATTCTTGAAAGTAGCTAACAAATCACATGACATGCTACAATAAGAATTACATAAGATATCTTGTTGTTAAACACAATGTTTTAGAAAAATGCAAATGACATTTTCAATCCCAGGACACACATAAAGAGTGAAAAGTGCAAGTGACACTATTACTTCTAGGCTAAATTACAATAAACTACCTTCAAGTATCATTGGCTTTCATCTAACTACCTTTTTTTATTACAGCACGCTCCCTCAAAATGCTAAATGTAAGGATATTATAATGAAAAAAACATTTAATATCAAGGTTTAAGGAAGTTGACAGTAATAAAAAATTTAAGGTAGATAAGTGAAAAGACAGCATAAGCAAAGGGTAGTATAGTTTAGCCTTTCTTTAATTATAAAAGAATAAGAACAAGACCTGTTCAACAAGTTTGTGCTTAAGAACCTTCTCCTTGTCAATGATTTTGATTGCAACGGCTTCCCCAGTTTCCGAATTTCTTGCAAATTTTACTTTTGCAAATGTCCCTTCCCCAATTGTTCGCCCAAGCTCGTACTTTCCAATACGGTGCTTCACTTTGTTTGTACTCATTTCTATCCTTATCTCTCGCCCTCCACAAAATCAAAACTTGGCCTATTCAGATACCTTGCAATAATATATGAGAACACCTGCATTAAAGAAAAGGTAATAGCAATTTCAAGTTGGTATGCGGCTTATGTCTGGCCACAATATAGAGCTAATAGGATCGATGGAAAGCAAAGTAAGGAATTTAATTTCTTAAAATATCTAACCACATACAAGTTTTGGAAACAAAAGGCAAATGGAGGAACAAGTTCTACAACATAATGATCATAGTAACTAAACAAATTCAAGATGTGAAGTCCATGACAAAAAAAATCAGTTATACATATTCCGCTTAGAGATATTGGACAAATACAAAGTAATTCGACTCCATGTCATGCAAAATACGATACATACGTAACATCTTATAACCCATCGAATGATTGAAAATTGTGTACAGAAAGCAGGCAACTTAATCTTAATTACCCAATGAAGATAGAAGACTGCTAGTTCCCACACCAAGAGCGTAAAGGAATCAAAAGCAATATCTCAAACCAAATCCACACCATTACGAAGCAAAACACAGCCAAAGGCTAAACTATTCGAAGATATGAATGAAATTTGAGCTAGACAACAGACGAACTTTTCCACCCACATAACCAACAGTTAAAGTGAGATGTCACAAAATTTCTTGATTACAGAGGACTATATAATGAATACAAATTTTGATTACAGTCTACAAAGCTAATCAGCATTAGTTATAAAAGCAAGCACAATCTTTCTAATCACGCAACAAGATTAACAAGAAAAAGGACAAAATAAATAAAAACAAAAGAGCCGCCAAGTTTAAGTTTCCAACCTTCTAATCTCATGGTAAAGCCAATTCAAAGAGAGCAACCTTGCAATTCACAGTCTACAAATATGAGCTAACTTTTACTTGCAAAAAACAATGGATCTGGATAATATTATATCTGAAATGAAGTCACATGTATATATCATCACATCAAAGGCTTAGGCTTATTATTAGCATCACACACCATAAAAGGCCATGGAGTGAGTATTATTCTCTATTATAGAAAATTTTGACCAGAAGTAGTTCAAGTTGAAATAAACACATTAACTTGAGAAACAAATAGAATGTATACAAAATCCCAATTGTTTGGACACCCCACATTCTAATTGAACACCTAACAACTTATAAACTGAAACAAAAATATTTTAAAAATAAATTTCAAGAAGTGAAGATTTATGTCATTAAATTGAAGAAAAGTCAAAAACATTTTATCTCAAAAAAAAACCAAAAAAAACAAGTACCAGATACAAGTTTTAGCAGGAAATCAACATCCACACATCAAACATTCAAAATCCACCATACAATCACTCTCTCAACAATTTCTTCTCAAAATAATAAAATAGAATTAATGACTTTCTCAAACAATATCCATATACTTAAAGCTAAAAAAAAAATTCACCTTTCTATTCAATTATAACAAACAAAATCCCACATTCTAAAAATTCTAAACAAACAAATCAGCTTATTATCAATTGCAACAATCATAAGAAAATGAAAAGATTTTCAAAGAATCTCTAAAGAAGTTGAATTCCCCTCTTATTCAATTGAAGAAAAGGCAAACATTATAGCTCAAAGACCACACAAAAAAAACCATATAAAAATTCTAGCAGCTGGAAATCTACACCCAAAGATTTAAAACCCGCAACCAAATCACTCTCAAAAACAATTCCCATATCCCCAAACCTACAAATCATAGATGAAAGGCAAAAAAAAAAACAGAGAGAAAAGGAATCACCTTTTTTCCCAAATTCTCAAACTTGAACACTTTTTCCGAGAAAATATCAACTTCTTCAGATATTTAGGAAGAGGAAGGGACCGTTAACACTCAGATCAAAACTCTTGAGTTATTCTCTCTCTCTCTCTCTCTCTCTCTCACCTCTCTCCCCTCTTCGCCTTTTAACTGAGATCTAGATTATACTATCTTGTCTTTTTCTGTAACAGCTGCATCACCTTTGTGCCCACATTTTTAGTTTTCTCTTTTCCCATTCATTTCTCTCTCTTTTCCAATTCCTAATTGGAAAGCTTTGAAAGTTATGGTGAGGAAGGAGAAATTTGCCATGTGCTTTAAATTAGTTTTGAGACATTAAGTAAACATCCATTATTATTAAAAATTGTTGATAGGTTAATGATTTGGAACATGACGTCCCCCCTTAAATAAACAGCTAGGCACACAAAATCTTTTATAGGATATTCTGTGCGTGTGTGTGGGGTGGGGCTCTGTTAGTTTTTTGTTTTTTCACTCAGTCTAACGCATAAAAAGCTGTCTGTTTTGGACCAGGAGAGCTGAAGGGCGAGAAGAACTTCTATGTAAGGGCTTGCATGGTGTAAGTCCTTGGAAGAGTCCATCCAAGGGCTATACCAGGGCTTGCACCATGCAAGCCCTTCTAGGATAGTTTTTTCCCTGCAAGGCTGCTAGTGATGTCCGGTCCCAGAGATGACCTTGCCACAACCATAGGATACTTTGTCATGTCAATGTTCATCCTTGATTGTAAAATTTACCCTCCTTTGATTGTAAAATTTAGAATAATAAGAATTGCAACATGGCCGAAAATTTTAATCGGATAACATCAACGGATATGAAAATTGCCAATGATATTATAAAACTATATGATAGGATATTTCTTGAAATAATTCCTTATCTAGCTTCGACTTGGAAAAATTATTCTCCAGCTCTTACAAACTCTTACTTATTTTGGATCATGAAAAAATCCGGCCGACTCTACAAAATATTTCTCACTTTTTTATACTACACAAGTTACAACTAGAATTATACGGTGGAAAAATTTTGATCGCCCCCTTCTTTAAAATATGATTCTATTTTTCTCTCACTGTTTAGGTTTTACTGGTAAAACATTTGTTAGTTATGTATATGCCCTAGAGGTCATTATTGTACATTTGATGTATAGTATAGTGGATGCTTGGATATATATAGAGAGTACTTTCTTATTCGACATGATAGTATGTTATCTAATTGCTCTTTGTCTTAACATGTAGACTTGTATTATGATACTGTCTTACTCTCACATGTTGATAAAACCCTTAGGATGTGTACTTGACTACCAGGACTATGATGGAGATCATACTAGTGGGGCTAGGGTAGTTCACAAGTACATCCTTTAATTGTTCCAAGTCGAGAGTGTATCGAGACAGGGTATCGATACTCCAGAGTAGACCAGCGTATACGCTTCTTGACCCATATGATGGGCGATGGATGATCCCACATCCATTGGTGTTTGACATCAAAGATGGTATACGGGTGCTCAGTGGGGACTGGGTACACTGAACGGACTCGCCGAGAACTCCTAGTTAGTATTATACCTATCGTCAGATAGCAGTTCTCTGGTGACACTGGTATAGGTTAGTCTGTAGACCCGAGATCGTCATAGAGTCTTGTGTGATTCCCACTGTGCTTTGATTTCCACCTTACCGCGTTCAAGAGAACGTGCAAAACGGTGGCTTTTGGGTACAGTCTCGAATCACACGGAGGCAATGAGCGATAGGAGGGGTTTCGTCTCTCCCGGTATTGGGGGTTGATGTTGTGTTGTGCTCGATTGTCATGCCCCGCTTCCCTGTATACGGCGAAGGGAACGCGACGAGGCTGCTATGTATTTACTCTGAAGTAAATACGCTAAGCGTATCTAAACAATATAAATAGAAATGCACAAGAGATAAAGACGGTAGATATAACTGAACAGCAACTTTATTTATTAACATTCTTTTGTACAATGCATGGAAAAGTAAATACATCTGAATGAAAGCAATGCCTAAACAGTGGCATAATAGGAATGAAAAGTACTGAAATAAAAATGTGTACAATGAAGCTAGAGCTCTGGGTCGTAGGTAAGTTGATCCAAGTCCTCACTAGTAGACTCGATCTTCTGAGTGTCCAGATTACCTGACAACATTCCAAAGAAGAAAGAGGAGGAATGTCGTCAGCAAAAAATCGCTCGGTAAGTCTCAAAGATAAGAGAGAAATAGAATAGACAGAGAGAGAAAGTAGATTTTAAAGTTGTATTATATGGTTAACGTTGTTGTTTGTAGCTTGGTACAGAAGGATACCAGTGTATACGAGAGGAGTCTCAGTAGACCAGAGACTAAGGTGACAGAATGTACAAGGAACTGTTATGCCACGGTACAACAACAACGGAATATAGGTTAGGTGTCTTAAATCTTGCAGTCTCGTGTCACTTCTAACACCTTCTGTACCAATCTACCCCTTAAACTCCACGAAGTATTGTATTGTATTGTTAGTGCTGTATTGTAAATTGTATTGTCTTGTATAGATGGATGACTTGCCGAAACCATGATATCAGTAAATGGATGTAACTGGAGAATCATGTAAATGGAAGTATATCCATGGTTCGATTCAATCAATACAAATTAAATAGATTGAATATATGTATTCATGGATTCATGTTGAATTGTAGTTTGAACTTGAATCATATTCAAGTCAGATTATTATAATGAGACTCAGTCTGAGTCAGAACAATTAGAAAAGAAATTGAAGTCCTGATTGTTTTGATATTATCGGTAACCGCTGCACATGGGCGGCAGGATTTGTGTCTTTTTCAAAGACGATTACCGTATTGATAACACCGTTATTAAGTTGTCTACCTTAAATAGGCAAGCACCCACTTCTCCGGCTCCCTGAGGCTCAAGAGATTAGTCCCGCTTAAACCTATATTTATTAGGGTCCTTTGGGTAATTTATACAACTTGAGGGGGTTTTATGTAAAAATACTTTTGTATAATTTTCAAAAAAACACCCTAAGTATTTAATTATCGTCTTTAGAGTTGTCATAGATGTAGATTTTATATTTGTGATATTTCTAGTGAAAATAACCTAATTTCATAACATAGGGCATTTAATTGTAATATTGAACTTGTATGTAATTCATGGTATTTTAATGTAAAGTGATTCTTTTAATTTAGAAAGGTTGGAATATTTATATCATATCAAAAATAGGTATTTTGATAATACATATATATATATTTTATATAAAATAATTTAAATTTATTATTTTCTAGAATTCTCATTTTCTTAAGATATTCGTATTTTAAATCTTGAATGCTCCTTACGGAGGTCTGCATCTCGCACTACTAAGCCTAGAGATGTGCGAAAATCCGCACCATCCCAGTCGGTTCCCCAAAATGGGTTGTAGCGGTGCTTTGCAAAGATTTATAAAAATACGTAATCTTATATAAAACGGTTTTAATAGTTAGTGGTATTTATATGTAAGGTTTCGTTTTCCCGTATTCTATGTTTCCGAAAGGTATTGTGCTATGTTGCATATGAGTGTTGTGAGGAGGTAGGTCATTACCTCGTGATCTAATTAAAGATATAGTAAGATTAATGATGTTTTAAAGTAGAAAGTAAATTATATGGTACTTTAGTGAAACAGAGCGGTAAAACTTACAAAATGAAATATATTGCCATGAAACTTGTTCAACATATTTGTTAATGATTAATAATCAATATGTAAGGGTTTGGTGTGTTTGTATTTAAGAAAAGGTTGAATTTTTAGGAAGAACCGAATCGAAAATCGGATTAACTCCGATTCCATCGGGTTTTAGAAATACGTGTTTTTAGAATAGCAAGGTGAAGAGGGAGAAGAGACTTACGGGTTTGTAGTATAGAGAAGAGGGAGAGGAAATGGTAGGAGGCGTCGGTGCGTCGTTTCGTCGCAGGGAGCTCCTAGGGTCGTCACCGGAATTTCGCCGGAGCTTCGCCCTTTGCTAACTTCAATTGCACACTAAAATTTCTAGAGGGATTTATTGAGAGTTTGGACAGAATTGTGAGTGAGGGGGGTGTTTCTAGGGGTGGTATTTATAGGGTAAAGCTAGGGTTAAGGTAGATGAAAGGTTGAATTGAAAAAATATAATAAAAATTGTATTAAAAATTGGATTTGATAGGTTTTAATTGGATTTTAAGATCTCTGTTTATTTCCAGAAAATTTAAACTGTGCAGGAGTTACCAGAATACCAAAAGACAGAGGTTCACAGAAGGAGTCAGGCTGATCCAACTCAACTCGGCCGGCGGCGCCGGGCTGAGTCGACCGAGTCGCCGGCCGAGTCACGGCGAGTCAGGCCGTGGTCGGTCACCGTGGGTCTATCGTCGATTGGTCTACTCCCTGCGATAGTTTGTTTTATTTGTGTAGTGGGATTTTTACGAGTTATGCACGTGTAGACCCTTAGACTTCTAAAACTTCAAAACAAAAAAATATTAAAAATAATGTGGGGGATGGGATTTGAACTCTGGTGCTTTGGTTTAGCTGTGCAAGCTCTTACCAATGAGCTACAAGCTCTTTCTTGCTATTAAAAAGCAAAACAATTACTTATAGTACTCACAGTAAATGCAAATACCCCAAATATACATTAACTTTTAAACAAATTTTTGTACATTAAAATTGGAGTTGTTACAGTCTACCCTCCTTACAAAAATTTTCGTCCTCGAAATTTACAAATTTTATTTTTTAAGGACTAGTTTACAAAGAGGTGAGAATATCTTGCACGCATCTCATCTTCCCTTTCCCATGTTGATTCTCCTAGAGTGTCTTTTCTCCACATCACTCGAACCAAGTTGACTTCCTTGTTCCGAAGTGACTTCACTTTCTTGTCCAGGATCTCCATAGGTTGTTGCTCACAAGATAAGTCGGGTTGTACAGTGAGCTCGGAATGATCGAGAATGTGGCTGGGGTCACTCACATACCTTCTGAGTTGGGATATGTGGAACACATTATGCACTCCTTCCAATGAAGGTAGAAGTGCTAAGCGGTATGCCACTTCACCGACTCGTTCGAGTATGTCGAACGGTCCAATGTACCTTGGACTTAGCTTACCTCATCTTCTAAATTGGATTACTCCGCGGTTCGGAGATATCTTTAAGAACACGTGATCTTCTGGGTGGAACTCTAAGTGACGTCGCTTTGCATCAGCCCAGTGCTTCTGTCGATCTTGGGCTATGCACATCTTTTCTCTGATAGTACGAACTACATCAACAGTTGCTACTATCATCTCAGGTCCAAGAGGTTCCCTATCTCCGATATTGTACCAACTTAATGGCGATCGACACATCCTTCCATATAGCGCTGCAAAAGGTGCCATTCCTATGGTTTCTTGGTAGCTGTTGTTGTATGAAAACTCCACAAGATATAGGTGATCTTCCCACGATCCTCTGAAGTCTAACATACACGCTCTGAGCATATCATCCAAGATCTGAATAGTTCGCTCAGACTGACCATCTGTTTGTGGATGATAAGCCATGCTGAAATTCAGACTTGTTCCCAAGCTTGCTTGCAGACTCTGCCAAAATTGTGATCGAACCTAGTATTACAATCGGAGACAATGCAGACCGGTACTCCATGAAGTCTCACAATTTCCTGTATGAGTTCATGGGTATCAGAGATAGTACATATTTGAAGAGTTTAAATCTTAAGTAGATTATTACCTCCATGTACTTCTTTGCTAATGTCTCAGTTGATTGACCAACTCGAAATGGGATGAAGTGAGCCGACTTTGTGAGTCGGTCCACAATGACCCATACCGCATCATTACCCCTTGTGCTGCGAGGAAGAGCAGTCACAAAATCCATTGTGATGTGTTGCCACTTCCATTCTGGGATTGGTAACGGTTGAAGTAGTCCAGTTGTCCTGTGACGTTCAGCCTTTACTTGCTGACACACCAAGCATTTAGCGATGCTTTTGGCTACTTCACGCTTCATTCCATGCCACCAGTAATTCTGATGTAGATCTTTGTACATCTTTGTACCTCTAGGGTGTACTGAGTAGGGAGAGTTGTGAGCTTTTTTCGTTAACTCTTCCCGAACAGGACCTTTTGGTACACATAATCTGCTGTCGTATCTCAAAGATCCGTCTTCATGGATGATGAAGTCTGTTCTGAGTCCATTCTCCACTTGTTCTCTGATGTTTTGCAACTTAGCATCACTTACTTGAGCTGCTTTGATCTGGTTGACAATGGTAGATTGAACTTGTAAATTCATCAAACTTGAAGCATTACCTGACATGACTACTTCAATCTCCATCTGATGTAAGTCCTATTGAAACTTCCACTGAGCAGTGAGATGCATTGCTAATGGTTGACGACTAAGAGCATCTGGAACCACATTCACCTTCTCTGGGTGATATTGTAGGTTGATATCAAAGTCCGCCATGAGTTCTAACCATCGTCTCTACCGCATATTCAACTCCTTTTAAGTAAACACATATTTCAGACTCTTGTGATCTGTGTATATGTTCACTCGTTCATCAAGAAGATAATGGCGCCAAATCTTAAGTGCAAAGATAACGGCTGCCAATTCTAAATCATGTGTCGGATAATTGCACTCATGAGTCTTTAGCTGTCTTGAAGCATAAGCCACAACCTTACCGTGCTGATGTAGAACACATCCTAATCCCTTACCGGATGCATCACAATGCACTTCGAAACCTCCAGATTGGTCCGGTATGACGAGAATAGGTGCCGATGTCAAACTTGACTTGAGTTCTACGAAAACTTGTTCGTATGCTTCTGACCACACAAAGTCTTCATCTTTATGTGTGAGCTTGGTCAGGGGTGTTGCTATCTTAGAAAAGCCTTCAATGAATCTCCTGTAATATCCAGCCAGACCTAAGAAATCTCGAATGTCCTTCACTGACTTTGGTGTCGGCCATTTTCTTACTGTTGAAACTTTCGCGAGATCCACAGAGATTCTTTCACCTGATACTATATGTCCAAGAAAACCAACTTGATTTAGCCAAAACTCTCACTTGCTGTACTTAGCATATAATTGATGTTGTCGTAGAGTTTCCAGGACAATTCGTAGGTGTTCGGTGTGTTCTTTCCGACTCTTAGAATACACCAGGATGTCGTCGATGAAGATGGCAACAAACCTGTCTAAGTACTTCTGGAAAACTTGATTCATCAGGTTCATGAATATTGCTGGTGCATTAGTTACTCCAAATGACATCACTAGAAATTCGTAATGACCATAGCGAGTTCTGAAAGCTGTTTTATGAATATCAGCTTCCTTGACCTTCACCTGATGATAATCTGAACGAAGATCTAATTTAGAGAAAACAAAAGATCCATTTAGCTGATCGAATAAATCGTTGATACACGGTAGCGGATACTTGTTCTTTATCGTGACTTCATTCAAGGCTCTGTAATCAATGCATATTCTGTATGAACCTTTGTCATGCCCCGCTTCCCAGTGTACGGCGAAGGGGACGCGACGAGGTCCGATACGTATGTACTCAGAAGTACATACGCTAAGCGTAGCTAAGCAATATAGAAATAATTACACATGAGACAAGAGTATAAAAAGAACAGCAACTTTTATTTATTAACAATCTTTGTACAATACATGAAAAGGAAATACAACTAAAATAAAGATGCCTAAACAGTGGCATAACAGGAAATGAAAAAGTGTTGAAAAGAAAAGTGTACAATGAAATTATACTGCAGGGTCTTCGGCAAATTGCTCCAAGTCTTCCTGTGATGGCTCAACTTCTGCCGGGTCCAAGTCACCTGACGACATTCAAAGAAGAGAGAAACAGAATGTCGTCAGCGAACAGATCGCTCGGTAAATCCCAAAGGTAAGAGGGAAGTAGAGAAGACAGAATAAGAAGTTACATTTTAAAGTATAAACTATTGTTGTAATGTTATGTTAACGTTGTTGTTTGTAGCTTGGTACAGAAGGATGCCAGTGTATACGAGGGGGGTCACTATATGCTAGAGACCAGGGCAAACGGAAAGTACAAGGAACCGTTAAGCCACGGTACAACAGCAACGGAATATTGGTTAGGTGTCTTAATCTGACCACCTCGTGCCACCTTTAACACCCTCCGTACCAATCTACCCCTTAAACCCCGTAGTGTTTTAACAGTATTGTTGTATTGTATTGTGTAAGTTGGGTGACTGACCAAAACCATGATAACATGTTGTAACTGCATAATCAGGTAAATGGAATAACAGGATAATGGATGTATATCCATGGTTTGATTCAGTCAAATTGAATAGATTGTTAACTGGATTCAGGGATTCATGTATTCATATTGAGTTGGAATATAAAAGAATATTGATTGACTTGAATCATATTCAAGTCAGAAATAGTCAGACTCTAACCCGAGTCAGACTAAAACAAAGGTAATTTGAAGTTCTTTAATTGTTAGGGTCCCTATTATAATTTATAAAACTTGAGGAGGTTTCATGTAAAAAGTACTATTGTATAGTTTTCAAGATACACCTCAAGTATTTATTATTCGTCTTTATAGTTATAATGAGTGTAAATTTTATTTGTGTTATTCTAGTGAATATATCCTAATAAAAGTATTAATTGATTTATTTTAAATTCATGGTATTTTAATGTAACTTTTAATCTTGTAATTTTTTTAGAAAAAAAAGTGAAAACTTTATCTTATAATAAATAGGTGTTTAAATGATAAATATACATATGTTAATACAAGAATAATTTTATATAAATATTTTTATTTTCTAAAATCTCATTTTTCTTAAATGTCGTATTTTAAACCTTTCGAGACCGAATGCTCCTTGCGGAGGTCTGAATCTCGCACTACTAGCCCGCGGGTGCACGATGAACCGTACTATCCCTATCGGGTTCCCCAAAGGTGGGTTGTAGTGGCGTTTTGCAAAGATTTAATAAATACTATCCATTTAGAAAACGGTTTTATAAAGATAAGGTATTTATTTGTAAAGGATGTAAATTTCCGTATTTTAGTTTCTAGGGTTCCCTGAGCCAGCTAGCCTATTTCTAAAGGTCTAAACGACAAGTCGTTAGAAGCCTCAAATCGCCTCTTCACCGCCAATTGTGGCCAGGTAAGTACAAGTGATGAGGGATGGATCCGCTCACGAATAGTGAGGCGGGCCTTTTAAAGTTACCCAAGCTCACTCGCCTAGCCTAGACACCACAAAGTCAGTTTAGATAAACGATCGATGTCCACAACTTATCGTATTTTCCTAGTAAGAACTATTTACTAAAAAGTGTAACAAATCTAAAATCTTTAAGAATGGTTTTATGAAGATTATGGTATTTTAATGTAAAGTCTGGTATTTTCGTATTCTAAATTTTGATGATATCAATTAAGGTTGTATTTGCGTGTGTGTGGAGGTAGGTCATTACCTCGTGACTTATTTTAAGGTATTGTGATGTTTAGGGGTTAAACATGATAAATTAAACATGAGGGTATTTAAGTGAAAGAATACGGTATTTGCAAAAGTTATCATTTCATGTGTGAAAACTCATTCAAATTGATTTTTACAAGTTTAGTGATCAAGATGAACATGTTTAGGAATGATGGAATTGATTAGAAGAAGAAAAATAAACATTATGGTATTATTGTGAAAAGAATACGATATTACAAGAAAGTCATCATTTCATGTGAGAAACTTTGTCCACTTTGATTTTTATGTGATTAATAGTCATCATGAATATGTTTAGGTGTTATGGAATTGGTGACAAGTGAAATTTTGTAGAAAAACCGAATCGGAAATCGGTTTGTTCCGATTTCCGTCGGGTTTCATAATTCCGTATTTTAAGAAATAGAAAAGAGAGAAGAATGGGACTTACGGGTTTCAAACTCTTCTAAAGAGGATAGAGGAGTAAGAGAAATGGCCGAGGTGTTTTTTCGTCGCCGGTTGCTTCGTCGCCGGAAATCCGTCAGCGCTTCGCCGTGAACTCGATTTCAAAGCACACTTTCTTGTGGAAATTTCAAGAGAGTAATTCTAAGGTTTTGGAATGAGAAGGTAGGGGGTAGGGGGTCTATTTATAGGGTAGCTAGGGTAGGGTAGGTGAAAGGTTTTGTTTATTAAAAAATTATAAAAAATTAAATAAAAAGCATTAAAAATTTATATTAAATTGGTTGTATTTAACATTTGAGAACCGATCTAATAAATTGGAGTTAACAGGGGGTTTTAGAATACCAAAAGCCACACTTTTCATGTTGGGACCCCGGCCATCCGACCAACTCCGGCCGGCGGCGCCGGCCGATTCTGCCTGCCGGCCGGCCGAGTTGGCCGATCCCGGCCGGGTTCGGCGACGGTCGGGTGCGGGGTTCTCCGACTAAGACTTTGGCATACTCCGTTTTTTGGGTTCAGTTCAACATTTGGGAGTTATGGCCTGTGGACTGTTGGGCTTCCAAGAATTTTAAAAGAAAAATAATTTAAAAATAATGTGGGGCATGGGATTCGAACTCTGATGGCTTGGTTCAACAGTGCAAGGTATTACCAATGAGCTACAAGCTCCTTCTTGTAATTATTGTGGGAAAATAGAAACTTAAAGTGATATCAGCAACATTAAATACTCCAAGTATACTTAAATTTTAAATCAAATTTATGTATACAAAAATTGGAGTTGTTACAATCTACCCTCCTTACAAAAATTTCGTCCTCGAAATTCACAACTTTTATTTGAGAACTAGTTTACAAAAAGGTGAGGATATCTTGCACGCATTTCATCTTCCCTTTCCCACGTGGATTCTCCTGGAGTGTCTTTCTTCCACATTACCCGGACCAAATTAATTTCCTTGTTCCGAAGTGTCTTCACTTTCCTGTCCAGGATCTCCACAGGTTGTTGCTCACAAGACAAGTCGGGCTGTATAGTGAGCTCAGAATGATCAAGTACATGGCTGGGGTCACTCACATACTTTCTGAGTTGGGATATGTGAAACACGTTATGCACTCCTTCCAATGAGGGTGGAAGCGCTAAACGGTACGCCACTTCACCGACTCGTTCGAGTATGTCGAACGGTCCAATGTATCTCGGACTCAGCTTACCCCGTCTTCCAAATCGAATCACTCCGCGGTTCGGAGATATCTTCAAGAATACATGGTCTCCTGGCTGGAACTTCAAGTGTCGTCTCTTTGCATCAGCCCAGTGTTTCTGTCTATCTTGGGCTATGCACATTCTTTCCCTGATAGTACGAACCACATCAACGGTCGCTACTATCATCTCTGGTCCAAGAAGTTTCCTATCTCCGATGTCGTCCCAACTTAATGGTGATCGACACTTCCTTCCATATAATGCTGCAAAAGGTGCCATTCCTATACTTGCTTGGTAGCTGTTGTTGTACGCGAACTCCATAAGATGCAGGTGATCTTCCCACGATCCTTTGAAGTCTAGCATACATGCTCTGAGCATATCCTCCAAGATCTGAATAGTTCGTTCCGACTGACCATCTGTTTGTGGATGATAAGCCGTGCTGAAGTTCAGACTTGTTCCCAAGCTAGCTTGCAGACTCTGCCAAAATTGTGATCGGAACCTGGTGTCACGATCTGAGACAATACAGACCGGTACTCCATGAAGTCTCACAATTTCCTGTATGAGTTCATGGGTATCAGAGATAGTACATTATGAAGAGTTTAAATCTTAATTAGATTATTACCTCCATGTACTTCTTTGCTAGCGTCTCAGTTGATTGTCCAACACGAAATGGGATGAAGTGAACCGACTTTGTGAGTCGATCCACAATGACCCATATCGCATCGTTACCCTTTGTGCTGCGAGGAAGAGCAGTCACAAAGTCCATCGTGATGTGTTGCCACTTCCATTCTGGGATTGGTAACGGTTGAAGTAGTCCAGCTGTCCTGTGATGTTCAGCCTTTACTTGCAGGCACACCAAGCATTTTGCGACACTTCTGGCTACTTCACGCTTCATTCCATGCCACCAATAATTCTGACGTAGATCTTTGTACATTTTGGTACCTCCAGGATGTACTGAATAGGGAGAGCTGTGAGCTTCTTTCATTAACTCTTCCCGAACAGGACCTTTTGGTACACACAATCTGCTGCCGTATCTCAAAGATCCGTCTTCATGGATGATGAAATCTGTTCTGAGTCCATTCTCCACTTGTTCTCTGATCTTTTGCAACTTAGCGTCGCTGGCTTGAGCTGCTTTGATCTGATTGACAATGGTTGATTGAACTTGTAGATTCATCAAACTTGAAGCATCATCTGGCATGACTACTTCAATCTCCATCTGATGTAAGTCTTGCTGAAGCTTCCACTGAGCGGTGAGATTCAATGATAATGGTTGGCGACTAAGAGCATCTGGTACTACGTTCACCTTTCCCGGATGATATTGCAAGTTGATGTCAAAGTCCGCCATGAGTTTTAACCATCTTCTCTGCCGCATATTCAACTCTTTCTGAGTAAACACATACTTCAGACTTTTATGATCTGTGTAGATGTTCACTCGTTCACCAAGTAGGTAATGGCGCCAAATCTTGAGAGCAAAGATGACGGCTGCCAACTCCAGATCATGCGTCGGATAATTGCGCTCATGAGTCTTCAGTTGTCTTGAAGCATAAGCCACAACCTTACCGTGCTGATGTAGAACACATCCTAATCCTTTACCGAATGCATCGCAATGCACTTCGAATCCTCCAGATTGATCCGGTATGACGAGAATAGGTGCAGATGTCAGTCTTGACTTGAGTTCTACGAAAGCTTGCTCGCATGCTTCTGACCACACAAATTCTTCATCTTTTCGTGTGAGTTTGGTCAGGGGTGTTGCTATCTTTGAGAATCCTTCAATGAACCTTCTGTAATATCCAGCTAAACCCAAGAAACTCCGAATGTCTTTCACTGACTTTGGTGTAGGCCATTCGCTAACTGCTGAAACTTTGGCTGGATCCACAGAAATTCCTTCTCCTGATACGATATGTCCAAGAAAACCAACTTGCTTTAGCCAAAACTCGCACTTGTTGTACTTGGTATAAAGCTTATGTTGTCGAAGAGTTTCCAGGACAATTCGTAGATACTCTGCATGCTCTTTCCGATTCTTAGAATATACCAGGATGTCGTCGATGAAGATGACAACAAACCTGTCTAAATACTCCCGGAAAACTTGGTTCATTAGGTTCATGAAGATTGCTTGTGCATTGGTCACTCCAAATGGCATTACTAGAAATTCGTAATGTCTATCGTGAGTTCTGAAAGTTGTTTTATGAATATCAGCTTCCTTGACCTTCACCTGATGATAACCTGAACGAAGATCCAATTTAGAGAAAACATAAGATCCACTTAGCTGATCGAATAAATCATCGATGCGCGGGAGTGGATACTTGTTCTTTATAGTGACTTCGTTCAAGGCCCTATAATCGATGCACATTCTGTATGAACCTTCCTTCTTCTTTACCAGTAGTACATGTGCTCCCCAACTTGAAGTGTTTGGACGAATCCATCCTTTCGCCAATAATTCGTCCAACTGAGTTCGAACTTCCTTCAAACCTTCCGGACTTAATCTATAAAGTTCTTTGATCACCGGTTGTGCTCCTAGTACTAAGTCAATACTGAATTCAAGAGCTCGATCAGGAGGCAAACCTGATATATCGTCAGGAAATACATCGTCGAACTCTCGAACTACCTCTGGTCTTGATTCTTCCTCTGCTTGAGCTGCTGCGACTACTGCTTCTCTTGGCTTCGCTTTGTAGGTACTTGGCTCCAGTGTACGGTCTCCGCTTTTAAAATAGAAGACCGGATGGTCTGGAATCTCGAATACTACCCTCCTTTGACGACAGTTGATGGTAGCATAAAAGGTTCCAAGCCAATCCATTGCTAGAACCACATCGAAGTTCGGTATGTCCAGTACTTTGAAGTCAGCATAAAACTCTCGACTGCAGACGACGACTGGACACATGCTGTATCCCATAGTTGCCTTTAGAACGCCATTTCCTGAACTGACATTCCAGCTGGATACAAGCGGTGAAACTGGAATCGCATGGGTTCGAACAAACCGTTGCGACATAAAGCAGTGGGATGCTCCAGTATCAAACAGTGCAAGTGCAGGTAGTGAAGCTACTAGGATTGTACCTAAGGTATATGGGATAGGTTTTAGGTATAGGGAAAGTGTGTAGGTAAACAAGACTAAAAGATAAGTTTGAGAAGGAAATTTACCAGTAATGACTTGGCCAGTGGCCTCAGCTTCTTCCACAGACATCATGAAAGCCTGGCGCTTTGGCACATTCCTCCTGGCCTGAGGAGCATTCCTCTGAACGTTCCTTTGTGCTTGATGGAACTGTCGAGGAGGTGTGCAGCTTGTGGTCCCCTGGGTGGTGCAGGCAGTGCAAGTCTGGGAGCAGGTGCCTGAAGAGCTGGTCGCTGCGGATAGGTAATTGCTGGCCTGGGTGCAGCAACTGGGTTCTGTCTTTGAGGACAAGACCCAATATCATGAGTAGCTGAGCCGCAGACAAAGCAAAGGCGGTTGGCTCGACGACAGTCCTTCATCATATGTCCAGGTCTCTTGCAGTAGGTGCAAAAGGTTGGGCTAGGACGATGGGTTGGTACTCCGGGTCGCCTTGGCACGAAAGGTGGTCTGGACGAGGCTCCACCTGCCATCTGGTTGGCAGGACGTTTGACTCCTGCAGACTGGGGTCTGCCCCTCTCTTTTATCACTGCCTCATAACTGCGGGCAGTTTCTAGAGCATCCTCATGAGTCAAAAACTTTCCTGTGGCTAGAGCAGCCTTAATCTCTGTGTCCAAACCTTGTTGAAAGCGACGGGCTCTGATATCGTCCATCGGTATCAAGTGTGCCGCGAATCTGTTTAAAGATTGTGTTAGCTGTGTAGTATGTGATAATTAAAAATTGAACTATTGTGGCATATCTTACCGGCTTAACATGGTGAATTCAGCATCGTATTCATCTACTGATTTATCCCATATTGAACCCTGTTGTAGATGAATAAACTGCTGCTCCATTGCAAACCTGGCAGTCACGGGGAAGTATTTCGCGTCGAACTTCTCGCGAAAGGTCTTCCATTCAATCGGCTGTACTAGACGGCTTTCTTCCGCCTTCCACCAGTTGCGAGCATTATCCGTGAGCTGTAGCTTTGCTACACGGACCCAAGCGTTGTCTGGCACTTGAGCTGCTGCCAGATCGTCCTCGATGCTTTGAGCCCATTCCTCAGCTTCCAGTGGGCTCCCCTTTCCTGAGAACTGCTTCAGATATAAAGCCCTGAATTGCTTCACCCCCGGTGCGTCAGTCTCGGGACGGTTCAGAAGTTGTTGTTGTAACTCGAGAAGACTGCGAATCGCCTCAAATAGTATTGTTTGCTCAGTGGGTGGTGCAGGAACAGCTGGTGTGAGAGGTAGTGCTGAAGGGGTGTTGTTGACGTTGGTGCTGGTGTTGTTCGGGGAATCCATAACCCTGAAGAAAAATTTGGGTTAGGACAGATTCAAATACATGAAATGATAAGATTCAAGGAATAGAAATTTGCAAGATTCAAGGAATATGAATTGTAAAGAATGTTTTAGTTGCTGGTTCTTGTGTTATATTGCTTAGGTTGTTCACGCAGACCGGAACTGCATGACAGGGATTCATACAGCTCTGACCTGCATGGGCCACCAAGAAAACATGTCACGCCCCGCTTCCCAGTGTACGGCAAAGGGGACGCGACGAGGTCCGCTACGTATGTACTCAGAAGTACATACGCTAAGCGTAGCTAAGCAATATAGAAATAATTACACAAGAGACAAGAGTATAAAAAGAATAGCAACTTTTATTTATTAACATTCTTTGTACAATACATGAAAAGAAAAGACAACTGAAATAAAGATGCCTAAACAGTGGCATAACAGGAAATGAAAAAGTGCTGAAAAGAAAAAGTGTACAATGAAATTATACTGCAGGGTCTTCGGCAAATTGCTCCAAGTCTTCCTGTGATGGCTCAATTTCTGCCGGGTCTAAGTCACCTGACGACATTCAAAGAAGAGAGAAACAGAATGTCATCAGCGAACAGATCGCTCGGTAAGTCCCAAAGATAAGAGGGAAGTAGAGAAGACAGAATAAGAAGTTACATTTTAAAGTATAAACTATTGTTGTAATGTTATGTTAACGCTGTTGTTTGTAGCTTGGTACAGAAGGATGCCAGTGTATACGAGGGGGGTCTCTATATGCTAAAGACCAAGGCAAACGGAAAGTACAAGGAATCGTTAAGCCACGGTACAACAGCAACGGAATATAGGTTAGGTGTCTTAATCTGACCACCCTGTGCCACCTTTAACACCTTCCGTACCAATCTATCTCTTAAACCCCGTAGTGTTTTAACAGTATTGTTGTATTGTATTGTATAAGTTGGGTGACTGACCAAAACAATGATAACATGTTGTAACTGCATAATCAGGTAAATGGAATAACAGGATAATGGATGTATATCCATGGTTTGATTCAGTCAAATTGAATAGATTGTTAACTGGATTCAGGGATTCATGTATTCATATTGAGTTGGAATATAAAAGAATATTTATTGACTTGAATCATATTCAAGTCAGAAATAGTCAGACTCTAACCCGAGTCATACTAAAAGAAAGGTAATTTGAAGTTCTTTAATTGTTAGGGTCCTTATTGTAATTTATAAAACTTGAGGGGGTTTCATGTAAAAAGTACTATTGTATAGTTTTCAAGATACACCACAAGTATTTATTATTCGTCTTTATAGTTATAATGAGTGTAAATTTTATTTGTGTTATTCTAGTGAATATATCCTAATAAAAGTATTAATTGATTTATTTGAAATTCATGGTATTTTAATGTAACTTTAAATCTTGTAATTTTTTTTAAGAAAAAAAAGTGAAAACTTTATCTTATAATAAATAGGTGTTTAAATGATAAATATACATATGTTAGTACAAGAATAATTTTATATAAATATTTTTATTTTCTAAAATCTCATTTTTCTTAAATGTCGTATTTTAAACCTTTCGAGACCGAATGCTCCTTGCGGAGGTCTGAATCTCGCACTACTAGCCCGCGGGTGCACGATGAACCGTACTATCCCTATCGGGTTCCCCAAAGGTGGGTTGTAGTGGCGTTTTGCAAAGATTTAATAAATACTATCCATTTAGAAAACGGTTTTATAAAGATAAGGTATTTATTTGTAAAGGATGTAAATTTCCGTATTTTAGTTTCTAGGGTTCCCTGAGCCAGCTAGCCTATTTCTAAAGGTCTAAACGACAAGTCGTTAGAAGCCTCAAATCGCCTCTTCACCGCCAATTATGGCCAGGTAAGTACAAGTGATGAGGGAGGGATCCGCTCACGAATCGTGAGGCGGGCCTTTTAAAGTTACCCAAGCTCACTCGCCTAGCCTAGACACCACAAAGTCAGTTTAGATAAACGATCGATGTCCACAACTTATCGTATTTTCCTAGTAAGAACTATTTACTAAAAAGTGTAACAAATCTAAAATCTTTAAGAATGGTTTTATGAAGATTATGGTATTTTAATGTAAAGTCTGGTATTTTCGTATTCTAAATTTTGATGATATCAATTAAGGTTGTATTTGCGTGTGTGTGGAGGTAGGTCATTACCTCGTGACTTATTTTAAGGTATTGTGATGTTTAGGGGTTAAACATGATAAATTAAACATGAGGGTATTTAAGTGAAAGAATACGGTATTTGCAAAAGTTATCATTTCATGTGTGAAAACTCATTCAAATTGATTTTTATAAGTTTAGTGATCAAGATGAACATGTTTAGGAATGATGGAATTGATTAGAAGAAGAAAAATAAACATTATGGTATTATTGTGAAAAGAATACGATATTACAAGAAAGTCATCATTTCATGTGAGAAACTTTGTCCACTTTGATTTTTATGTGATTAATAGTCATCATGAATATGTTTAGGTGTTATGGAATTGGTGACAAGTGAAATTTTGTAGAAAAACCGAATCGGAAATCGGTTTGTTCCGATTTCCGTCGGGTTTCATAATTCCGTATTTTAAGAAATAGAAAAGAGAGAAGAATGGGACTTACGGGTTTCAAACTCTTGTAAAGAGTATAGAGGGTAAGAGAAATGGCCGAGGTGTTGTTTCGTCGCCGGTTGCTTCGTCGTCGGAAATCCGTCAGCGCTTCGCCCTGAACTCGGTTTCAAAGCACTCTTTCTTGTGGAAATTTCAAGAGAGTGATTCTAAGGTTTTGGAATGAGATGGTAGAGGGTAGGGGGTCTATTTATAGGGTAGCTAGGGTAGGGTAGGTGAAAGGTTTTGTTTATTAAAAAATTATAAAAAATTAAATATAAAGCATTAAAAATTTGTATTAAATTGGTTGTATTTAACATTTGAGAACCGATCTAATAAATTGGAGTTAACAGGGGGTTTTAGAATACCAAAAGCCACACTTTTCATGTTGGGACCCCGGCCATCCGACCAACTCCGGCCGGCGGCGCCGGCCGATTCGGCCGGCCGGCCGGCCGAGTTGGCCGATCCCGGCCGGGTTCGGCGACGGTCGGGTGCGGGGTTCTCCGACTAAGACTTTGGCATACTCCGTTTTTTGGGTTCAGTTCAACATTTGGGAGTTATGGCCTGTGGACTGTTGGGCTTCCAAGAATTTTAAAAGAAAAATAATTTAAAAATAATGTGGGGCATGGGATTCGAACTCTGATGGCTTGGTTCAACAGTGCAAGGTATTACCAATGAGCTACAAGCTCCTTCTTGTAGTTATTGTGGGAAAATAGATACTTAAAGTGATATCAGCAACATTAAATACTCCAAGTATACTTAAATTTTAAATCAAATTTATGTATACAAAAATTGGAGTTGTTACAATCTACCCTCCTTACAAAAATTTCGTCCTCGAAATTTACAACTTTTATTTGAGGACTAGTTTACAAAAAGGTGAGGATATCTTGCACGCATTTCATCTTCCCTTTCCCACGTGGATTCTCCTGGAGTGTCTTTCCTCCACATTATCCGGACCAAATTAACTTCCTTGTTCCGAAGTGTCTTCACTTTCCTGTCCAGGATCTCCACAGGTTGTTGCTCACAAGACAAGTCGGGCTGTATAGTGAGCTCAGAATGATCAAGTACATGGCTGGGGTCACTCACATACTTTCTGAGTTGGGATATGTGGAACACGTTATGCACTCCTTCCAATGAGGGTGGAAGCGCTAAACTGTACGCCACTTCACCGACTCGTTCGAGTATGTCGAACGGTCCAATGTATCTCGGACTGAGCTTACCCCGTCTTCCAAATCGAATCACTCCGCGGTTCGGAGATATCTTCAAGAATACATGGTCTCCTGGCTGGAACTCCAAGTGTCGTCTCTTTGCATCAGCCCAGTGTTTCTGTCTATCTTGGACTATGCGCATTCTTTCCCTGATAGTACGAACCACATCAACGGTCGCTACTATCATCTCTGGTCCAAGAAGTTCCCTATCTCCGATGTCGTCCCAACTTAATGGTGATCGACACTTCCTTCCATATAATGCTGCAAAAGGTGCCATTCCTATACTTGCTTGGTAGCTGTTGTTGTACGCGAACTCCACAAGATGCAGGTGATCTTCCCACGATCCTTTGAAGTCTAGCATACATGCTCTGAGCATATCCTCCAAGATCTGAATAGTTCGTTCCGACTGACCATCTGTTTGTGGATGATAACCCGTGCTGAAGTTCTGACTTGTTCCCAAGCTAGCTTGCAGACTCTGCCAAAATTGTGATCGGAACCTGGTGTCACGATCTGAGACAATACAGACCGGTACTCCATGAAGTCTCACAATTTCCTGTATGAGTTCATGGGTATCAGAGATAGTACATTATGAAGAGTTTAAATCTTAATTAGATTATTACCTCCATGTACTTCTTTGCTAGTGTCTCAGTTGATTGTCCAACACGAAATGGGATGAAGTGAACCGACTTTGTGAGTCGATCCACAATGACCCATATCGCATCGTTACCCTTTGTGCTGCGAGGAAGAGCAGTCACAAAGTCCATCGTGATGTGTTGCCACTTCCATTCTGGGATTGGTAACGGTTGAAGTAGTCCAGCTGTCCTGTGATGTTCAGCCTTTACTTGCTGGCACACCAAGCATTTTGCGACACTTCTGGCTACTTCACGCTTCATTCCATGCCACCAATAATTCTGACGTAGATCTTTGTACATTTTGGTACCTCCAGGATGTACTGAATAGGGAGAGCTGTGAGCTTCTTTCATTAACTCTTCCCGAACAGGACCTTTTGGTACACACAATCTGCTGCCGTATCTCAAAGATCCGTCTTCATGGATGATGAAATCTGTTCTGAGTCCATTCTCCACTTGTTCTCTGATCTTTTGCAACTTAGCGTCGCTGGCTTGAGTTGCTTTGATCTGATTGACAATGGTTGATTGAACTTTTAGATTCATCAAACTTGAAGCATCATCTGGCATGACTACTTCAATCTCCATCTGATGTAAGTCTTGCTGAAGCTTCCACTGAGCGGTGAGATTCAATGATAATGGTTGGCGACTAAGAGCATCAGGTACTACGTTCACCTTTCCCGGGTGATATTGCAAGTTGATGTCAAAGTCCGCCATGAGTTCTAACTATCTTCTCTGCCGCATATTCAACTCCTTCTGAGTAAACACATACTTCAGACTTTTATGATCTGTGTAGATGTTCACTCGTTCACCAAGTAGGTAATGGCGCCAATTCTTGAGAGCAAAGATGACGGCTGCCAACTCCAGATCATGCGTCGGATAATTGCGCTCATGAGTCTTCAGTTGTTTTGAAGCATAAGCCACAACCTTACCGTGCTGATGTAGAACACATCCTAATCCCTTACCGGATGCATCGCAATGCACTTCGAATCCTCCAGATTGATCCGGTATGACGAGAATAGGTGCAGATGTCAGTCTTGACTTGAGTTCTACGAAAGCTTGCTCGCATGCTTCTGACCACACAAATTCTTCATCTTTTCGTATGAGTTTGGTCAGGGGTGTTGCTATCTTTGAGAATCCTTCAATGAACCTTCTGTAATATCCAGCTAAACCCAAGAAACTCCAAATGTCTTTCACTGATTTTGGTGTAGGCCATTCGCTAACTGCTGAAAGTTTGGCTGGATCCACAGAAATTCCTTCTCCTGATACGATATGTCCAAGAAAACCAACTTGCTTTAGCCAAAACTCGCACTTGTTGTACTTGGCATAAAACTTATGTTGTCGAAGAGTTTCTCGGACAATTCGTAAATACTCTGCATGCTCTTTCCGATTCTTAGAATATACCAGGATGTCGTCGATGAAGATGACAACAAACCTGTCTAAATACTCCCGGAAAACTTGGTTCATTAGGTTCATGAAAATTACTGGTGCATTGGTCACTCCAAATGGCATTACTAGAAATTCGTAATGTCCATAGCGAATTCTGAAAGCTGTTTTGTGAATATCAACTTCCTTGACCTTCACCTGATGATAACCTGAACGAAGATCCAATTTAGAGAAAACACAAGATCCACTTAGCTGATCGAATAAATCATCGATGCGCGGGAGTGGATACTTGTTCTTTATAGTGACTTCATTCAAGGCCCTATAATCGATGCACATTCTGTATGAACCTTCCTTCTTCTTCACCAGTAGTACAGGTGCTCCCCAATTTGAAGTGCTGGGACGAATCCATCCTTTCGCCAATAATTCGTCCAACTGAGTTCGAACTTCCTTCAAACCTTCCGGACTTAATCTATAAGGTATTTTGATCACCGGTTGTGCTCCTGGTACTAAGTCAATACTGAATTCAAGAGCTCGATCGGGAGGCAAACCTGATATATCGTCAGGAAATATGTCACGCCCCGCTTCCCAGTGTACGGCGAAGTGGACGCGACAAGATCCGCTACGTATGTACTCAGAAGTACATACGCTAAGCGTAGCTAAGCAATATAAAATAAATCACAAGAGACGAAAGATATAGAAATAACAGCAACTTTTATTAATAACATTCTTTGTACAATGCATGAAAGGAAAATACAACTGAAATGTAAAGCAATGCCTAAACAGTGGCATAACAGAAAATGAAAATACCGGAAAGAACAAGGTACAATATCTAAAGCTCGGGATCTTCTTGGAACTGCTCCAAATCTTCACCGGTGGGCTCGATATCAGCTTGGTCCAACGCACCTGACGACATTCAAAGAAGAAAGAAATAGTATGTCGTCAGCGAACAGGTCGCTCGGTAAGTCCAAAAGGTAAGGAGGAATTAGAAAGACAGTGTAAAAGTATTTTCTAAAGTATTATATGGTTGTATATTATGTAACATTGTTTAACGCTGTTGTTTGTAGCTTGGTACAGAAGGATGCCAATGTATACGAGGGGAATCTCTATATGCTAGAGATCAGGGCAAAAGGAAAGTACAAGGAACCGTTATGCCACGGTACAACAGCAATAGGATTTAGGTTAGGTGTCTTAATCTGACCACCTCGTGCCACCTTTAACACCTTCCGTACCAATCTACCCCTTTAACCCCGTAATGTTTTAGCAGTATTGTAGTATTGGAATATGTAAGTTGGATGACTGACCAAAACCATGATATCAGTAAACATGTTGTAACTGTATAATCAAGTAAATGGAATATCAGGATAATGGATGAATATCCATGGTTTGATTCAGTCAAAATGAATATATTGTTAACTGGATTCAGGGATTCATGTATTTAAATTGTATTGGAATATAAAAGAATATAGATTGACTTGAATCATATTCAAGTCAGAAATAGTCAGACTCTAACCCGAGTCAGACTAAAAGAAAGGTAATTTGAAGTTCAATATTAGTTAGGGGCCTTATTGTAATTTGTAAAACTTGAGGGGGTTTTATGTAAAAAGTACTTTTGTATAGTTTTCAAAATACACCTCAAGTATTTATTATTCGTCTTTATAGTTATAATGAGTGTGAATTTTATTTGTGTTATTCTAGTGACTAGATCCTAATAAAAGTATTAATTGTTTTATTAGAATTTCATGGTATTTTAATGTAACTTTTAATCTTGGAATTTTAGGAAAAAGTGGAAACTTTATATTATGATAAAATAGGTGTCTAAATGGTATTTAAATATATATTAATACAAGAATAATTTTAAATAAATATTTTAATTTCCAAAATCACATTATTCTTAAATGCTGTATTTTAAACCTTTCGAGACCGAATGCTCCTTGCGGAGGTCTGAATCTCGCACTACTAGCCCGCGGGTGCACGATGAACCGTACTATCCCTAACGGGTTTCCCAAAAGTGGGTTGTAGCGGCGCTTTGCTTAGATTTAATAAATACTTTTCATTTAGGAAAACGGTTTTATAAATATAGGGTATTTATTTGTAAAAGGGTGTAGATTTCCGTATTTTATTTTCTAGGGTTTCCTGAGCCAACTAGCCTATTTCTAAGGTCTAAACGATAAGTCATTAGAAACCTCAAATCGCCTCTTCACCGTCAATTGCGGCCAGGTAAGTGCCAGGTAAGTGGGAAGGAACCACAGTCGTGAGCCTAATTAAAAACCACTAGCCTAGACACACTTGCCTAGATACCACAAGACAGTTTAGATAAACGATCGATGTCCATGATCTATCGTGCTTTCATTTTATTTAAAATTTTATACAACTTAAAGTTTTCAAGTAAAGGTTATAAAGAATATGGTATTTTAGTGAAAAGTCCTGTAATGTCGTATTCTATGTTTTGACATTTATCAATTAGGGTTATATTTGAGTGTGTGTAGAAGTAGGTCATTACCTCGTGACTTATTTTAAGTTTTGATGAAGTTTAGAGGTGAAACATGACATGTTAAAGTTGAAGGTATTAAAGCGCAAGAATACAGTATTTGAAAACGTTATCATTTCATGTGTGAAATTTCATTCAAATTTAGTGATCAAGATAAATATATTTAGGAGTGAGGAAATTAATTAGAACAAGAAAAATAAACTTCGTGGTATTTTTATGAAAAGAATACGGTTTTGCAAAGAAGTTATCATTTCATGTGAGAAAATTTGTTTAAATTAGTTTATGAGTGATTAATAGTCAACATGAATATGGGTAGGTATTATGTATTAGGTGACAAGTGGAAATTTGCAGAAAAACGAATCGGAAATCGGTTTGCTCCGATTTCCGTCAGGTTCCAAAAAGTTGTATTTTTATATTAAAGAAAAGAGGGATAGAAGAGATGGGACTTACGGGTTTGGACAAGCTAAGGAGGCTAAGGAAGGTGGTGGTTGTCGATACGTCGAAAACGTCGCGAAGGTTCTAGTCCGGTCGCCGGAATCCGTCGTCGGTTTCGGCAGCGCTTCGCTTCTCGCTCTTTGTACCGAGTTCTCGAGAATTTGATAGAGTGGACTTAGAGTGGTGAGGTGAAATGGTAGAGGGTAGGGGTATTTATATAGGGCTAAGCTAGGGTTAGGGTTAGGATTAAAAAATATTTTAAAAAAATATTAAATTCATTAAAAATTCATTAAATTTGGACTTAAAAGAGGTTTAATGAGAATTTTGTAACAGTACAGAGAAAATGGAGTATGCAGGGATGAAGACCAAGTCAACAAGAAGATTTTTCGTGTTGACGAATCGGCTGACCGGCCGAGTTGGACCGAGTCGCCGGCCGACTCGGCCGAGTCAGGGCCGAATCGGGTCTCGTTGGGTGGGGAAAAATCTGAGGGAAACTTTGGTATACTTTATTTTTTATAAATTGCATTAATTTGTGAGTTATGCCTGTTTGACCGTTTGACTTCCCAAAAAAATTAAAACAAAATGATATAAAAATTATGTGGGGCATGGGATTCGAACTCTGGTGGCTTGGTTCAGCAGTGTAAGGAGTTACCAGTGAGCTACAAGCTCCTTCTTGTAATTATTGTGGAAAAGTAGATACTTAAAATGATAACAGCAGTATTAAATATTCCAAGTACACTTCAATTTTAAAACAATTTTATGTACACTTAAATGAAATTATTTAAAAACAAAATAATTAAATATATATATCTTGTGCTCAGATTAAAATACTCCTTTATGGAAAAATTTAAAAAAATGAAAAAAAATTGTACAGAAAAGGGTATATGAAAATTAGGGTTGTTACAAAATACATCGTCGAACTCTCGAACTATCTCTGGTCTTGATTCTTCCTCTGCTTGAGCTGCTGCGACTACTGCTTCTCTTGGCTTCGCTTTGTAGGTACTTGGCTCCAGTGTACGGTCTCCGCTTTTAAAATAGAAGACCGGATGGTCTGGAATCTCGAATACTACCCTCCTTTGACGACAGTCGATGGTAGCATAAAAGGTTCCAAGCCAATCCATTCCTAGATCCACATCGAAGTTCGGTATGTCCAGTACTTTGAAGTCAGCATAAAACTCTCGACTGCAGACGACGACTGGACACATGCTGTATCCCATAGTTGCCTTTAGAACGCCATTTCCTGAACTGACATTCCAGCTGGATACAAGCGGTGAAACTGGAATCGCATGGGTTCGAACAAACCGTTGCGACATAAAGCAGTGGGATGCTCCAGTATCAAACAGTGCAAGTGCAGGTAGTGAAGCTACTAGGATTGTACCTAAGGTATATGGGATATGTTTTAGGTATAGGGAAAGTGTGTAGGTAAACAAGACTAAAAGATAAGTTTAAGAAGGAAATTTACCAGTAATGACTTGGCCAGTGGCCTCAGCTTCTTCCACAGACATCATGAAAGCCTGGCGTTTTGGCACATTCCTCCTGGCCTGAGGAGCATTCCTCTGAACGTTCTTTTGAGCTTGATGGAACTGTCGAGGAGGTGGTGCAGCTTGTGGTCCCCTGGGTGGTGCAGGCAGTGCAAGTCTGGGAGCAGGTGCCTGAAGAGCTGGTCGCTGCGGATAAATAATTGCTGGCCTGGGTGCAGCAACTGGGTTCTGTCTTTGAGGACAAGACCTAATATCGTGAGTAGCTGAGCCGCAAACTAAGCAAAGGCGGTTGGCTCGACGACAGTCCTTCATCATATGTCCAGGTTTCTTGCAGTAGGTGCAAAAGGCTGGGCTAGGACGATGAGTTGGTACTCCGGGTCGCCTTGGCACGAAAGGTGGTCTGGACGAGGCTCCACCTGCCATCTGGTTGGCAGGACGTTTGACTCCTGCAGACCGGGGTCTGCCCCTCTCTTTTATCACTGCCTCATAACTGCGGACAGCTTGTAGAGCATCCTCATGAGTCAAAAACTTTCCTGTGGTTAGAGCAGCCTTAATCTCTGTGTCCAAACCTTGTTGAAAGCGACGGGCTCTGATATCGTCCGTCGGTATCAAGTGTGCCGCGAATATGTTTAAAGATTGTGTTAGCTGTGTAGTATGTGATAATTAAAAATTGAACTATTGTGGCATATCTTACCGGCTTAACATGGTGAATTCAGCATCGTATTCATCTACTGATTTATCCCACATTGAACCCTGTTGTAGATGAATAAACTGCTGCTCCATTGCAAACCTGGCAGTCACGGGGAAGTATTTCGCGTCGAACTTCTCGCGAAAGGTCTTCCATTCAATCGGCTGTACTAGACGGCTTTCTTCCGCCTTCCACCAGTTGCGAGCATTATCCGTGAGCTGTAGCTTTGCTACACGGACCCAAGCGTTGTCTGGCACTTGAGCTGCTGCCAGATCGTCCTCGATACTTTGAGCCCATTCCTCAGCTTCCAGTGGGCTCCCCTTTCCTGAGAACTGCTTCGGATGAAAAGCCCTGAATTGCTTCACCCCCGGTGCGTCAGTCTCGGGACGGTTCAGAAGTTGTTGTTGTCCCTCGAGAAGACTGCGAATCGCCTCAAATAGCATTGTTTGCTCAGTGGGTGGTGCAGGAACAGCTGGTGTAAGAGGTAGTGCTGAAGGGGTGTTGTTGACGTTGGTGCTGGTGTTGTTCGGGGAATTCATAACCCTGAAGAAAAATTTGGGTTAGGACAGATTCAAATACATGAAATGATAAGATTCAAGGAATAGAAATTTGCAAGATTCAAGGAATATAAATTGTAAAAAATGTTTTAGTTGCTGGTTCTTGTGTTATATTGCTTAGGTTGTTCATGCAGACCAGAACTGCATGACAGGGATTCATACAGCTCTGACCTGCATGGGCCACCAACAAAACCTGTCACGCCTCGCTTCCCAGTGTACGGCAAAGGGGACGCGACGAGGTCCGCTACGTATGTACTCAGAAGTACATATGCTAAGCGTAGCTAAGCAATATAGAAATAATTACACAAGAGACAAGAGTATAAAAAGAACAGCAACTTTTATTTATTAACATTCTTTGTACAATACATGAAAAGGAAATACAACTGAAATAAAGATGCCTAAACAGTGGCATAACAGGAAATGAAAAAGTGCTGAAAAGAAAAGTGTACAATGAAATTATACTGCAGGGTCTTCGGCAAATTGCTCCAAGTCTTCCTGTGATGGCTCAACTTCTGCCGGGTCTAAGTCACCTGACGACATTTAAAGAAGAGAGAAACAGAATGTCGTCAGCGAACAGATCGCTCGGTAAGTCCCAAAGGTAAGAGGGAAGTAGAGAAGACAGAATAAGAAGTTACATTTTAAAGTATAAACTATTGTTGTAATGTTATGTTAATGCTGTTGTTTGTAGCTTGGTACAGAAGGATGCCAGTGTATACGAGGGGGGTCTTTATATGCTAGAGACACGGGCAAACGGAAAGTACAAGGAATAGTTAAGCCACGGTACAACAGCAACGGAATATAGGTTAGGTGTCTTAATCTGACCACCTCGTGCCACCTTTAACACCTTCCGTACCAATCTACCCCTAAAACCCCGTAGTGTTTTAACAGTATTGTTGTATTGTATTGTGTAAGTTGGGTGACTGACCAAAACCATGATAACATGTTGTAACTGCATAATCAGGTAAATGGAATAACAGGATAATGGATGTATATCCATGGTTTGATTCAGTCAAATTGAATAGATTGTTAACTGGATTCAGGGATTCATATATTCATATTGAGTTGGAATATAAAAGAATATTGATTGACTTGAATCATATTCAAGTCAGAAATAGTCAGACTCTAACCCGAGTCATACTAAAAGAAAGGTAATTTGAAGTTCTTTAATTGTTAGGGTCCTTATTGTAATTTATAAAACTTGAGGGGGTTTCATGTAAAAAGTACTATTGTATAGTTTTCAAGATACACCTCAAGTAATTATTATTCGTCTTTATAGTTATAATGAGTGTAATTTTATTTGTGTTATTCTAGTGAATATATCATAATAAAAGTATTAATTGATTTATTTGAAATTCATGGTATTTTAATGTAACTTTAAATCTTGTAATTTTTTTTTAGAAAAAAAAAGTGAAAACTTTATCTTATAATAAATAGGTGTTTAAATGATAAATATACATATGTTAATACAAGAATAATTTTATATAAATATTTTTATTTTCTAAAATCTCATTTTTATTAAATATCGTATTTTAAACCTTTCGAGACCGAATGCTCCTTGCGGAGGTCTGAATCTCGCACTACTAGCCCGTGGGTGCACGATGAACCGTACTATCCCTAACGGGTTCCCCGAAGGTGGGTTGTAGTGGCGCTTTGCAAAGATTTAATAAATACTATCCATTTAGAAAACGGTTTTATAAGGATAAGGTATTTATTTGTAAAGGATGTAAATTTCCGTATTTTAGTTTTTAGGGTTCCCTGAGCCAGCTAGCCTATTTCTAAAGGTCTAAACGACAAGTCGTTAGAAGCCTCAAATCGCCTCTTCACCGCCAATTGTGGCCAGGTAAGTACAAGTGAGGAGGGAGGGATCCGCTCACGAATCGTGAGGCGGACCTTTTAAAGTTACCCAAGCTCACTTGCCTAGCCTAGACACCACAAAGTCAGTTTAGATAAACGATCGATGTCCACAACTTATCGTATTTTCCTAGTAAGAACTATTTACTAAAAAGTGTAACAAATCTAAAATCTTTAAGAATGGTTTTATGAAGATTATGGTATTTTAATGTAAAGTCTGGTATTTTCGTATTCTAAATTTTGATGATATCAATTAAGGTTGTATTTGCGTGTATGTGGAGGTAGGTCATTACCTCGTGACTTATTTTAAGGTATTGTGATGTTTAGGGGTTAAACATGATAAATTAAACATGATGGTATTGAAGTGAAAGAATACGGTATTTGCAAAAGTTATCATTTCATGTATGAAAACTCATTCAAATTGATTTTTACAAGTTCAGTGATCAAGATGAACATGTTTAGGAATGATGGAATTGATTAGAAGAAGAAAAATAAACATTATGGTATTATTGTGAAAAGAATACGATATTACAAGAAAATTATCATTTCATGCGAAAAACTTTGTCCACTTTGATTTTTATGTGATTAATAGTCATCATGAATATGTTTAGGTGTTATAGAATTGGTGACAAGTGAAATTTTGTAGAAAAACCGAATCGGAAATCGGTTTGTTCCGATTTCCGTCGGGTTTCATAATTCCGTATTTTAAGAAATAGAAAAGAGAGAAGAATGGGACTTACTGGTTTCAAACTCTTCTGAAGAGTATAGAGGAGTAAGAAAAATGGCCGAGGTGTTGTTTCGTCGCCGGTTGCTTCGTCGCCGGAAATCCGTTATCGCTTCGCCGTGAACTCGGTTTCAAAGCACACTTTCTTGTGGAAATTTCAAGAGAGTAATTCTAAGGTTTTGGATTGAGAAGGTAGGGGGTAGGGGGTCTATTTATAGGGTAGCTAGGGTAGGGTAGGTGAAAGGTTTTGTTTATTAAAAAATTATAAAAAATTAAATAAAAAGCATTAAAAATTTGTATTAAATTGGTTGTATTTAACATTTGAGAACCGATCTAATAAATTGGAGTTAACAGGGGGTTTTAGAATACCAAAAGCCACACTTTTCATGTTGGGACCCCGGCCATCCGACCATCTCCGGCCAGCGGCGCCGGCCGATTCGGCCGGCCGGCCGGCCGAGTTGGCCGATCCCGGCCGGGTTCGGCGACGGTCGGGTGCAGGGTTCTCCGACTAAGACTTTGGCATACTCCGTTTTTTGGGTTCAGTTCAACATTTGGGAGTTATGGCCTGTGGACTGTTGGGCTTCCAAGAATTTTAAAAGAAAAATAATTTAAAAATAATGTGGGGCATGGGATTCGAACTCGATGGCTTGGTTCAGCAGTGTAAGGTATTACCAATGAGCTACAAGCTCCTTCTTGTAATTATTGTGGGAAAATAGATACTTAAAGTAATATCAGCAACATTAAATACTCCAAGTATACTTAAATTTTAAATCAAATTTATGTATACAAAAATTGGAGTTGTTACAACCTTCCTTCTTCTTCACAAGCAGTACTGGTGATCCCCAACTTGAAGTGCTGGGACGAATCCATCATTTCGCCAATAATTCGTCCAACTGTTTTCGGACTTCCTTCAAACCTTCCGGACTTAATTGATAAGGTGCTTTGATCACCGGTTGTGCTCCTGGTACTAAATCAATACTGAATTCAAGAGCTCGATTGGGAGGCAAACCTGATATATCGTCAGGAAACACATCGTCGAACTCTCGAACCACTTCTGGCCTTGATTCTTCTTCTGCTTGAGTTGCTGCAATCACTGCTTCCTTTGGCTTCGCTTTGTATGTACTTGGCTCCAGGGTACGGTCTCCACTTTTGAAATAGAAGACCGGATGATCTGGAATCTCAAATACTACCCTCCTTTGACGACAGTCGATGGTCGCATAAAAGGTTCCGAGCCAATCCATACCTAGAACCACATCGAAGTTCGGTATGTCCAGCACCTTGAAGTCGGCATAGAATTCTTTGCTGCAGACGACTACTGGACACAAGTTGTATCCCATCGTTACCTTTAGAACGCCATTTCCTGAACTGACATTCCAGCTGGATACAAGCGGTGTGACTAGAATCTCATGAGTTCGAACGAACCGTTGTGACATAAAGCAGTGAGATGCTCTAGTATCGAAGAGTGCTAGTGCAGGGAGTGAGGCTACTAAGATTGTACCTAAGGTATGTGGGATATGTTTTAGGTATAGGGAAAAGTATGTAGATAGGTAGCAAAACTGAAAGAAAGGTTGAGAAGAAAAGGGTTACCAGTGATAACTTGGCCAGTGGCCTCAGCTTCTTCCACGGTCATCGTGAAAGCCTGTCGCCGTGGTACATTCCTCCTGACCTGAGGAGCATTCCTCGGAACGTTCCTTTGAGCTTGATGGAACTGACGAGGAGGAGGTACGGTTTGTGGTCCTCTAGGTGGCGGAGCAGGTAGTGCAAGTCTTGGAGCAGGTGCCTGAAGGGTTGGTCGCTGCTGGTAATTGATCGCTGGCCGGGGTGCAGCAACTGGGTTTTGTCTTTGGGGACAAGACCCAATATCATGAGCAGCTGAGCCCAGACTAAGCAAAGACGGTTGGCTCGCCGGCTGTTTTTCATCATATGTCCAGTTCTCTTGCAGCAGGTACAAAAGGCTGGGCTGGGCCTGTTGTTCGGTACTCCCGGTCGCCTTGGCACAAAAGGTGGCCTTGACGAGGCTCCTCCTGCCATCTGGTTGACAGGACGCTTAACTCCTGCAGATTGAGGTCTGCCCCTCGTCTTTACCATTGCCTCATAACGGCGGGTAGCTTTCAGAGCCGATTCATGAGTCGAAAATTCTCCTGTGGCCAGTGCAGCCTGGATCTCCGAATCCAAACCTTGTTGAAATCGACGGGCTCCGATCTCATCCGTCGGTATCAGGCGTGCCGCAAATCTGTTAAAGGATTGCGTTAGCTGTGTAGTATGTGATATATTGAAAAAAATTTGAATTATTGAGACATATCTTACCGACTGAGCATGGTGAACTCAGCGTCATACTCATCTACTGACTTGGTTCAAATCGAACCTTGTTGCAGATGGATGAACTGTTGTTCCATGTCGAACCTGGCAGTCTCAGAGAAGTACTTAGCGTCGAACATATCGCGGAAAGTCTTTCATTCGATTGGTTGTTCAAGACGGCTTTCTGTAACAATCCTAATTTTCCTATACAAATTTTTTCAAATATTTTTTTCAAAATCCATAAAGGGGTATTTTAGCCTGAGCACAAGATATAAGTAATTATTTTGCTTTTTAATTACAAGTTAAAAGAATGTAACAACTCCATTTTTAGTGTACAAAATTTGCTTTAAAATTAATGTATACTTAGGGTATTTACATTTTCTGTGACTACTTAAGTAATTAAATAGCTCCATAATTACAAGAAGGAGCTTGTAGCTCATTGGTAATACCTTGCACTGCTGAACCAAGCCACCAGAGTTCAAATCTCATACCCCACATTTATTTTAATATTATTTTGTTTTAAATTTTATAGAAGCCCAACAGTCAACACATGATAACTCCAGATTTTCCCACTACACCCACAAAACTGAAAGTATCAGAGCCTACACCTCGAGACCCCCCACCTCCCGACCTGGTGACTCGACCCGAGTCGGCCGGCGGACCGCCCAACTCGGGCCGGCGCCGCCGGACGGCCAAGTCCCCAACATCTTTTTTGTGTCTCTTGGCCTTCTATGCATCCCTGTATACTTTAAATCTGCAGCCCAGTTCCAGAGACACAATTAATCTTCTTTTACTCCAATTTTTAATGATTTTAATACATTTTACAATTTTTTTAAATTAAAACTCTTCATCTACCATAACCCTAGCCTAACCCTATAAATACTACCCTAAACACCACCCCCTCACTCACATTTCTGAGCCAACTCTCAAGAAAAATCCTTAGAACTCTAGTGTGCAATCGAAGTGAGCGAAAGGCGAAGCCCCGGCGAATTTTCCGGTCATCTTCCGAAGACGATTCTAGGAGCTCCCGGTAACGAAACGACGTACCGACGACTCCTACCGTTCCACCTCCCTCTCTTTGTTGTCCTAAACCCGTAAGTACCAATTCTATCTTCCTTTTTCTTTTCTAAAATACGGAATTACAAAACCCGACGGAATCGGAACAAATCCGATTTCCAATTCGGTTTCTTTATAAAACCTCACTTTTCTTTAATACAATCTTGCTTAAACCAATTCATGTTGACTATTAAACACTAATCAACCATATCGATCAAGTTTCATATCAAAAGTAATTGCTATTTCATTTTACTGTATTTTCATTTAAATACCACATAGTTTCAATACTACATATAACATCACAAAACTTGCTATACCTTTAAGTAGATCACGAGGTAATGACCTACCTCCTCACACACTCATATGCAACATAGCACAATACCCTTGGGAACATAGAATACGGGAAATCGATATCTTTGCAAATAAATACCATAATTAATAAAACCGTTTTCCTCGATGATTAGTATTTATACAAATCTTTCCAAAGCGCCGCTACAACCCATTTGGGGAACCCGTTCGGGATGGTGCGGATTATCGCAGATCCTCGGGCTCAGTAGTACGAGATTCAGACCTCCGCAAGGAGCATTCGGTCTCGAAAGATTTAAAATATGACATCTTAAGAAAAACGAGATTTCTAGAATATTATATATATACAAAAATTATTTTCATATAAATATATGTATATGTAACATAAAAATATCTATTTTGAAGTATTATAAATATTCCACATTTTTCTAAAAATCACAAGAATCAATTTTACACTAAAATACCATGAATTCCATACAAAACCAATATTACAAATAAATACCTTTATTTATGAAATTAGGATATTTTCACTAGAAATATCACAAATATAAAATCTACATTGTTACAACTCTAAAGACGATAATAAATACTTGGGGTGTATTCTGAAAACTATACAAAGTATTTTTACATAAAACCCCCTCAAGTTCTAGAATTTACCTTAAGGACCCTAGTAAATATAGGTTTAAGCGGGACCAATCTCTTGAGCCTCAGGGAGCCGGAATAGTGGGTGCTTTCCTATCTAAGATAGACAACTTAACAACGGTGTTATCAATACGGTAATCGTCTTTGAAAAAGACACAAATCCTGCCGCCCATATGCAGTGGTTACTGATAACATCAAAACAATCAGGACTTCAATTTACTTTTCTAATTGTCTGACTCAGTTTGAGTCTCATTATAATCTGATTTGTATGATTCAAGTACAATCTACAATCTACAATCTACAATTTACAATATTACAATTCAACATGAATCCATGAATCCATTATTCAATCTATCAACTTGACTGAACCGAATCATGGATATACATTCCATTTACATGATTATACAGTTACATCCATGATTCTACAATTACATACATGATTCTCCAGTTACATCCATTTACTGATATCATGGTTTCGGTCAGTCATCCAATTATACAATCTATACACTTTACAATACAAGACAATACAATACAACAAAACAATCAAGATAACACGGGGTTTAAGGGGTAGACTGGTACGAAATATGTTAAAGATGGCACGAGATGGTCACTTAAGACGTAATTACATCCATACCGTTGTTCTGTGGTATTATCGACGGAGCCTTGTACTACGGGTTACCAAAGTCTCCGGTGTAAGTGGTGTTAGTGTATATGCCCTAGGGGCCATTATTGTATCATACTAGGTTGTATATTACTTAATGGAAGCTTGGGATATTCACAGTTGTATTGACAGTCTTGCTAAAAATGGTAGTATGCTACTTGGTTTATGTCTACTTTAATATGTGCATAAGTTTCTTGTAACGTATCACTTATACATATTAGTAGAGCCCACAGGATCTTTGCTTGATTACCAGCGTTGTGATGGCAGTCACACTAGTGGGGGCTGGGTAGTCTATAAGTAATATCCTATACTTGTCCCTAGTCGTAGGATTATCGAGACAGGGCATCGATGCTCCGGAGTAGACTAGTGTATACGCTTCTCATCCCAGCTAGAGAGATGGTCTGTCCCACAGCCATCAGTACGTAGTACTGGAGATAGTATACAGGTGCTCGTTGGGTTACGGGTACACCGGACAGGACTCACAAGAGAACTGACTGGATGGTATTATACCTAACGTCATATAGCAGTTCTCAGGTGACATGTGTGCAGATAGTCTGTTGACTTAGGGTCGTCATTTGTCTCGTGTGAGTTCCCACTGTGCTTTGATTACTACCCTACCACGGCTCAAAGGAGTCGTGCAAACAGGCTTTAGTTAGGTACAGTCCTGAGCCACATGGAGGCAGTGAGCGACTGTTAGGGATTTGTTTCTCCCGGTATAGGGAGTTGATATCGCACTGTGATCGGTTGGTCATTACCATAAGTCCTTGGCCAGGGCTGATGGAGAATTACTGGTGGACTGATCAGTAGATTCTCAAATGGTCTTGAGCCATACCGGTACGACTTGCACGGTTATTAGGGGTCTGACGTTCTCCACCTCCCTAGACCATACATGCGATAGTCTTAGACGAACAGACCGGATTGCATGGATATTGTCACGGACAGGCTCAGTAGGAGTTCGGATGGGTTTCCTCATCGGCCTTCTTATCGACATCTACCTGGGGACCGTTACGTACAGCTAGTGCCGCTTGCGGTCTGTAGTTAAACCCACTGCCAGCGTAGTGTCGAGTCTTTAGAGTCCCACACAGAGAGTTTCCCTTCTCTAGGCGAAACGATATAGAGGTCATATGGTTTTACGACAAGGGTTCGGACGCATGCGTGTTTAAACGCACGTACGACGTTCGGACAGTTTTTACTAGCCGGCTTTGGTTTAAGCCAGATTCTAGTATCGGGTTATTGGATTTATACAGTCTAAAGTTTTTCCGTGTTTTCACGGATTGGAGGGGCGTTCTCGTAATTTTCCGGGAAGCTTCTAGAAGCATGGTGACTTGGGGGTTAAGGTGGCATAAGCATTTATTGCTTCATAACTCATTTCTGTGATTCATCCTTAGAGTTAATGCTTCATTTATTGAGCTAATGACTCATGAGATGAATCACACAAGGTGAATGCATCAACCATGATGATTAATCATTTAAATTATTTATTTGATAAAATGTTATGGTTGATATATTCAAATGAGCTCATTATTCAATATCATCACCTTCTCTCTCCTCAAGCTCTCTCATTATTGAAACCCTAACCCTAACCTCTCATGTGTTAAGATCAAGGGTTAGCTAGACTAATTGATCCATAACCTCACTCTATATCCCCTAGGTAGCTTAGATTAGCACTTTGAGCAACCTAGTTATCTCAAGTTAGAGATCAAGCTTGGAGTAGAAGCTCTCAGGTGGATCGTCTTTGACTCGAGAAGGCCGTTGATATGCCGATGTTCCAAGGAGCCTACGAGGAGTGGAGGACATCGATGAAGACCCGAAGGACAAGTAACGTGAGGTATAACTTTGAATCCGAGTAGTTAAAGCACTCGTAGTTAGTTAGTAACGGTTTAGATACGATTCAGGCGTTCAAGTCCGTGTTACTGTAACACTTTGAAATTTCCGTTATAATGTTTTTCATGATAATTAGTAATTGTGCGTGTTATTATATATGTGTTCATAGGATTATTAGTTATTTTAGTCGGGTTTACCCTAATTGGGAAAAATTTCCCTTTGTAGTGTACACTTGCACACTTAGCAAATTTTGTGACTTAGGGTTTTTGGTATAGCATGTTAACAATTCTTTTGTTGCATGGTTCATTTTAATTTCCCCACCATTTTAATCAAAACAAAACCCTTTTTTAGAATTCAAAATCCAAATAAACAATTGAGAGCATGGTGTTAGGTAAGAGGATTGACTTTTGACCCCATTTCCCTCTCTTCTCTCTCTCTCTCTCTCTCTCTTCTCTTCACTTCAGCATTCTGCAGAATTCCAGCAGAAAAACCCCATCTTTCTCCATCTTTTCTTCTCCTCTTTCATTTCCTTTTGATCCCTGCACAAAACCCTACACAAATCAACACATTTTTCATCACAAAATCATGGAAAAGTGAGCTTTTTGAGGTGTTTGAAGGCGAATCTGCACACTTGAGGAAAAAGCTGGGAATTTTGGTGTTCCATAGGGTGTTTTGAAGGTATTAACTCATGTTAGCATTCCTTTTCCTTAAACTTGTAGTATTCTTTAGCAAAAATCTCATTTTTGTGCATTTTTAGTGATATTAAAGGATATTTGTGATTCATATGCTAGATTAGGGTTTTGTTAGCTTGGTTAGCTCTATTATGTGTTATTAGAGCTATTTTAGGCCAGGTTTTGTTTCAGTTTGCACAGAAATACCATAATGTATCATTTTAGTCCAAAGTATAGTTTTTAACTAGAATATAGGGTTCTGTAGGATCTGCTACTACCCGAGATATTTCAGAATGAAATTGGAATTACTGTAGCTTGTGTAGGGGGTATAGAGTGCACACACCAAATCTGGGAGTCCCTCTCCCTACCCAGGCCGCCGAAATAAGCATTCTGGCCGTAATTTGCGGCCAGATGGGGGTGTTTTGTGTTGGGGTTTGGGATGATGGTGTCTGCTGCTATGTGGGTTATTTTGGTATATATAGTTTTACAATATCATTTCTGTATCAAAATCTGGAGGTGAATACCTATTTTCCCGTATTTTAATCTTCGCAACACGCGTGATACGTGTGTGTGAGTTTTGGGTTTCTGCGTATCGTGACGCGTCGGAGTGGCTTCAGGCGCGTAATCACACGTTTTAGCGTATCGCGCACACATGCGCTTGGTTCATGACACGAGTTACTAGTTCGGCTTTAATGTCGTGTTTGTGTGACTTCAAGCTTATGTGTGATATATTGTGTAATTCTAGGTTCGCAGGCGAGTACGACGGACGCCGCGCAGAAGGGGAAGCAAGTTGTCGGCTATACCTAGCGAGAGACCACAGTGAGTAGATTTAACATTTACGGGGATATCGCCCGCATGACGTTCTACGTCAGGGCTGATAGGACCTTATAGCTACATTTCCATACATTGACTGTTCATGGCTATTATCTAGTGCATACCGCATTCCCTGCTATAAGTATATAAAGTAGAATTGATAGAACACCGCACTATTACTAACGGTTCAAGTTGCACGAGCACTATCCTGCATGTTACACACATACCGTTAGTAATTGCCATGACACCCACACTGTAGAAATTTCATGATCATTATGTTGTAGCTCACCTTTTATGTGACTTGCCTTATATTCATACTTGGGCACATATACATCGCATATTCATACTTGTGCCACATACATCACATATATTCGTACTTGGGCACATATACATCGCATATTCATACTTGTGCCATTCGTATGTTACATACATGGATGATATTGACTTGATTAAAACTAAGGGACCGTAAGCGGTATTTTCAAAACGGGATCTTTTAAAGAGCAGTTTTCCCTTTCCTTTACCCTCAGTGTCATACAACACATTGCATGGATTTACGCATTTGATTTGATTTATGTGATTTCTGGATTTGGGAACCGGAGTATTATTTTAAGAAAAACACGCACTGTTTAAAAACCCGGTTTCCCTTGATATGATATTTTGGTGCGTCCACCATGAGTTTTCTCGGTTCCAGAGAGCTTGTGTGAGTATACCCGATTCGAGGAGAGGTAGGCACCAATTGCGGGTACATGGTGGACCCGGTACGGTACCCCGGGGCGAGAAGAATCGTATTGTTAGACGGTGAGCCCGGCGGAGGAACTACTACCTACCGGTGATTGGTTGGACCTGGCGGTTATCCGGAGGATACTGACCAGAGTCGAGAGATGGGGGCGGGATGATCCGTACTGCCGGGGCCGAGGACCGATTCCGCAGACGGAACCCGTGGGCTGATCCGGACTTACGGAGCCTGATATATAAGGATTTGCGTGTCGATGCTGGACATGAGTATTTGATGATATTTTGAGTGCTGGTGTTGGGCACTCATGATTCTCAGAGATTTACAGGATTTGAGGGCCGAGGAGAGTGCCGGCGCCTGAGTTGATTTGGGATTTGGGTGCAGTTTTGGGCACCGATTATTTTCCACGTTGATATTCCGTGTAGATGTTTATTCCATGCTCAGCATTGATTATCATATATCTCATCCTGTAGTTATTTTACCTGTTGAGCATTGCTTGATTATTGCACCCACTGCTTGTCGCATATAGATCTTACTTGCTGGCATATAATAGAGTAGCGCAGTACGTGCATGTTCGCGATTACCTTTATATGTTATCTCTATTCACGAGTTGGCAACTCACCCCCGTTGTGCCACAGTGCTTGCAGGTTACCCCTCAGAGTAGTCGCGGCAGGCTGCCTTTTTGCATCTTTTGGTTACAGATACCACTACAGTTGGTGCGAGTGCTATTTTGCTGTTAGGTGGGTTGTGGTATCTGGTTACTTTTATTGTTCACACTTTTGTATCTAGTATTCTCCATCTACCATATATGTATTTGACTTAGAGACAGTGTGAGGACGATGATGTATATTTTTGGTATTCTGGTGTCGAGCTCGTGGGAGCCGACTGTTTGTATGCAGTTATTATTGGTGATGTTTTACTTATGGCTTATCCTTCGCTACGGCGTCGTATATTACTCTTGTGATGTTGTTTACCGCCGTTGAGCGTGTTTGCTCCCATTTGGGGATGCTTTATTTCATGATATATCTTGGCACTTATATCCTGTTTGTACTCGATTTCGGGGTTACTTTTACAAAGGAAATGCTGCCAAAATTATTATAAGGATAACTTAACTTTAAAAAGAAACTTTATTAAGGTCTTCTAGATATTTTAAAAAAAATTTCAACACTCGCTACTATTTAATGGTTTTGATTCCTGGGTTTCGGCTTACTTAGTCGCGTTATGCCTGTAGACGTTACGTGGTTAAGTGCTGGTCACGGGCCAAACTATCGGGTCGTGACAAAGTTGGTATCAGAGCGTAGGTTTTACCTTTCGGAGTGTAGGATGACCCCGGTATGATGGAGTAGGTAGCTGCAGCAGGGTAGCGTAGCGTGTGTTTGTTTCGCGGCATGCTCACGATACGGTACTCTGCCTACGCGACCTTAGGACTTATTGATTTAAATTTCTTCTTGAGTATATACATTCTTGCGATTCGATTTCCGTATCCTTATCGAATCCTACTTTTCCTTTCAGCCATTATGCCGCCAAAGACTACTACGGCGCAGAGAGCGGCAGCGAGGGTCGAGATTCGAGTTGATTCGTCTGAGACGAGGACAGATCCGGGTAGTACACCGGTTGTACCCGAGCAGGCTGTTCCTCCCGTGACAGACCAGATTGCCATGTTAGGGGCTGGTATGCAAGAGATGCGCTAGACGGTGGGATCCAGTATGCAGGAGATGCGCCAGATGATGGGATCTCTAGTGGAGACACTTCGAGCTCAGCGACCAGAGGTAGTCCCACCCGTTGCGGAGACTGCGGTGGTACCCACAGTACAGGCAGTTGCCCCTGCAGCCACATAGGTTATTACAGTATCGCTGTCAGAGTTTATGAGGCTGAAGCCTCCAGTCTTCAAAGGCACCGATACAGCCGAGGACCCACAGTCTTTCATCGATAGGATGGCTCGGATATGCCGTTCCCTCAGGTGCGCAGATGCGAGATGGGTTGAGTTCGCGATTTTTCGCCTGGAAGGTCTTGCGCAGAAATGGTGTGAATCAGTTGAGAAGGGTAGAGCAGCAGGTCTTCCTCCTATGACCTGGACAGAGTTTGTGGCGCTATTCCTTGCCCGTTTTCTCCCCCAGAGTGTTAGGGATGCTGATTTAGATGATTTTAGCGTGCTTGCGCTTTCTAAAAGATAGATCAAAAATATTTGTAACCGCAATCAAGAACGGCGTCGCTTTGCAGCTAGCCGGTGAGTACGGGTCGGTCCACAGGGATGTTGTGAATTTCCGATTCGTTCTTACGAGTTAATTCCGAAGGGTATTCGGAGTTGTTATTAAATCTAAAAACCTAATTAGCCTAGGGCAATTATCTAAATCTAAATCTTGCTAGGGTTAGGTTTAGGAAAGATTTAGAAATGCAAATAAATCTCAACGCTTTCTATACCCAGATTAGGATCTAAGAGGAGTTATGGTAATTATCAATCAAGGGGATTAGATCCATTCGGGAATGTGTTCCTTCCTCTAGGTTCTTGTCCTTCCTTTAGAGATCCTTACCCTAACCTCTATGAAAAACGCGCGCAACTGAGCCTTTATACTACGGTATCACCGCTACCTCGAGGGATAGGGTGCCGTAGGGCGCAGTGTGTGCGTGTATGCATGGAGTCCTATAGATTCTATGTGATGGGTAAGAAAGGGATGAGAGATCTCATCTCTCAAAAGCCTTTCCCAAAGCTAACATCTAAGGCAAGGAATTAAAATATAAACTAGAACAAGAAATTAAATTACTTACAGATGGATCCCTCCAATCTTCCATCTAGGTTTGTCAGATCTGAATTTCTGAATTAAAGAGAGGCACCGATGCTCTCCAAAAGATTTCTAAATTTTATTCATTAAAGGGAGGCATGAGAAAATACAAGGTCTTGGGTTCTATTTATAGGACATAGAAACCCTAGGTTTACAATTGCACCGCATGTCTACAATTACAAATATACCCCCAGAAAAACTTTCCATAGCCGCCACAGAATTTTGGAAAAATTTCCTGCGCACTAAGGCTTCAAACGGCCGCGGATCCGCGGCATAGGCGCGCTTGGGCCGCGGATCCGCGGCCCAATGATGAGTTCAGCTCATGATTTTTCTTGGGCTTGGTTTGGTTCTTCTGGGCTTCTTGTTTCTTTATTTCTTTTTCCATTTGGGTTTCTGCAGTGATTCCAGAACTTTGGTGAACACTTGTACCGATCCTTTAACCGTTTGCCATGACAATTTAGACCTTGAGTTGCCTTATTGATTGAGAACTATTCTTCGTTTTTAGGCTTGACTAAAATCCTCCTATTTGTTGGTCAAAAGTCTCTTTTTGTGTCGTCTTTTGTCTTTTTCACTGTTTTCGCGCCAAGAACCTGTAACCTGTAACATGTAGCAGACATGGGTCAAAAGCACCTGTTTTTATTCTTAAATGCATAAGAATGGGGAATACAAAATGCAATATTATGTTATGAACAAATACCCCCAAACTTATCTTTTGCTCGCCCTCGAGCAAACTTATTATTTTATTTATTCTCGATAAAAATCTAACCTAGCCGCACTTTCGCAGGGAAACGCGATTGCACTGAGCTCGTGCAACAAGCCGTTAAACCTCTAGGTGTCCCTAGTAGGAGGAGTGTTGTCTCCTGAGGGTTTTCAGTGGATTACACCCACAAAATCCTATCAATTTGGTTTTTCGACTTTTGTTTTCTAATTAGGTTTTCTAACAAGGAATTCTATTATCGTCAACCCGCAAATTATCCACCCATATTCTTCACACTTTCTCATTATTTAACTTAAGATTATATATGTGTTGCGCCACGGCAGCGCCCCGGCCGTCTATCCGAGGCCAAAATGCGGAATCAAAATTTTTCCTTACTTGGAAACCGGCGCTACCGCGGACAATGAAAACCCGGATCGTTAACTATTAACCTATACTAGCTAACAAGAGATGGGAAGAGAAGTATACCGAGTGATCCGAGTCCTCCGGTCTTCTCGTCATCGTCCCGATCTCCCGCGGAAAGTCTTGTCTCCATATCGTCGCCTCTTCGCCGGAAGGGCACCACATCGCCTGCGTCTTTTACGGGCTCCCGCCTCAATACCGAGGCAACTCGGGCATGAAGCCGGCAACTCGACATGCCCAAGAATTGCTGTAGAATGTAGTGTAGAAACTTTGTCTCTTGGAGTTTATGTAGTTGCCATTGATGGATGGAGGAAGAGGTAAAGAAAATTGGTGCTTTCAATTTTCTAGCAAGAAGAAGATGAAAATGAACTCTCTCATCCTTTTTCTCTCAAGTGATTTCAACCATATATTGTCATGAGAATGGTGGAGGAAAGAATACAAAAACCACAACCTTAGAAGGAAGGTAATGGTAGTAAAAGCAAGTGGTGACCATAGCCAAAAACATCATGATAACAAAACTCACATCAACCATTCTTATCACTTCTAATCACATAAAGCAAATGAGGTGATGGAAAAAGAATATAATCATGAAGGAAGTATCATGAAGCCATTATATGCAAGAAAACCCCTCCACAAAATGTAATTTGCAAAACTGCAAATTACCCCCTCCATCGGAAAAGTCCGGCCGGGAAAGAACAAAGGAAAACCGGCCGGAACGGAATGCAAACTGGCAACTCCAGAAAACTGGTCCCGTAATAAATTACAAGAAAACCCCGATACTGTGCATACACACCCGCATCTGTATTCCGTCTGGATACAAATGTAAAGAGACAAAATCTACACTGTACTAAACTAGGATCCGGCTTAAACCAAAGCTGGCTAGTTAATATCCGTTCGATCCTGATCCGTGCAATACCGCACGTATCTGATCGAACCCTGCCATATATCCATACGGCCACTAGTACAAACCGTCCGATCCTGATCCGTGCAATACCGCACGTATCTGATTGGACCCTGCCATATCTTCATACGGCCACTACAGCGTTTCGCCCGAAAGCTTGAGTAACTGAAAGTGTGGTGGACTCTAAAGACTCGTCAATACTATGGCTGTGGATTTAACCACTAGCACGTCAGAGGTATTAGCCAATACGTGATGGGCCACCAGCTATTGACCAAAAGGGACGTCGATGAGCGAACTCATCCTGACACCCTACTGAGCCTGTCAGTGACAATATCCGTACAGTCCGGTCCGTTCGTCTATGAGCATCGCATGTCGGGCCTAGGGGGTTGGTAAAAGTCAGACCCCCAAAAGCGGTACAAGTCGTGTCGGAGTGTAGCCCAGAACGCCCTGAGGTACTACTGGAATACCTACCAGTAAACCTCCTGCCTCGGCCGAGGGCTTTGCGTAATGGCTCTCCTAGACACAACGCGACCTCACCCCCAATACCGGGAGAGACGAACCCCTGAAGATCCGCTCACTGCCTCCATGTGGCTCGGGACTGTACCCAACTAAAACCTGTTTGCACGACTCCTTTGAGCCGTGGTAGGGTAGTAATCAAAGCACAGTGGGAACTCACACGAGACAAATGACGATCTCAGGTCGATGAACTAACCTGTACACATGTCACCAGGGAACTGCTATCTGACATCTGGTATAAGACCAACTAGCAGGTTCCCGGCGAGTCCTGTCCGGTGTACTCATAACCCAATGAGCACCTGTATACATCTTAGGTGAACCAACTGACACCAGTGGCTTGTGAGACCGGCCACCGCCCCTCGTCGGGGTCTCGACTGTATACACTAGTCTACTAATGGAGTATCGATGCCCTGTCTCGAAACTCCTACGACTAGGGACCTTTTAAGGATGTGCTTATAGACTACCAGCTCCCACGTATATGATCGTCATCATACTGCTGGTAGTCAAGCAAGAATCCTAGGGGCTCTATCAACGTGTAATAGCGACATGTCAGGTCACCTAAAGCAGTACACGATGATAAAGATAAACCAGATAGCATACTATCATCTCGAGTAAGACTGTCCTACTGGGACAGGTCCTCCCTCAATCATTGCAATCACGTGCCTGTGATCCAATAATTGACTCTGAGGGCACTATCTCCAACAATATGTTCTATAGAATTACCTAGCTTTCGGCATTTCTTAAGTTTTCCTTCTAGGGTTCCATCTCTACTTAGGAATTTCTATCAACTCTATTAAAGATACAAGTTTTATTCTTCACTCCTTTCTCTCATCTAAACTCTAATCACATATCCCCACGTGTGTGTAAATATCACCCCTACACTTGGAAATTCAAATCAAGCAATCGTACTCTCGTCCATTGTCAAAAGCACTTATTAATTGGTGATCTTTCGCTTTCACATCCTTCATGCAACTGTTAATACTTCTTGAGGTACCAACAACCGATTACAAGATGCGTTAGCACTTTAAAGCGTACTTCCTAGCTTTGCAATACCCAAGGCTTTTAGCAGTGACTCCCAAACCAGTTGGTCTAAGGCACTAGGTGATGAAGCACCCTCGCTAAATATTTTTTATTTTTACAGCCTTAAGTAATCACAAAAACCAGTGTCCATTTTTTTTCTTTATTCACTTTTTTTTTCTTTTTTATTTTCATTGTGCTAAGGATTTAGACAAGAGTATTTCAAGGTCTCTTCTACTAATCCAAGTTTCAAGGTGCGTGATTGTGCATTTTGTAGGGTACATGTTTTCAGAATCTAGACTTAAGCTAGGAACTATTTTTTCAAACTTATACTCTAATAAAAGTTTTAATACTTTTCCTTCGTTTCGACTTAGCCCAAGAACTGAACCCAAAATTTGCCTATTTCTAAATAATCTACAAAGACAAATACTTTCTACCGTTAAACTCTAAGAAAGGTTATTTGTAGGGTTTTTAATTTGCTAAGCTAAGATTTAGTTTTTCCTAGCCAGTTAACCTATTTATCAAACTCAAGTCAATTAACCAGAATTGAATACATTAATTTTTATAATTTTTGAATTTTTTCAATTTTTATGGGTTTTTTTGTTTTCTAATTTTTTTTTATTTTTCAATTTTCAAATTTTTATGATTTTTTATATAAAGATGCAATGCAGAAATATACATATGAATGCAAAAGGAAAAACTTACCGAACATACCCCCAAACTTACAATGGACAGTGTCCTCACTGTCATGCTGCACCAATTGGGTTGATAATATCGGCGAGTTCCTGCTTATTATTATATTTACATATTATATACACACCCCCAAACTTATTTGAAATAATGTTTTGGAAGAAAAGAAATCTGGGGGTGAAAGTGGAGGAATATTACTCAGTGTAGATCGGCTCCTGCAAGAACAGGAGCTCCTCCGAAGGATCCGCTGTGAAGAACGGTTTCAAACGATGCCCATTTACTTTGAAAAGCGTACCGTCCTCCGGGTTTTCCAGATCAACCGCACCGTGCGGATAAACGGTGCGGACTACAAAAGGTCCTCTCCACCTAGAACGGAGCTTGTCGGGATGAAAATGTAACCGAGTATCATATAATAAAACCTGTTGACCTGGTTTAAATGTCTTTCGCAAAAGGTTTTTATCATGAAATACCTTAACTCGGTTTTTAGCAACACGGCATTATCATATGCCTCATCCCGCAGCTCTTCTAGTTCATTTAACTGCAGCTTTCGGTTGCTGCCCGCATCTCCTAAGGATAGATTCAGCTCTTTAATGGCCCAAAATGCCTTATGCTCAATTTCTACTGGAAGGTGACAGGCCTTCCCGTAAACAAGCCGGTATGGAGACATGCCAAGATCGGTCTTGTATGCAGTACGGAAGGCCCATAGTGCATCGATTAATTTTAGTGACCAATCTTTACGGTTTTTAGAAACCGTTTTCTCCAAGATTTGCTTAATTTGTCGATTCGAGATCTCGGCTTGCCCACATGTTTGGGGATGGTATGGTGTTGACAGCTTATGGGTGATAGAGTATTTGCGCATTAAGGACTCAAAAGTCCTATTGCAAAAGTGAGAACCATTATCACTTATTATCGCACGAGGGTGCCCAAATCGAGAAAAGATGTGTTCTTTTAGAAATCGAACGACAACCTTGTTGTCATTCGTTCGACTTGGTATAGCCTCGACCCACTTTGAAACATAGTCAACAGCCAATAGAATATACACATTTCCAAAAGAGTTAGGAAATGGTCCCATGAAGTCTATACCCCAAACATCAAAAATGTCTACAATCAAAATTGGTTGGAGCGGCATTTCGTTTCTCCGCGATATCCGGCCCAAGTGTTGGCACCGGGAGCAAGTTTTGCAGTATTCGAAAGCATCTTTGAAGAGTCGTGGCCAATAGAAGCCACATTGCAAAACTTTCTCGGCTGTCTTCTTTGGGCCAAAGTGCCTGCCACATGCTTGATCGTGGCAAAAAGACAGCACACTCTTAACCTCAGTTTCAGGTACACACCGACGAATGATTTGGTCGGAACAGTATTTAAAAAGATAAGGTTCATCCCAGTAAAAATGCTTTACTTGGGACAAAAATCGAAGTTTATCTTGTTTCGACCAATCGTTAGGATCAAGCCGGTGGCTAAGTAATTTACAATATCGGCGAACCATGGTTCGCAAGAAACGGTCAAGAGTTGCTCATCGGGGAAAACATCAGTGATAGGAAGTTCAAGTGTAGGCGAAGAAGGAAGTCGTGAAAGGTGATCGGCCACTACGTTTTCACATCCCTTTTTGTCCCGTATAATTAGGTCAAATTCTTGTAGCAAGAGGATCCAACGTATGAGCCTAGACTTAGCATCCTTTTTCGCAAAAAGGTGGCGAAGAGCTGAGTGATCCGTGTATACTATAACTGGAGAGCCGATTAAATAAGGCCGAAATTTCTCAAGTGCAAACACAACCGCTAAAAACTCTTTTTCTGTTGTTGTGTAGTTTAATTGGGCCTCATTTAATGTTCGGCTAGCGTAGTAAATTACATGCGGCATCTTGTTAATGTGCTGTCCAAGAACAGCACCAATGGCAAAATCTGATGCGTCGCACATAATTTCAAAAGGGTGCGTCCAGTCTGGAGATGAAAGGATGGGCGCAGAAATGAGTGAGTGTTTCAAAGACTCAAACGCTTCCATGCAAGTTGAGTCGAAAACAAAAGTAGTGTCCTTGGCCAATAAGAGAGTCAAGGGTCTAGCAATCTTGCTAAAGTCCTTGATGAACCGTCTATAAAAACCGGCATGGCCAAGGAAAGCTCGGATATCTTTGACGCATTTAGGAGGAGGAAGATTAGAAATGACTTCGATTTTAGCTTTATCAACCTCTATGCCGTTTTGCGAGATGACATGTCCTAAGACAATGCCTTCTCGTACCATGAAGTGGCACTTTTCCCAATTCAAAGTCAGGTTCTTTTCCCTACAGCGGGTGAGAACTGCGTCAAGATGTCGCAAACACTCATCGAAGGAGTCACCAAAAATGGAGAAATCATCCATAAAGATTTCCAAAAACTTCTCCACCATGTCCGAAAAGATCCCCATCATACACCGCTGAAATGTAGCGGGTGCATTGCATAACCCAAAGGGCATGCGACGATAAGCAAAAGTGCCAAAGGGACAAGTAAATGTAGTCTTGTTTTGATCCTCTTTGGCTATGGGGACTTGATTATAACCGGAATAGCCATATAAAAAGCAGTAGAATTCGTGCCCCGCCAATCGTTCTAGCATTTGGTCAATGAATGGTAAAGGAAAGTGGTCCTTCCTTGTCGCGGCATTGAGTTTCCAGTAGTCGATGCAAACGCGCCACCCAGTTTGGGTGCGAGTGGGAATTAACTCATTTTCCTCATTGGTGATGACCGTGATGCCCGATTTCTTTGGCACGACATGAATGGGGCTAACCCATTGGCTATCCGAGATAGGGTAAATGATACCGCTATCAAGACACTTAACAATCTCCTTCTTGACGGCCTCTTTCATGATGGGGTTGAGGCGTCTTTGTGGATCCCGTGCCGGCTTGGCATCATCCATCAAGTGTATATGATGTTCGACTATGAGGGGACTAATCCCCTTGATGTCCGCCATAGACCAGCCGAAAGCTTGCCGATTATTGTATAAGACCGTTAAAAGAGCCTTCTCTCGCTCAAGAGCTAGAGAGGCCGAGATGATAACGGGTAAGGTCTCATTTTCACCTAGATAAGAATATTTTAAGTGCGACGGCAAAAGCTTTAGTTCGAGTTTAGGTGGTGAAACAATAGATGGTAACAAAGGAGTAACTGTTTCAAACTCGAAGGAGTCCATTAAAGGTTCAAATTGAGTGTACGCTACCGAGTCGGATGGTTCAACTAACTCATCCGAAAAAGCAAAAGACTCAAACTCGGGTGGAGAGTCTTCAAGATCATCAACAAAGGTGAAACACTCATAATCTTTGTCCGTCGTGAAAGCTGTGTCGGATTCTAGGAGGAACGCACTAGTGGCGTCAATATTACTGTGATCAAATATGAAATTTTCGAACTCACAGTCCTCCTCCGCGATCTCATCGATCGAGCACACATCAAGTACGCTAGAATTAGGCTCGCAAGGCTGACTTCCTAACTTGAAAATGTTGAGTTCAACTGTCATCTTGCCAAAAGATAAATTCATTGAACCGTTATGACAGTTGATTACCGCGTTAGAAGTCGCGAGGAATGGTCGACCAAGTATCACCGGAATTTGATTACGGGGGTTAGCGACAGGCTGTGTATCCATAACAATAAAGTCCACGGGGAAAATGAAATCCCCTACTCTAATTAACACATCCTCCAACTCTCCCCTAGGGTGGGTGATTGATCGGTCGGCCATTTGGAGAGTGCAATGAGTAGGCTTGAGCTCTCCAACGCCTAATTGTTCGTACACCGAATAGGGTAGCAAATTGACACTAGCACCAAGATCTAATAGTGCTCTATTGATGGTCTTGTTCCCAATTGTAATCGAAATAGTAGGACAACCGGGGTCCTTGTGCTTTGGGGGTAAAGAAATGACAAGAGCATCACTAACAGCACTAGCCACGAAAACTTTCTTTGGTACTTGTGACTTCCTCTTTTTGGTGCATAAGTCCTTTAAGATTTTTGCATATGAAGGAACTTGTTGGATTGCATCCAAAAGAGGGATATTTATGCTAACCTGCTTGAACAACTCTACAATCTTCTCCATCTGTGGAGTTGGTTTATTGGATCTCAACCGATTTGGAAAATGAACATTTTGAAAAGTTGTTGAGTCCAATTTTTGTGGATCAGATTGTTGAGTTGGAACGGAACCCCGTGTAGATGTGTTCGTGTTGTGAGGAGAGGGTCCGTTCGAGCTAGAAGGAGTAGAGCCATGTGAAGGATGGAGAATAGGCTCTAACGAAGAAGAAGAGGAAGATGAAGAAGATGAAGAACCACCGGCCGAGGTGTCATTTGATTTAGATGATTTTAGAGTGCTTGCGCTTTCTAAAAGATAGATCAAAAATATTTGTAACCGCAATCAAGAACGGCGTCGCTTTGCAGCTAGCCGGTGAGTACGGGTCGGTCCACAGGGATGTTGTGAATTTCCGATTCGTTCTTACGAGTTAATTCTGAAGGGTGTTCGGAGTTGTTATTAAATCTAAAAACCTAATTAACCTAGGGCAATTATCTAAATCTAAATCTTGCTAAGGTTAGGTTTAGGAATGATTTAGAAATGCAAATAAATCTCAACGCTTTCTATACCCAGATTAGGATCTAAGAGGAGTTATGGTAATTATCAATAAAGGGGATTAGATCCATTCGGGAATGTGTTCCTTCCTCTAGGTTCTTGTCCTTCCTTTAGAGATCCTTACCCTAACCTCCATGGAAAACGCGCGCAACTGAGCCTTTATACTACGGTATCACCGCTACCTCGAGGGATAGGGTGCCGTAGGGCGCAGTGTGTGCGTGTATGCATGGAGTCCTATAGATTCTATGTGATGGGTAAGAAAGGGATGAGAGATCTCATCTCTCAAAAGCCTTTCCCAAAGCTAACATCTAAGGCAAGGAATTAAAATCTAAACTAGAACAAGAAATTAAATTACTTACAGATGGATCCCTCCAATCTTCCATCCAGGTTTGTCAGATCTGAATTTCTGAATTAAAGAGAGGCACCGATGCTCTCTAAAAGATTTCTAAATTTTATTCATTAAAGGGAGGCATGAGAAAATACAAGGTCTTGGGTTCTATTTATAGGACATAGAAACCCTAGGTTTACAATTGCACCGCATGTCTACAATTACAAATATACCCCCAGAAAATCTTTTTATAGTCGCCACAGAATTTTGGAAAAATTTCCTGCGCACTAGGGCTTCAAACGGCCGCGGATCCGCGGCATAGGCGCACTTGGGCTGCGGATCCGCGGCCCAATGATGAGTTCAGCTCATGATTTTTCTTGGGCTTGGTTTGGTTCTTCTGGGCTTCTTGTTTCTTTATTTCTTTTTCCATTTGGGTTTCTGCAGTGATTCCAGAACTTTAGTGAACACTTGTACCGATCCTTTAACCGTTTGCCATGACAATTTGGACCTTGAGTTGCCTTATTGATTGAGAACTATTCTTCGTTTTTAGGCTTGACTAAGATCCTCCTATTTGTTGGTCAAAAGTCTCTTTTTGTGTCGTCTTTTGTCTTTTTCACTGTTTTCGTGCCAAGAACCTGTAACCTGTAACATGTAGCAGACATGGGTCAAAAGCATCTGTTTTTATTCTTAAATGCATAAGAATGGGGAATACAAAATGCAATATTATGTTATGAACAGATGCCCGAGCACACAGATTTGAGTCCTTGCGCCAGACGCCAGAGATGACAGTGGCAGAGTACGACGTGTTGTTCACAGAGCTATCTATTTATGCTCCATACCTAGTGGCGACTGAGGAGATGCGAGTCAAGAGATTTGTCCGAGGCTTGCTTACCCCGCTATTCCTTGCGATCAGCTCCCAGCATTATGAGACCTATGCCGCAGTGGTAGACGCAGCCCTATTAGTCGAGGAGCGCCTTGCTGAGACTTCGGTAGTTCCAGGGCCGAAGAGGATTCGTACTGATACAGCAGCTCAGAGACATCCATTCAGACGCCGTGATAGACGTGGCTCAGGTGGCAGAGACTCGGGGCGAGGTCAGATGTTTAGCTCATACCCCCAGGAGGGTCAGCAGTCGTCCCGTGGATGTTTTGGATGTGGTAGTCTTCATCACCGCGTCAGAGATTGTACCGAGACACGCAGGAGGGAGCCAGCCGTACCTCATGTCACACTTCCACCTTCTCCACCCCAGAGGGCGTTATCGGTTGTACCCACGGTTGCTCCGCGTCCGACCCATGCACAGAAAGGCCATGGTCGCGGAAGGTTTGTTCATAGAGGGCGAGGCGGTCGAGGCAGAGGACAGCCATCCACCGGCATAGTACAGCCAGTTGCTAGTAGGGGACCGTCAGTTACAGGTGGAGGACAGGCACGAGTTTTTGCTTTGACACATCAGGACGCGCAGGCGTCCAATGCGGTGGTTTCAGGTATCCTTCCAGTATGTTCTGTTGATGCACACGTGTTGTTCGATCCCGGATCCACGCACTCATACGTATCCACACACTTTGTGCCGAGTTTGGGTAGAGAGTCTGAGTTGCTTGATCAGCCGCTTGTTGTGACCACTCCTGTGGGAGAGTCGTTTGTTGCTAGGCACGTGTTCCGATCCTGCATCGTCTGTATTGGCGAGAGAGAGTTGCCTGTTGACTTGATCCTTCTTGAGATGTTGGACTTCGACGTTCTTTTGGGCATGGATTGGTTAGCCACGTGCTATGCTTCTGTGGACTGCCGTGAGAAGACAGTTAGATTTTGTTTTCCCGGCGAGTCGGTTTCTGTTGTGTTGGGGGACCGTGGTGCCGCCCCTCACAGTTTGATTTCTTCTTTTCGCACTGGACAGCTTTTGAGGAGGGGGTGTCAGGGATTTCTCGCCAATGTTTGCGATACTAGAACTACAGAGGTTCCGTTGGATCAGGTTCCGGTTGTTAGCGAGTTCCCTGATGTGTTCCCTGACGAGCTTCCTGGGCTACCGCCCGAGGGTGATATTTCTTTCTGTATTGATTTGGTTCCTGGCACGGGGCCTATTTCTATACTGCCTTATCGGATGGCCCCGGCGGAAGTTCGAGAACTGAAGGGTCAGTTGCAAGATTTGCTGGATAAGGGACTTATTCGACCCAGTGTTTCTCCTTGGGATGCTCCAGTCCTGTTTGTCAAGAAGAAGGACGGCAGTATGCGTTTGTGTATCGACTACCGCCAGCTGAACAGGGTTACAGTGCGGAACAGGTGTCCTTTGCCACGCATCGACGATTTGTTCGACCAACTCCAGGGGGCAGGATACTTTTCGAGGATCGATTTGCGATCAGGCTACCATCAGCTGCGGGTTCGACAGGAGGACATTCTTAGGACAGCTTTCCGCACACGCTACGGCCATTATGAGTTTTTGGTGATATCGTTCGGACTCACCAACGCACCAGCAGCATTCATGGACTTGATGAACCGTATTTTCCGGCCGTACCTTGATCTGTTCATCATAGTATTCATTGACGATATCTTGGTGTATTCTCGGAGTAGAGAGGAGCACGAGCAGCACCTGCGGATTACACTGCAGACCTTGAGGGAGCATCAGCTTTTCGCCAAGTACTCCAAGTGTGCTTTCTGGCTGGATAGCGTAGACTTCTTGGGGCACGTGATTACACGAGATGGTATATGTCTAGACCCGAGGAAGATTGAGGCCGTTCAGATTTGGCCTAGACCCACGTTAGTGACGGAGGTTCGTAGCTTTCTAGGGCTGGCAGGCTACTACAGGAGATTCGTGCAGGACTTCTCTCGCATTGCTACACCCTTGACCGGGTTGACCCGGAAGGGAGTTCGTTTCGATTGGACGGAGGAGTGTGAGCACAGTTTTCAGCAGCTACGGGCTCTACTGACTACGACACCAGTGCTATCATTGCCTTCGGGATCAGGCGGATTTGTGGTCTACTGTGATGCTTCACGAGTGGGGCTGGGGTGCGTTTTGATGCATCATGACAGTGTGATCGCGCATGCTTCACGACAATTAAAGAAACATGAACAAAATTACCCCACTCATGATCTGGAGATGGCTGTAGTGGTCTTTGCACTTAAGATCTGGCGACATTATCTGTATGGAGAGTCGTGCCAGATATTCACTGATCATAAGAGCTTAAAGTATATATTCCAGCAGCGAGACCTGAACCTTAGACAGCGCCGATGGATGGAGTTAGTAAAGGACTACGATTGTGAGATCTTGTATCACCCGGGCAGGGCGAATGTAGTAGCGGATGCTTTGAGCAGGAGGCCCAAAGGTAGTCTATCTTGTTTGAGCGCAGTGCAGAGGCAGTCGTCGGCAGATTGGCAGATCTTATGCGACAGCTGGGTACAGTTCGAGTTTACGCCGATCGGAGGACAGATTGCGCATGTTCGTGCACGCCCACAGTTGCTTAACCGTATACATGAGGCACAGCACAGTGACGACCGATGTTCAGAGATCAGGACACAGATTGGACAGGGCAGATTTTCCGAGTTCGTGATCGATGATCAGGGGATACTACGATTTGGGACTAGACTGTGCGTACCAGATGCTGAGGGACTGCGGCGTGAGATTCTTGAGGAGGCACATCGCTCGGTATACAGTGTTCATTCCAGTTCCACCAAGATGTACCACGATATGAGAGATGTTTACTGGTGGGACGGTATGAAGAGGGACAGTGCAGATTTCGTGTCGAGATGCCTGACTTGTCAGCAAGTCAAGGCCGAGCACCAGAGGCCCGCGGGAGAGCTACAGCCGTTACCCATTCCGGAGTGGAAATGGGAACAGATTTCTTTGGACTTCATTGTGGGTCTACCCAGGACTAGTCGAGGGTATGACTCCATCTGGGTGATCGTGGATCGTTTGACAAAAGCGGCTCACTTCCTACCGGTGAAGACGACTTTCGGATTTGCTCAGTATGCCCAGATTTACATTGACGAGATTGTACGACTGCACGGAGTTCCGACATGTATCGTGTCCGACAGAGGCACCCAGTTTACCAGCCGACTATGGCAGAGGCTTCAGGAGGCTTTGGGCACTCGTTTGAGTTTTAGCACAGCATTTCATCCGCAAACAAACGGACAGTCAGAGCGGACTATTCAGACTCTCGAGGACATGCTCAGAGCGTCCGTATTAGACTTCGGAGGTAGCTGGGATCATCATTTACCCTTAGTAGAGTTCTCCTACAATAACAGCTACCAGGAGACCATTCAGATGGCACCGTTTGAGGCTCTTTATGGGAGGAGATGCAGATCGCCCACCTGTTGGACCGAGCTCAGTGAGAGCAGTATCTTAGGGCCCCAGATTGATGAGGAGATGACCGCGAAGATCCAGTTGATTTGCGATAGGATGAGAGCAGCCCAGAGTAGGAAGAGATCTTATGCGGACCGTCGACGGCGCAGACTTGAGTTTTCTGTTGGTGATCATGTTTTCTTGAGGGTCTCTCCAATGAAAGGTGTGATGAGATTTGGGAAGAAGGGAAAGCTTAGTCCCAGATATATGGGCCCCTTCGAGATCCTCGAGCGTGTTAGTGCGGTTGCGTATCGGTTAGCCCTTCCGTCCAGTTTTCCAGACGTGCACCCCGTATTTCACGTTTCGATGCTCCGCAGATATCTTCACGATCCTTAGCATGCGATTCAGCACCCGACAATCCAGCTTGAGCGTGACCTTTCCTATACAGAGCAGCCGGTGATGATCTTGGATCGACAAGTGAAGAAATTGAGATCGAAGGACATACCGTCAGTCAAGGTACTTTGGCATGGCCAGAGTAGCGAGGAGGTCACTTGGGAGACCGAGAGCGAGATGAGGAAGAGGTATTCCCATCTTTTTGAAGGTACGTGTAGTTAGATTTTTAAATTCAGGTACCGAATTTCCTTAAGGGGGGTAGATTGTAACACTTTGAAATTTCCGTTAGAATGTTTTTCATGATAATTAGTAATTGTGCGTGTTATTATATATGTGTTCATAGGATTATTAGTTATTTTAGTCGGGTTTATCCTAATTGGGAAAAATTTCCCTTTGCAGTGTACACTTGCACACTTAGCAAATTTTGTGACTTAGGGTTTTTGGTATAGCATGTTAACCATTCTTTTGTTGCATGGTTCATTTTAATTTCCCCACCATTTTAATCAAAACAAAACCCTTTTTTAGATTTCAAAATCCAAATAAACAAATGAGAGCATGGTGTTAGGTAAGATGATTGACTTTTGACCCCATTTCCCTCTCTTCTCTCTCTCTTCTCCTCACTTTAGCATTCTGCAGAATTCCAGCAGAAAAACCCCATCTTTGTCCATCTTTTCTTCTCCTCTTTCATTTCCTTTTGATCCCTGCACAAAACCCTACACAAATCAACACATTTTTCATTGCAAAATCATGGAAAAGTGAGCTTTTTGAGGTGTTTGAAGGCGAATCTGCACACTTGAGGAAAAAGCTGGGAATTTTGGTGTTCCATAGGGTGTTTTGAAGGTATTAACTCATGTTAGCATTCCTTTTCCTTAAACTTGTAGTCTTTAGCAAAAATCTCATTTTTGTGCATTTTTAGTGATATTAAAGGATATTTGTGATTCATATATTAGATTAAGGTTTTGTTAGCTTGGTTAGCTCTATTATGTGTTATTAGAGCTATTTTAGGCCAGGTTTTGTTTCAGTTTGCATAGAAATACCATAATGTATCATTTTAGTGCAAAGTATAGTTTTTAACTAGAACATAGGGTTCTGTAGGATCTGCTACTACCCGAGATGTTTCAGAATGAAATTGGAATTACTGTAGCTTGTGTAGGGGGTATAGAGTGCACACACCAAATCTGGGAGTCCCTCTCCCTACCCAGGCCGCCGAAATAAGCATTCTAGCCGCATTTTGCGGCCAGATGGGGGTGTTTTGGGTTGGGGTTTGGGGTGATGGTGTTTGCCGCTATGTGGGTTATTTTGGTATATATAGTTTTACAATATCATTTCTGTATCAAAATCTGGAGGTGAATACTTATTTTCCCGTATTTTAATCTTCGCGACACGCGTAATACGTGTGTGTGGGTTTTGGGTTTCTGCGTATCGCGACGCGTCGGAGTGGCTTCAGGCGCGTAATCACACGTTTTAGCGTATCGCGCACACGCGCGCTTGGTTCACGACACGAGTTACTAGTTCAGCTTTAATGTCGTGTTTGTGTGACTTCAAGCTTATGTGTGATATATTGTGTAATTCTATGTTCGCAGGCGAGTACGACGGACGCCGCGCAGAAGGGGAAGCAAGTTGTCAGCTATACCTAGCGAGAGACCACAGTGAGTAGATTTAACATCTACGGGGATATCGCCCTCATGGCGTTCTACGTCAAGGCTGATAGGACCTTATAGCTACATTTCCATACATTGACTGTTCATGGCTATTATCTAGTGCATACCGCATTCCCTGCTATAAGTATATAAAGTAGAATTGATAGAACACCGCACCATTACTAACGGTTCAAGTTGCATGAGCACTATCCTGCATGTTACACACACACCGTTAGTAATTGCCATGACACCCACACTGTAGAAATTTCATGATCATTATGTTGTAGCTCACCTTCTATGTGACTTGCCATATATTCGTACTTGGGCACATATACATCGCATATTCATACTTGTGCTACATACATCACATATATTCGTACTTGGACACATATACATCGCATATTCATACTTGTGCCATTCGTATGTTACATACATGGATGATATTGACTTGATTAAAACTAAGGAACCGTAAGCGGTATTTTCAAAACGGGATCTTTTAAAGAGCGGTTTTCCCTTTCCTTTACCCTTAGTGTCATACAACACATTGTATGGATTTGCGCATTTGATTTGATTTATGTGATTTCTGGATTTGGGAACCGGAGTATTATTTTAAGAAAAACACGCACTGTTTAAAAACCAGGTTCCCCTTGATATGATATTTTGGTGCGTCCACCATGAGTTTTCTCGGTTCCAGAGAGTTTGTGTGAGTATACCCGATTCGAGGAGAGGTAGGCACCGATTGCGGGTACATGGTGGACCCGGTACGGTACCCCGGGGCGAGAAGACTCGTATTTTTAGACGGTGAGCCCGGCGGAGGAACTACTACCTACCGGTAATTGGTTGGACCTGGCGGTTATCCGGAGGATACTGACCAGAGTCGAGAGATGGGGGCGGGATGATCCGTACTGCCGGGGCCGAGGGCCGATTCCGCAGACGGAACCCGTGGGCTGATCCGGACTTACGGAGCCCGATATATGAGGATTTGCGTGTCGATGCTGGACACGAGTATTTGATGATATTTTGATTGCTGGTGTTGGGCACTCGTGATTCTCAGAGATTTACAGGATTTGAGGGCCGAGGAGAGTGCCGGCGCCTGAGTTGATTTAGGATTTGGGTGCAGTTTTGGGCACCGATTATTTTCCACGTTGATATTCCGTGTAGATGTTTATTCCATGCTCAGCATTGATTATCATATATCTCATCCTGTAGTTATTTTACCTGTAGAGCATTGCTTGATTATTGCACCCACTGCTTGTCGCATATAGATCTTACTTGCTGGCATATGATAGAGTAGCGCAGTATGTGCATGTTCGCGATTACCTTTATATGTTATCTCTATTCACGAGTTGGAAACTCACTCCCGTTGTGCCACAGTTCTTGCAGGTTACCCCTCAGAATAGTCGCGGCAGGCTACCTTTTTGCATCTTTTGGCTACAGATACCACTACAGTTGGTGCGAGTGCTATTTTGCTGTTAGGTGGGTTGTGGTATCCGGTTACTTTTATTGTTCACACTTTTGTATCTAGTATTCTCCATCTACCATATATGTATTTGACTTAGAGACAGTGTGAGGACGATGATGTATATTTTTGGTATTCTGGTGTCGAGTTCGTGGGAGCCGATTGTTTGTATGCAGTTATTATTGGTGATGTTTTACTTATGGCTTATCCTTCGCTACGGCGTCGTATATTACTCTTGTGATGTTGTTTACCGCCGTTGAGCGTGTTTGCTCCCGTTTGGGGATGCTTTATTTCATGATATATCTTGGCACTTATATCCTGTTTGTACCCGATTTCGAGGTTACTTTTACAAAGGAAATGCTACCAAAATTATTATAAGGATAACTTAACTTTAAAAAGAAACTTTATTAAGGTCTTCTAGATGTTTTAATTAAATTTTTTCAACACTCGCTACTATTTAATGGTTTTGATTCCTGGGTTTCGGCTTACTTAGTTGCGTTACGCCTGTAGATGTTACGTGGTTAAGTGCCGGTCACGGGCCAAACTATCGGGTCGTGACAGTTACGAAGTTTTGATAATCGTTTTTCATATATTCCGCCTCCCCGCAAGTTCATGGGGTGCGTGACATGGACTTACAAGTGGGACTCCTCCCGTATACACTGGCATCTTCTGTACCAAGCTACAAATAACATCGTTAACCATATAATACAACTTTAAAAACTACCTTCTCTTTCTGTCTATTCTATTTCTCCTCTATCTTTGGGACTTACCGAGCGATTTGTTCTCTGACGACATTCTCTTTCTTTCTTCTTTGAATGTCGTCAGGTGATCTGGACACTCCGGAGATCGAGCCTACTAGTGAAGACTTGGACCACTTCATTGAAGACCCAGAGCTCTAGCTACATTGTACACATTTTATTTCAGTACTTTTCCTTTACTGCTATGCCACTGTTTAGGCATTGCTTTCTACCAGATGTATTTACTTTCCATGCATTGTACAAAAAGAATGTTAATAAATAATGTTGCTGTTCAATTATACCTTTTTGTCTCTTGTGTACATTTCTTTTATATTGCTTAGATACGCTTAGCGTATTTACTTCAGAGTAAATATGTAGCGGCTTCGTCGCGTCCTCTGCCTGTATACCGGGAAGTGGGGCGTGACACTTTCTTCCGCCTTCCACCAATTCCGTGCATTGTCCGTGAGCTGCAGTTTCGTAACACGGACCCATGCTCCCTCTGGCACTTGTGCCGCTGCCAGATCATCTTCGATACTCTGAGCCCATTCTTCAGCTTCCAGTGGGCTCTCCTTTCCTGAGAACTGTTTAGGGTGCAAAGCCCTGAATTGCTTCACCCCAGATACTTCTGCCTCGGGACGGTTCATTAAAAGAGCAGTCTGCTGCTGATGTCCCTCTAGGAGGCTGTGGATCACCTCGAGCAAAACTGTCTGCTCGTTGAGCGGAGCAGGGACGGCAGGTGTAATTGGTAGTGGAGGTGGAGTGTTGTTGAAGTTGGTGCTGGTGTTGTTTGGGTAATCCATAACCTTGAATGAAATTTTTTTGGGTTATGACAGATTCAAAGTATATGAAATGATAAGATTCAAGGAACATGAATTGTAAAGAATATTTTAGTTGCTGGTTCTTGTGTTATATTGCTTAGGTTGTTCTCGCAGAACAGAACTGCATGATAGTGTTCCATACAGCTCTGACCTGCATGGGCCACCAACAAAACCTGTCACGCCCCGCTTCCCGGTATACGGCAAAGGGAACGCGACGAGGCCGCTACGTATTTACTCTGAAGTAAATACGCTAAGCGTATCTAAGAAATATAAATAGAAATGCATAAGAGACAAAGACGGTAGATATAACTGAACAACAACTTTATTTATCAACATTCTTTTGTACAATGCATGGAAAAGTAAATACATCTGAATGAAAGCAATGCCTAAACAGTGGCATAACAGGAATGAAAAGTACTGAAATAAAAATGTGTACAATGAAGCTAGAGCTCTGGGTCATAGGCAAGCTGATCCAAGTCGTCACTAGTAGGCTCGATCTCCTGAGTGTCCAGATTACCTGACAACATTCCAAAGAAGAAAGAGGAGGAATGACGTCAGCGAACAATCGCTCGGTAAGTCCCGAAGATAAGAGGGAAATAGAATAGACAGAGAGAGAAAGTAGCTTTTAAAGTTGTATTATATAGTTAACGCTGTTGTTTGTAGCCTGGTACAGAAGGATGCCAGTGTATACGAGAGGAGTCTCAGTAGATCGGACACTAAGGTCAACGGAATGTACAAGGAACCGTTATGCCACAGTACAACAGCAACGGAATATAGGTTAGGTGTCTTAAATCTTGCAGTCTCGTGCCACTTCTAACACCTTCCGTACCAATCTACCCTTTAAACCCCATGAAGTATTGTATTGTATTGTTAGTGTTGTATTGTCTTATATAGATGGATGACTTGCCAAAACCATAATATCAGTAAATGGATGTAACTGGAGAATCATGTAAATGGAAGTATATCCATGGTTCGGTTCAGTCAATACAGATTAAATAGATTGAATATATGTATTCATGGATTCATGTTGAATTATAGTTTGTACTTGAATCATATTCAAGTCAGATTATTATAATGACACTCAGTCTGAGTCAGAACAATTAGAAAAGAAATTCAAGTCCTGATTGTTTTGATGTTATCGGTAACCGCTGCACATGGACGGCAGAATTTGTGTCTTTTTCAAAGACAGTTACTGTGTTGATAACACCGTTGTTAAGATGTCTACCTTAAATAGGCAAGCACCCACTTCTCCGGCTCCCTGAGGCTCAAGAGATTGGTCCCGCTTAAACCTATATTTACTAGGGTTCTCAGGGTAATTTATAGAACTTGAGAGGGTTTTATGTAAAAATACTTTTGTATAATTTTCAAAAAAATACCCCAAGCATTTAATTATCGTGTTTAGAGTTGTCATAGATGTAGATTTTATATTTATGATATTTCTAGTGAAAATAACCTAATTTCATAATATAGGGTATTTAATTGTAATATTAAACTTGTATGGAATTCATGGTATTTTAATGTAAAGTGATTCTTTTGATTTAGAAAGGTTGGAATAGTTATATCATATCAAAAATTGGTATTTTGATAATACATACATACACACACACACACACACACACACACACATATATATATATATATATATATATATATTATATAAAATAATTTAAATTTATTATTTTCTAGAATTCTCATTTTCTTAAGATATTCGTATTTTAAATCTCTCGAGACCGAATGCTCCTTGCGGAGATCTGCATCTCGCACGACTAAGCCCAGAGATGTGCGATAATCCGCACCATCCCATTCGGGTTCCCCAAAATGGGTTGTAGCGACGCTTTGCAAAGATTTATAAAAATACGTAATCTTGTAGAAAACGGTTTTAATAATTAGTGGTATTTATATGTAAGGTTTCGTTTTACCGTATTCAATGTTCCCGAAAAGTATTTTGCTATGTTTCATATGAGTGTTGTGAGGAGGTAGGTCATTACCTCATGATCTAATTAAAGGTATAGTAAGATTAATGATGTTTTAAAGTAGATAGTAAACTACATAGTATTTTTATGAAAAAGAACGGTAAAAGTTATAAAATAAAATATATTGCCATAAAACTTGTTCAACATGTTTGTTAATGATTAATAGTCAACATGTAAGGGTTTGGTGTGTTTGTATTTAAGAAAAGGTTGAATTTTTAGGAAGAACTGAATCGGAAATCGGATTAACTTCGACTCTGTCGTGTTTTAGAAAAACGTGTTTTTAGAATAGCAAGGTGAAGAGGGAGAAGGGACTTACAGGTTTTTAGTATAGAGAAGAGGGAGATGAAATGGTAGGAGGCTCCGGTGCATCGTTTCGTCGCCGGGAGCTCCTAGGGTCGTCGCCAAAATTTCGCCCTTTGCTAACTTCAATTGCACACTAAAATTTCAAGAGGGATTTCATGAGAGTTTGGACAGAATTGTGAGTGAGGGGTGTGTGTCTAGGAATGGTATTTATAGGGTAAAGCTAGGGTTAGGGTAGATGAAAGGTTGAATTGAAAAAATGTAATAAAAATTGTATTAAAAATTGGATTTAATGGGTTTTAATTGGATTTTAAGATCTCTGTTTATTTCCAGAAAATTTAAAGTGTGCTGGAGTTACCAGAATACCAAAAGACATAGGTTCACAGAAGGAGTTAGGCCGATCCGACTCAACTCGGCCGGTGGCGCCAGGACGAGTCGACCGAGTCGCCGGCCGAGTCACGGCGAGTCAGGCCGGGGTCGGTCACCGTGGGTCCGTCGTCGATTGGTCTACTCCCTGGGAAAGTTTGTTTTATTTGTGTAGTGGGGTTTTTACGAGTTTGCACGTGTAGACTCTTGGACTTCTAAAAATTCAAAACAAAAAAATATTAAAAATAATGTGGGGGATGAGATTTGAACTCTGGTGCTTTGGTTCAGCAGTGCAAGGTCTTACCAATGAGCTACAAGCTCCTTCTTGCTATTAAAAAGCAAAACAATTACTTATAGTACTCACAGTAAATGCAAATACCCCAAGTATATATTAACTTTTAAACAAATTTTTGTACACTAAAATTGGAGCTGTTAAATCAATTGGCTATAACAGGAAGTCCCTGGCCAGGTCTGATATGGAGATCTACTGGTAAGTGTTATCAGTAGTTTCTCGACCCGTTATGAGCCTCACATCGGCACGACTTATCGGTTACTGGGGTCTGACGCTTACCACCCCTAGACTAGATATGCGACATATCAGACAAAGAGACCGGACTGTATGGTAGTGTTACTGACAGGCTTTACCGGAGTATGAGAAGGCTTGCTTGTTGATATTTTGATCGCTCAATACCCGTGTAGCCGTTACGTCCAGCTAGTACCGCTGACGGCTTGTGGGTGACTGATATGATCATCATCTACTACCGGCGTATTGACGAGTCTTTAGAATCCTACACAGAGGTTTTCTGGCTCGGGCGAAATGAAATAGGAGCACATATGTGATATGTGCGGGACCGAGATTAAAATGAGTATGTGATACCGTATTCTATTCTCACGATATTGGTATCGGTCGGTTATATGTGATATAGCCGGGTTATCGAATCGAGTATTGATCTGATAAGTTGATACATATGATATTAGTCGGTTATATGTGATATAGCTGAATTATTGAATCAAATGTTGATTTAATAATTTAATGTATAATTGTATATTTGATATACTAGTTTACATTAACTAATATTAGCTCACTTGTTCATTTCTTTTAATCACTATTGTACACTTAATATATATGTGATATATATTATTGTGTCATGTTTGATTATACATGCAATATGGGTGTATGAGACTTACACCATACTTGAGATAATATTAAGGTTTTATTTATTTAAGTAATTCAAAATTGAGTGGAATTTGTCATGGTTGAAAGATTGGAGAAGCTTGTAGATGACCATTGACTTAGTCCACCAATTTTGTTTTTCCTTAGATATTTATAAACCTAACGATTATTTTTAACTATGGTTATGTCTCTACAAGGGTTATATGAGATATTTCTCATCCATGGTTGTCATTCACTCTCTCACAATATTATCTCTTCATCTTCTTCATCATCAAGAGCTTTGCTCTCTAGGTTTTAGAAGGTGAGGAAAAATAGTGAGAAAAAGAATTCTAAAGTGAGTAAAATTTCTACTTCATCATCCTCTACTAGATTAGTCATTTAGTTTAGGGTGTTAGCTTCACTAATTCCTAATTAGTGAAGAGTTAGCTTGAGTTGGTGTCTTCTCGAAGTAGATCATTTTCGGCCTCGAAGATCATTGAGCAAGCTCGTTCATTTCGACTAGTGGAGCATACGGAGAGTCCGGATCCCCACTACTTGGAGCGAAGGGACTTCTACACGGAGCATTTGAAGTGAAGGCGCGGTCTACAAAATTTGTATTCCATATTCACTTAGTTGTAAAGTTATTTACATATTATATTGTCTAATTCTCAAGTTAAGATTCTAGGGTTAGGGTTAAGTAGCATGGCAATTTTTTGAAAATGGCATGGACGATACCTCCCGAAACCTCGCTGTCGTGCTAAGTAACCCTACAGTGGTATCAGAGACAAGCTAGAGAATTAGACGATATTTGTTAGATTACGAAACCGAAACTACTCCGAAACTTGAAACGCTAAAACCCAGTTTCTGTCGATATTTTTAAGTCGTCGAAAAAATATTTTAGCAACTGCAGAATGTTATATGAGATGTAACATGAACACTGGAGAAAAACGAACCCAATTGGACGGTTTTGACTCGGCGAGATACCTCAAGAATCCGAGTTGGCCGGCCCTATAAAGGCTTCTGGGGTTCGTTTTTGTTTTGTGTTCTGGTCTCTGGATTTTGATGTTTCAGGTGTTGCTTGTTTTTTCTAAAATTGCATGGGATGTTAATTTTCTATAAAGTAAATTCGGAGTGTTTTGTTGTCGTAATTCTAACATCATTTTGGGTTGTTTTAGACGGCGTTAAAAAGTTCGAACGGATATCAAATACCCACTTTGACCCTTGCTGGAAATTTTCCAAGAGTTGGATTTTTCCAAGTTTGAAACATTCAAATATCATGCAAGTGATTCGACGGACCCTCTAGATGAACGAAACCCTAACTCGATTCTATGACCGTAAGAACTGCCGCCAAACCCTAGAGTTTGCGGTAGTTCCGCGGCGCCATAGGTGAGGCAAGGGTTGACCCTTCTACGGTTGGTCCATAGGTACTGTGGCATGTGATGGGTACTTTTAAACTACTCTTAAGTGTTGAGATTTTTGGGAAATTTTGGGTGTTTGTCGATTCGATCGGAATGTTTAACATCGTCTAGCTATTTATGGAATGTGATACAATATGTGAAATTCATATAGTTAGGCATGAAATCCGAAGTATGTGATATTTCGGGTTTATGATTTTTAAGGTGATTGTGGATTCCAAATGTTGTAGTTTGACGTTTTCTTTTCTGCGTCCGTAAGTGTAATATGTGGTGTATCGCCGGTTTCGGCGCTATATGTCAACGACAATTGGGATACGCATATTTACTTACGTTGATGACATGTGATGTTATGTGTTGCTGTGATATGTTATATTGGATCGTCGTGTTTTGAATAGCCGGTGGTTTTATGTGAGATGAGAGTTTTTATTTTCATTCATGTAAAATTCATTGTATGTAATATTTTTTTATTAGGGCACTTCCGGAATGAGGATGATGTCACCATTGTTGTATATTATTTACTTTTCCGTATTAGGATAGACCCAATGTGGGGAGCACAAGTAACCGGGTTCTAGAGTCCAGTGGGAGACCATCTCGAGGAGTCGTGTCCGGGTCTCCTAACTCTAGAATTGGTAGGGTTGCTTGCCGCTCTCGTAGGGGTCTAGGGATGTGGGTCTGGCTATTCATCGCGACCGTGGAATCTGTGTATTATACTGGCTTAATTTAAAACACGGAATTCCTAGTATATCTAATATTTTATATGTTATCTTCTGCTGCTGATATTCTGTGATGTGATCACTTTATATGCTGAGACAAATGCTTTATTATTATATATATGATATAATAAACGTTGCTTATATTTTGCACCCGCGCTAGTCCCGTCCCGCTATGTCGTTAGTTAAGTAACCTAACGGTGCATAACGGGACACTGAGGCGAATGCGGATGGCATGAGCGTACGTTGTATTTTCGTTTCTTCTGTGATACTTAGGAAGCATAAATGATGGGACTTCATTAATGAGATTAATGAAAGAAAAGAAACCTAAAATATATTGTAGAATCTAATTTTCAAAAAAAGTATCTCTAGTTTTTGCTTTGCATAGCGGTATTCCTTGTAGAATATCCAGCACCTTATTCGATAAGGAAAGAGCCGAGATCCCTTCACCGGGAGTGACCACTTTAGCAAAAGCTAGCAGATGCTACAACTCACTCGGTTTTGTTTTTTATTGCTTCTATAGTTCTTGCTTTGCATAGTGGTATTTATGAAATATCATGTACCTTATTCGATAAGGAAAGAGCCGAGATCCCTTCACAGAGAGTGACCTCTTTAGCGAAACTAGTAAAAACCTCAAAAACACTCCTTTTCAAAATCACTTGTTTCTACAACGATATCAAGTTTATTACGCAAAAGGTTTTTCTAAAAACCTGACGTAGCCCTCCGACATTTCAGATAAGTAATGTAACAACCCTAAATTTCCTATACAAGTTTTTACAATTTTTTTTCAAAAATCCATAAAGGGGTATTTATTGCCTGAGCACAAGAGAAGTAATTAATTAGCAATTTAATTACAAGAAGGAGCTTGTGGCTCATTGGTAATACCTTGCACTGCTGAACCAAGCCACCAAAGTTCAAATCACATACCCCACATTATTTTTAATATTGTTTTATTTTGTATTTTTAGAATACCAAAGGTTTACACGTGCATTTCTCACAAAAACCCTACTACACCCACAAAACTAAATATACCAGTGAGCACCCCAACCGACCAGTCACCCTCCGACCCCTCGACTCAGCCGGACCGCCGAGTCCCCTTCATCAATGTTGTGTCTTTTCCTATTCTCAACCCCCCTGCACACTTCATTTTCCCAGATCAGTTCCAGAGAAGTCATAAAGCCCTATTTACTCCAATTTATTACAATTTATCACATTTTATTACATTTTTTATTATTTAACTCTTCATCTACCCTAACCCTAGCCTAACCCTATAAATACCACCCCTACACTCTACCCCCTCACCCCAAAACTCTGAGCCAACTCTCAAGAAATCTCTAAAAATCCTAGTGTGCAATCGAAGTGAGCGAAAGGCGAAGCTCCGGCGGATTTTTCCGGCGACAACCGTAGGAACTCCCGACGACGAAACGACGCACCGTCGACTCCTCTCGTCTCGCCTTCCTCTCTTTTAAAGTCCTACACCCGTAAGTCCCAATTTCTCTCCTTTACTCTTTTCTAAAAATACGAACTTTCAAAACTTGACGGAATCGGAATAAATCCGATTTCCGATTCGGTTCTTTCTCAAAACCCAACATTTCCTTAATACAATCTTGTTAAACCATGTCATGTTGACTATTAAACACCAACTAATCATATTGAACAAGTTCCATATCAAATGTAATTGCCATTTTCGTTTTACTGTATTTCTTTCATTAAAATACCATATAATTTAATTTCTACATTTAAACCATCAAAACCCTTGCTATACCTTTAAGTAGATCACGAGGTAATGATCTACCTCCTCACACACTCATATGCAACATAGCACAATACCCTCGGGAACATAGAATACGGGAAAACGACAGCTTTACAAATAAATACCTTAACTAATAAAACCATTTTCTAAACGATTTAATATTTATACAAATCTTTGCAAAGCGCCGCTACAACCCATTTGGGGAACCCACTCGGGATGGTGCGGATTATCGCACATCCTCGGGCTTAGTAGTGCGAGATGCAGACCTCCGCAAGGAGTATTCGGTCTCGAAAGATTTAAAATACGAAAATCTAAAGAAAATGAGATTTCTAGAAATATTATATATATTAAAAATTATTTTGATATAAATATATGTATATATATCCTTAAGATATCTATTTTGTAATAATATAATTATTCCAACTCTTTTCGAAAATCACAAGAATTATTTTACACTAAAATACCATGAATTCCATACAAATCAATATTACAAATAAATACCTTTTATTATGAATTTAGGATATTTTCATTAGAAATATCACAATATAAAATATACATTCATTATAACTCTAAAGACGATTAATAAATACTTGGGGTGTATTTTGAAAACTATACAAAAGTATTTTTACATAAAACCCCCTCAAGTTCTATAAATTACCCTAAGGACCCTAGTAAACATAGGTTTAAGCGGGACCAGTCTCTTGAGCCTCAGGGAGCCGGAGATATGGGTGCTTTCCTATCTAAGGAGACAATATACAAACGGTATTATCAATACGGTAATCGTCTTTGAAAAAAACACAAATCCTGCCGCCCATGTGCAGCGGTTACCGATAACATCAAAACAATCAGGACTCCAATTTACTTTTCTAATTGTCTAACTCGGATTGAGTCTCATTATAATCTGACTTGAATATGATTCAAGTACAATCTACAATCTACAATCTACAATTTACAATATTACAATTCAACATGAATCCATGAATCCATTATTCCATATATTCAATCTATCAACTTGACTGAACCGAACTATGGACATACATTCAATTTACATGATCATCCAGTTTACATGATTCTCCAGTTACATACATGATTCTACAGCTACATCCGTTTACTGATATCATGGTTTCGGTAAGTCATCCAATTATACAATCTATACAGTTACAATACAAGACAAACAATATAATTAAAATACTGCGGGGTTTAAGGGGTAGACTGATATGGAAGGTGTTAAAGGTAGCACGAGACTGCAAGATTTAAGACACGTAACCGTATCCAATTGCCGTTGTTCCGGGTTGTATAACGGAGCCTTGTACTCTATATTCCATTTGCCCTAGTCTCTCGCATATAGAGACTCCTCTCGTATACACTGGCATCCTTCAGTACCAAGCTACAAACAACAGCGTTAACACTAAATACAACATTATAACAATATAATACAACTTTAAAAGCTACTCTCTCTCTCTCTCTTTCTGTCTTTTCTACTTCTCCTTATCTTTGGGACTTACCGAGCGATTGTTCGCTGACGACATTCCTTCTCTTTCTTCTTTGGAATGTTGTCAGGTGATCTGGACACTCCGGAGATCGAGCCTACCAGCGAGGACTTGGATCAGCTTGCCTACGACCCAGAGCTCTAGCTTCATTGTACACATTTCATTTCAGTTCTTTCCATTTCTGTTATGCCATTGTTTAGGCATTGCTTTCATTCAGATGTATTTACTTTTCCATGCATTGTACAAACAGAATGTGAATAAATAAAGTTGCTGTTCAGTTATACCTACTGTCTTTTGTCTCTTGTGCATTTTTATTTATATTGCTTAGATACGCTTAGAGTATTTACTTCAGAGTAAATACGTAGCGCCTCGTCGCGTCCTCTGCCCGTACACTGGGAAGCGGGGCGTGATAAGTAATATTTAGTATTCCTGCTATGGTAATTTGGCCTCCGTCAAGGCGTAGCGTACGGTAGATGATTAATACTTATCTATAGCATGAGATGCGATTGGATTAGAGTATTCATAAGGCGTTGTTTGGCATCCGTCAAGGGGCGTGCGGGTGGGCCTAATTCAATCAAGAAATGAACGGGTTGAACTTGACTGGCACCTTATGGGTAGTTTGGCCTCCGTTAAGGTCATAGGACGCTATGGGTAAAATGTATTATCGGGAATTTCAAGTGTTGAAATTTGCAATGAGATTGCATACCTTCTATAAGATAGTTGGATCCCGATACCCACTGCGAGTAAGAGTTACTCCTGAGAAAGTTTTACATATCACAATTAGCCGATCAAGTAGGTGTCTGGAAAGGTGTTAACGGGGTTACGCCCCTAGGAAAACGAGATTTATTTTAATTAGGTCCGTGCGAAAGCACGGGGAACCTCCCTTAAAGTACCGACACTGGTCTGGCTGAAAGATTGGCGAACTTGTAAGGTGTAATTAATCCCGGTTAGTCTTACCTTTTAGGGTTTGAAGGAAGATTTGATAAAAACAGTGGGAGTCATCCTGATTAGATAAGATAATAACCAATCTAATATTACAAGAGCATACGCTAAAGTGTTTTCTTCTCTCTCTCCAGGTAGCGACCATATCAGGCCTTAATCAAGATAATAATATGGATGTATTGACCGAACCCGCTTGTTATACTATGCAGGGGAACATTGGTTCCGTTCTTTCTTATAATTGTTATAAGACTGAGCAGGGAATAGGGACATATCCGGATTCCCACGCCGCCCAAACGAAGAATAAGCATGTTGATGCATATTCTTCAGGTGTATTAGTTATCGAGAACTGTTTCTCGGTTCACTCTACGTCCTGGGTATTAGATACCGGATCGGGATCCCACATATGTAAAATGTTACATGGGCTAAGGAAAGGTAGAAAACTGGGAATGGGTGATCATTCTGTAAGAGTAGGGAATGGTGCAAATGTTGCAACCAAAGCAGTTGGCGAATATCACCTTGTGTTACCAAATGGTAATACATTGATTCTGAATGAATGCTATTACATACCGATCCTGATATGCATTCTTATATAAGTTTCTTTATTAAGTAAAGAAGGATATAATTTTGTTGTATAGGATAATGTTATGAACATCTTCCTGAATCAAAAGTTGATTGGATCAAGCTCGTTAAAAAATGGCATATACGTTCTAAATCAAACCACAATTCTTAACATACAAAACACACACAAGAGGAAGAGTTCAGAAATGAACGAAACCTTCTTATGGCATTATAGACTAGGTCATATCAATGCGACACGACTAGCTAAGTTACATAAGGATGGATATTTGAATCCGTTCGAATTTTCATCTTATGACACTTGCCAGTCATGTCTCAAAGGCAAGATGACCAAAACTCCGTTTACTGGACACGGAGAAAGAGTTACGGAACTCTTGGGACTGGATACATAGTGATGTATGCGGTCCCATGTCTACACATGCCAGGAATGATTCCTCGTACTTCATTATATTCACTGACGATCCCTCAAGATATGGACATGTGTTCCTGATGAAACACAAGTCTGAAGCTTTAAAGAAATTCAAAGAATATAAGCATGAAGTTGAGAACCAGACGGGTAAGTGTATTAAAATCCTTCGATCTGATCGAGACGGAGAATACTTGAGCAATGAGTTCCTGGACTATCTAAAAGAGAATAGGATTCTCTCTCAGCTCACTCCTCCGTATACACCACAACACAACGGTGTATCGGAACAGAGGAATCATACCCTATTAGATATGGTGCGCTCTATGATGAGCACCGATGAGTTACCTATTTCCTTTTGGGGTTATGCGCTTGAGACAGCAGCATACCTATTGAATAGAGTTCTAACCAAATCAGTGCCTACCACTCCTTATGAGATATAGAATGGGAAGAGGCCATATCTTAATTTTATTCAGATATGGGGTTGTCCGGCCTATGTGAAGACACAAAATCCGGACAAGCTCGAGGCAAGGTCAGTTCTGTGCAAGTTTATTGGATATCCCAAATATTCACGAGGGTATATCTTCTACCACTCCGAAGAACAAAAGGTTTTTGTTTCTCGACATGCCACCTTTTTGAAAAGGGTTTTCTTATGAGAGAAATTAATGGCAATGAGGTCGAATTGGAAGAAGTTCCAGCAATACAAACTACGATAGACGATTTGGTAGAACCAGAGGATTCAGTAGTTCCCAACAAAGCTCAGACTCTCCACCGATCTAGTAGGGTTGCTCATCCACCTGAGAGATACTACGGTTTTCTCATTGATGGTGGGAGCGAGGATTGTATCATGGAAAATGATGACCCTACTAGTTTCGAGTAGGCCATCACGAGTGGAGACTCTGTGAAATGGCTAGATGCAATACGATCTGAGATGGAATCCATGTACACCAACAAAGTATAGACTTTGGAAGTTGCTCCTGAAGGGATAAACCCATTGGGAGCAAATGGATCTTTAAGAAGAAACTTGGTGTAGATGGAAAAGTTGAGACTTTCAAAGCTAGACTTATTGCAAAAGGTTTTCATCAACGACCAGGTGTGGATTATGATTGTTTACCGCCGAAAACAGAGACGAAACCACGTAGGCCGTCTTGCCTGAATTTGGGGGAAGTGGCTATTTGGTTTTATCCATCCACCTCTTCGAAGATGCCAAGTTGATTTATGGCACCATATATCGGAGATTTAGATAGATGTGGCCGTTGTAGCAGACTTTGTCAGATTCCCTCTCGTTTGCGAGGGGTTTTTGATTGTGGGGACGCTCTTCTCTGCAGGTGCAAGCCCCTACAGTTAATTACGCTGCCGCATCGTGGTAACCACTTTCTCCTTCTCCAGATGTTCTCTTCGTGTCGTGTATGTTTGTTTTGTTTTTGGTTGCCCGTGGATTGTATATGGGGACTAATTTACGTTGTCGCCCATGGGGCGTGGATTAGTGCAAATCCGTATTTTCTTAGATTTGGGTTTGGTTGATTTAAGGATCGTTAACCTTATTTGAGATTAAGATCAACTTAAATGTTTGTTAAGGATACGTTAGTCTAAGTTTTAGACTAAGATCTACTTAACGGGATTTTCTTTAGTTTATAGGGACGTTACGGTCCATGGGGTTTAAGGATATCATAGTCCATGGAGTTTAAGGACATCATAGTCCATAGAGTTTAGTTTAGGGATGTTGCGGTCCGTGGTTTAAGGACATCATAGTCTATGTTTAAAGACATCATAGTCTGCGGAGTTTAAAGACATCATAGTTTGTAGGGTTTAAAGACATCATAGTCTGTAGGGTTTAAAGACATCATAGTCTGTAGGGTTTAAAGCCATCATAGTCTGTAGGGTTTTGGTTTAACCGTTTGAGGATGCGCCAAAAATTATTGGTTATTGGGACCCTCCATCTCTCTGAAGACGTTGAAGAATTACAACGACATGTATCAGAGGTGTGGAGAGATATACCCTTGAACCAATGTCCCGACTTGGGGGGGATGGGACGAACATCATTTTAGATGCCATCTGTTAGGAGCTCATTAGTTATCTTTGGGACTGAGATCGGTTTTGGGGACCCTGAGCATGAGAGGCTCAATTGATGGTCCTCCGAAGATTTGGTCTGAGTCTGGCTAATATTGGCATTTCATGGTGTTAAACACTAGTATACGCTCAACGCTCATGTGCTCCCATGTGAGGTGCTTGAAGTAGTGTTAAACACTAAAATTTGAAACGCTCACGTGGGGTCACGTGAGGCGCTTGAAGTAGTGTTAAACACTAAGAATTTAAGGCGCTGTCTGTTTGGGTTTATTCCTTTGTTCTTTTTTGAGCGCTAAGCACTATTGGGTCACGTGGGATCACGTGAGACGCCCCAAAAATGTAAACTGCCTTTGATTTATTCCTTTTTTGCTTTATAAGTGATGAGCACTATTTGGGGGTCACGTGAGCCAGTCTCGGTTGTTCTCTTTTGTTCATCAAGGGTGCTCACGTGGGAGCGCGTGATCGGCCGTTATCATGTTGGGTGCTAATCTTTTAACGTGCATGGAGATCTTAAGTTTCAAGACTTTCAAGCCCACTGTTTTGTGAGAATTAAATTCTTAGGTTTTACTTTTTCTCTTAGGTTTTGGATCTGCATGGCAGAATCTCCCCGATGAGAATTAAATTCTCAACTTGTGGGGAGATCTTCTTCTGCAGATCTTTCACCATAAGGAAGAACTGGTTCTTATATGAATGGTTAAACCCTTGTTTTATCAGAGGAATTAAATTCCTATATATTTTTCCCATTGCTTTTTATATTTATTATCCATTTTTCGTAAAAGAACAAATGCCCCCACAGCGTTGTTCTCACGTGGCTTACACGTGAGTGCAACGCTGTCACCTTTACAGCCGTTGGATTATCTAGGGGAATGGGGAGGTGAACCGCCCTTGTCACGTCTTATAAATGCAAGGGTTTTGTTCCTGTAAGTCTACGGTAGTGCCCCGGCCGTCTGTCCGAGGCCAAAATGCGGAAACGAAAACTTTTCAAAACTTGAAACCGGCGCTATCGCAGACTTTAATCCCGGATCAACCATTAACCTATAACTAGCTAACTAGAGAAATGTTGGAAAGGCTATACCGATCGATCCGTGTCCTTCGGTCTTTGGCCACCATCCCAAGCTCCTCGCGGCGTCTCCGATCTCGATCTCCTCGTCGGAAAGGGCACCACATCATCGAGTCTTTTTACGGGCTCCCGCTTCATCCGAAACAACTCGGACACGAAATTCACTAGCCGACGTGTCCAAGGTGAAGTAGAGAATGTGTGTGACAACTTTGTCCCTTGCATCCATTGTATGGATGGAGGTTGAAGATGAAGCCATCAATCGAAATGGTGATCTAGAGGAGGAAGAAGAAGAGGTTCTTTTTTCTTTTGTGTTGTGTTGTTGCAATGATAAAAAATGAGAGAGTGAGATCATACAAGAGCAAAACCCATAACCTTATGGCTGCCCTTCTCTCTCATCCTTTCATTTCAACACACAAAACTATCACATAATGTGACACATGCATAAAGAAAGAGATCATGAGTCACCACTTGTGCATGTGTCACAATTAATGCTCCAAATCATGATTTCTAGTTCATTATTTCCATTTGTAAACATTAACCCAAATGTTTACAACAATAAAAAGATACGGCAACATCTAAAGTAAACTCGTGATGGATCACAAGGATACCCCTCACCTGTATATACAAACCTGCATCCGTATTCCGACTGAATGCGAATGCGATGAGACTAAAGTAATCCAACAAATCTAATACTAGGATCCGGCTTAAACCAAAGCCCACTAGTATGATCCGTCCGATCATGATCCGTGCACTACTGCACGTATATGATCGAACCCTGCCATTATACCATACGGCCTCTACAACGTTTCGCCCGAAACTTGAGAAACTGTTTGTGGGGGACTCTAAAGACTCGTCAATACACTGGCTGTAGATTTAACCACTAGCACGTCAGTGGTACTAGCTCAACGTAACGGGCTACCAGGTTTTGACCAAAAGGGAGGACAATGAGCGAACTCATCCTGACACCCTACTGAGCCTGTCAGTGACAATATCCGTACAGTCCGGTCCGTTCGTCTATGAGCATCGCATGTCGGGCCTAGGGGGTTGGTAAAAGTCAGACCCCCAAAAGCGGTACAAGTCGTGTCGGAGTGTAGCCCAGTACACCCTGAGATATTACTAGAATACCTACCAGTAAATCTCCTGCCTTGGGCCAAGGACTTCGTGTAATGGCTCTCCTAGACACAGCGCGATCTCACCCCCAATACTGGGAGAGACGAAACCCCTGCCGATCCGCTCACTGCCTCCATGTGGCTCGGGACTGTACCCAACTAAAACCTGTTTGCACGACTCCTTTGAGCCGTGGTAGGGTAATAATCAAAGTACAGTGGGAACTCACACGAGACAAATGACGATCTCAGGTCGATGAACTAACCTGTACACATGTCACCAAGGAACTGCTATCTAACGTCAGGTATAATACCAACTAGCATGTTCCCGACGAGTCCTTTCTGGTGTACTCATAACCCAATGAGCACCTGTATACATCTTAGGTGAACCAACTGACACCAATGGCTTGTGAGACCGGCTACCGTCCCTCGTCAGGGTCTCGACTGTATACACTAGTCTAGTAATGGAGTATCGATGCCCGGTCTCGAACTCCCACGACTAGGGACCACTTTAAGGATGTGCTTATAGACCCCAGCTCCCACGTATATGATCGCCATCATACTGCTGGCCGTCAAGCAAGAATCTTAAGGGCTCTATTAACGTGCAATAGTGACCTGTAATGTCACCTAAAGTATGTACACGATGATAAAGATAAATCAGATAGCATACTATCATCTCGAGTAAGACTGTCCTACCGGCATAGGTCCTCCCTCAATCATTGCAATCACGTGCCTGTGATCCAATAATTGACTCTGAGGGCACTATATCCAACAATCTTCCACTTGCACTCAAGGCTAATTATTGCGATGTCGCATACTCACAGCCCGTGTGATACCGAACACCCAACTCCTCTACTGATCAGTCTCACAAAGCCCGTTTGCGAAACTATCGCGTTCGAGGAATAGCCTCAGTGAGTGGATCCACCCTGATGTTTCTTTCTATGTATCACTTTATCTCAAGTTCGCGGAGAAAGCCATCTCCCGAAATGAGCTATACCTGTCTTAGAATATGTCTGGATATCTGATGGGACCTAGCTCATAAATGAACTCCAAATCCAAACCTCTTAGACTGTATCGTCAACTGAGCTTAATCAGTATCCTGCGTCATGCCTCCCTCAATGTCCGCTTGGATCACCTGTCCAAACTACTGCCCCTCGTCAGAGGGAAAACTATAACTCTGACAGTCACTCTGTCATCCAGGTCACCTTGGAAGCCTGGAATGATAACCATCTCCCGAAAGAGGCTGATGTTATCATATCCCTAGAATATCCACTTATGTTCTAAAACTGCTTCCGAATGTTTCTCCATGATTGGATCAATATCTGAACTTATTGCAGCTAGTGCAAAAACAACATCTGGTGTGGTACTTGACATTTCATGATTGACTCAATTGCTTAAGCAAGTGATATGTCAATTATGTACATCCCTCTCCCCTTTAGTCTGTAAGACACCTTTAGAGAGGGTGACTCCATCACTTGCAGGTATACTACCGTGCCAGGAGTCGTCCATTCTAAAACACCTTTAGAATGCTGTCTAAGTACCCAGATTAGGAAACTACCCAAATCTAGATCTAAAACCATAGATCTAGTAACCAGAATGATAGATATAATATTCATGCCCTATGTGGAGAAACCACTGTGTGACAAGCAAAGCATAACCGATCGTAGTGCAGGAATATCACTTCCTACTATGTGTATGTCATCCAAATACCAAGACATCACACCCTACTATCTTCTTAACAGATCCATCTCTTATTCTGATGAAGTCAAACCTATGACTGTCACATCAGAAATAGATGATCTATCTCCGCTATATCTGCTTTAGTCTATAAATAGACATAAGTCACTTGTCCACTATGCTTCCGCTGCTCCCACTGACTACGAAAACCCTCTGGCAGAATAATATACACGTACACTTCTAAAGCTAGTTTAGAACGACGCTATACTCATCCTCCTTCCGGGTCTCACAGTCTGGAACAACACCAATGGCAAGTCTGGGTAAACAAGAACCTCCCTGTCACCGTCCTTGAGCATACCGAAATACCTCTTGAGTGCCTGAGGTTACCCACCATATCTGTGGAGTGGCCAATGGAATGTCAAACCAGATTGAATTTTTAGGTTCTTATCAAATTTTTAGTAATCGTTTGCGGTTCTGGAATCACTTCCAGTTCTACCATACTCCCACTACTGTTTTCTGATAAAATCCATTTTTATTAAAACCGTGGCGAGTCAAGAACAATATCACTATTGATCTTCCAGATGGTAGAAAGTTAACCCTCGTCATAGCCCGGGTCAACCCACAAACAGCCATTACAGAAACGTGCCTTGAGTTATTCAGAGTCTGGTTTTAAGCATAAGCCGGACAACTCCATGTACCTTAACAATGTTAAGATATGAACTATTCTATATCCAATATAGAAACAGAGGCACTGATTTAATTGGAACCAGATTCAAATCATGCAGCTGTCTCCAGTGCATGTTGTTCATATCAGATTTTTGCATTTATATACCGCCCAATTTTTATCACATTGCTTAACGTTAGGTACTCTTGAGCCGTGTTTGCTAGTTAATTGCAGGATACATGTTCTCAGCTCTAAACAGTGAAATTCATGGAAAAGCACGACAAATTCCGGATTACTGCCAACCACAGATAAAACACGGGTCTCCGCTCTCTATCCGTATGTTGTCGCATACCAGTTTAAGGGAAAAAATGGCAAATCGATGTCATTTTCATGCACAAAGCTCAATGTCAACACAAGATCCAACATATCTACGTGGAGCTCAAAGAAATCATGGCAAAAGATCCACATCACATCACCTTTTGTTCTGATAAAATTCTGAAAATATTGTGAAGAGATTCTGAGAAACAACATATACCACACTGAAGAGTACTAAAAACCAGGGAAAATCACAAAATTTAATGACCTAAGTCTCCTAAAGGGCCGCGGTTCCACGGCATATGTTGGATATATGTATGCCCTAGAGGCCATTATGTGATAGTGGATGTATTTATACATGTATATATATGTATATATATATATATATATATATATATTCAGTGTACATTCTTGCTCGACATGATAGTATGCTATCTGGTTCTTCTTTATCTGACATGTTGATTTGATCATGCTTTTACTCATTCATACATGTTGATAAAGCCCTGAGGATATTGGCTTGACTACAGTGATTATGATAGAGATCAAACTAGTGGGACATCTGTAGTTTATAAGCATATCCTGAAATGTCCCTAGTCGTAAGGTGTATCGAGACGGGGCATCGATATACCAGAGTAGACTAGCGTATATGATACTAGACCCATATGATGGGCGATGGATGTTCCCACATTCATCGATATTTGACATCAAGATCATATACGGGTTCTCAGTGGTGACTGGGTACTGTCACGCCCCGCTTTCCAGAGTACGTAAGATTAGGCACGTGACATAGCCAACCATGCTACCTGTGGGTAGGAAGTATCCATCCACAGTCACATTACGGCTGTAGAGATATCAAGAACAATATAAATAAACTACCTAACACATGTCCAAATCCATAATGATAAGAGTCAATGATAAATAAATGCGGAAGCAAATGATCCAATACAATAATAGAAAGGTACGTCCCATAATGCGGAATCGCACCTGGAAATAAATGCAATAAATGAACTAACCACTGCAGAACTCACAGATCAGCCTGCTGGCTGAAGTACTCTGCTCAGTCAGTGACAGTGGTAAGGAATCTGGGCCATGCAAAACGCAGACGTCAGCGCATCATGTCAACCAAATAATATAATATAAACATGGTAATAAACAATGCAGGTATGAACATGAATAAAGCAATACTATGGAATAACAGAGCAGGGTAATGTGCAATGGTGACTAAACTGTCCTATCAGGTTTCTACTCTATAGTCTTTGAAATCAATTGATGAATCGTCGATGTAACTCAATAGTATCCCGTGCGTGCCCGGGACCACGGTCAAAGTCCTCGGGGCTGAATCCGAGACCTGCCGCTAGGCAGTAAGGTAGGTAGTTGGATGGATGAGTGATGTCAGCATCATCACTCCCGGACTGGCCAAGCCCGTAAGACTGATCAGAACAAGTATCGAACTGTTGAGTTACAAGTCGGTTTCACCTTTGATTTCCCCATACCCCCAAGCTATGTATGTCAGGTCAGGTATTCAGTAGTCAAGGACTAATACCAACACAAGATCAGGTAAGAGTAGATCTGTCTGGATAGACAGCAGGAATGGTCAGGTTTGTCGGCATTAGGCATGAAATCAGGTAGCAGGTCAGGTTGTAGTACAATAGGTTAAGTCGATATGTACAGGGTGTCATGTCCGGTGTATCAATTTGTAAATATATGTCAGGTGGCAGGGTCGAGTCAATATGCAATGTAACCGAGTATGTGCTCTCAACAGGTACACAATCGAATAAGGAAATAGCAGCAGGAAATAAACCATGAATTTAACAACAATAAGCAATTTAATCATTTTAGTGCATTGGTATAATACAGACGTTTCATCATATTAGCAAGTTTCGAGCACCCTGTGCGGTGCAATACTGTTATTTCAATATCAGAATATAATAGAACTACCAGTGTATAGGCTATCATCCCTTTAAACAGTAAAATGTGGTTAACAGGTAACTTCGTTATTAAGGTTAAAGTAGCAAGCTGTAATTTTAGTTTAATCGTAAAATGTTATATGTCATATTGCAGCTACAATGAGAAACTAGCTATATCCAATTAAGTTTGCAAGTTTTAATGAGTCAAACATGTTTAATTATATAGTATAGCATGTAGCAAGTAATACTTGCCTCGACGGTTTCGCAAACCGGAAAGCACGGATGCAATGTCGGCAGAAACACGAGACGGTGCACGAACTACGGATCGAGCCCCAACAGCGAACAGCGGGATCACACGGACCAGGGTACTCCGCTGGAGTGTCGGGTCCAAATGACGGCACGGACGGATTCCGGCAAAAGTCATCGGCAACGAAGTTAGCAACACGATAAACGCAAACAAACGACCAGCGAGGGGGATTAGCCCAAAAGGAAAGATAAGGGATGCTTACAGGGAAGAAACAGGGGCAACTACGACGGGCCCGACGGCGATGGGCGCGCCGGCGGTGAACAGGAAACGCGGCTGCAGTGCTGGAGGCGGCTGGGTCGGGTCGTGCTGGGAGTGGGGGAAGGTAGAGGCCTGGTTTGGGTTGCAGGGAGAGAGGAAGTGGTCGGCGGTGGCGCAGGCAACGACGACGAGGGTCGACGGGGCTTCTCCGGCGAACTAGAGGGTTTAGCGATGGGGTTGGGCTCGGGTTCTGAGGTAGCGCCGGCGAGGGAAGGAGGAGGGAGGTCGGGGCTGATGCGCAGGTGATGAGGAGGACGAGCGGGGGCCGACGAGGAAGTGGGGCCGCCGGCGGTGGCGGTGCAGGTGACGGTGGCGTTGGCTGCGGCGCTGGAAAGAGAACGGAGGAAGGAGGGGTGCGCGGTCGAGGTTGCGGAGGCAGGGTGATGGCGGTGGTGGTCTCGTCGGCGCGGTGACTGCGGCGACGGGACGGCTAGGGTTAGGGTTTCACGTGGGTTTCTTCTCGCGATGGGTTTCCTGTAGGGGGACGTGAGGAAAATAAAATATAGAGGGAGAGAGAGAGATTTGATGAAGAGAGATAGAGAGAGAGATTTAAGGAAGAGAGATAGAGAGAAAGATTTAAGGAAGAGAGAGAGAGAGACAGAGAGAGACGGGGAGATAGAGAGAGAAAGATTATAGGAGAGATAGAGAGAGAGTGGGAAAAATGGTGGGGCCCACGAGGGTTTTAGCCCCTCGTGATTGGCCAGAGGGGAAAATTTGTAGGTTAAAAGAAAATCTAAAGAAATATTTTAACGTTAAACAGTAACGTAATTTTATTATCGTATATATTTTAGTTTTATATTATTTAATTAAATGGGCCTTTTTGGCGCTAAATGAAACATTTCCAAATCGCGCCCGGATTGCGCCCAAATGTTCCAAATTCAAATTATAGAATTTTAAGCGGGTTCCAAATTTTGAAAAGAGGTGTCTACTGATTAAAATGCATGCCCCCAAGTCGTACACTTGTACGCGTGCGTAGTCGTCCAAACTTGCCCGTTTAGCCGAACGGGACGGAATCTCGACGTGCGGACGCTACCACGCGACTAGTGGCGACGAGTAGGCCAACATGGACATTTTTAATTTCATTTTAGGAGTTAAAATTTGTTATGTGCCAAAATGATTTAACCGGTTAAAATTTAGCAATAAATACCAAACAATCAGGATAATTGGAATGAGCAATATATAACACTCAACTAGCTAAAGAAATAGTATTATTTGGGCTCGGGTGTTACAGGTACACTGGACGGACTCACCGAGAACTCCTATATGGAATTATATCTATCGTCGGATAGCAGTTCTCAGGTGACACTGGTACAGGTTAGTCTGTAGACCCGAGATCGTCATAGAGTCTTGTGTGCTCTCCCACTGTACTTTGATTACCACACTACCATGGCTCTACTGAGTCGTGCAAACAGGTGGCCGTTGGGTACAGTCCTGAGACACACGAAGGCGATGAGCGATAGGAGGGATTTTGTCTCTCCCGGTATTGGGAGTTGATGTTGTGCTGTGCTCGACTGATTATATCAGTAAGTCCCTGGCCAGGGCTACTGAGATTTACTGATAAGTGTTAACAGTAGTTTCTCGATCTGTTATAGACCATTCACCAGCACGACTTATTGAGTTATTGGGGTCGACGTTACCATCCCTAGACTCGATATGCAGCATATCTGACGAAGAGACCGGACTGTACGGTAGTGTTGCCGGTTGGCTCGACGGGAGTTGTAGCAGGTTCGCTTGTTTTTTTCTGATCGCTCAATACCCGGGTGGCCGTTACGTTTAGCTGACCGCTTGCGGCTTGGGGGTGCTTGATATGATCATCACCCACTGCCGGCGTATTGAAGAGTCTTAGAGTCTCACAAAGGAGTTACCTAGTCCAGGCGAAACGTTGTGGTGCGCGTATGCGATATGCGTATGGACCCGGTTAAAATGCGCGTATGAGATACCGTATATTAATCGGGCGGCTTACTTTTGGTTGGGTCGTATGTGATATGGCCGGATTGATAAATCAAGTGTTGATTTATCATTTAACCATTATTTTCTCACTAGAAATCCTTTCTTGTTCTTTTTGGATGTATGCATGCATATATGCATTCATTCTTGTTCATGCACATATGGATGTGCATGCACACATGCATACATACATCATTCTATCATGGTTGTTTATACATAGAAAATGGTGGCAATATAAGACTCACACCTTGGTTATTTATATGGATTATTACTTCTATTTGTTTTAAAACAAAATGAAAAAGGAAAGGATAATTCATGGTATGTTTCTACACTCTTCTTTGACCTAACCATGCTCACCTACTCTTAACCATGGATTAAACTTTCCTTTCATGTTTTAACTCAAATTAAATAATATCTTTATCATTTAACCATGGTTTGAGATGAGAAGAAATAAATATATATGCATATATTTTCTTTTTCTTTTCATGAGATTATCTTTTCTCTTCTTCTTAAAAAAAGCCATCATCTTCTTCAACCTTGCTCCTTTTGCTCTTTAGATCTTTCAAGTGAGCAAAATACTCAACAAGATAGGATTTTGAAGTGAGAAAGAGAAGCACAACACCATTCTACACAAGTCTTGCCCACTTGTTTAGAATGTTAGCTTCATTTCATTCTCTTGATAAAGTGAGGTTGCAAGCTTGGACAAAGGAGCTTCGGGTGGATCGTCGTGGACGCTAGAAGACCTCAAGCTAACCGTTTTCCAACTCTCAAGTGGCCAAGGAGTCTATAAAAGGGAGCTACAAAGGTTGTACTCTCAAAACCCTAGCCTTTGTTACTTATGATGTTGGTTAATGATTTGAAACCCTAATTTTCTAGGATAGATCCTTTGTATGCTTACTTAGCACCATAAAAATTTGATCTTTGTGACATGTGATGCTTCCAAACCTCTCATAGGGTGCTAGGTAAACCTAACATTGGTATCAGAGCCGACCTAGAACATTAGGCGACACTTTAGCGAAGTATAAACTCCGATCGAACCGAAATACGAGTTTTTGGAACCCTCTCTGGACATTTTTTCAAACCTGGTTATTTTCAGAATTAAAAATATGTAAAAAATGCAACAGGCAAATCTAAGAAATACTGTAAAAAACGATGCAATGAACAGTCATTTCCGCCGCGGAAACACGGCCATAGCTTGCTTGGGCCGCGGTTCCGCGGCCGTACAGGTGAGTCAATGCATGGTTTTTATACAGTAATACCTATAACTGCTTGTTGAAGTTTTTGGATATTTTTAATCTGTTTTCAGTGATGAATGTTCTGGGGATGGTTTTGAGTTCATTGATTCGACCGGAATTTTAACTTCATTCTCTTTCCGGGTAAATTAGAAAGTATTGAATTGTTCGAACGAGTGTCGTTTGCTCACTTTTCACGGGGTTTAAATCTTTCGGATATATGTGCAAGTTTTGTGGTGGACCCTCTAGAAGACAACAAACCTTAACTCGATTATGTGACCGTCTTGAACTGCCCTTTGAACCTTAGGGTTTGGGGCAGTACGGCGTGCCACATGTGAGGCGTTGGTTTGACCCTTCTACGGCTGGACCGCTACTACTGTGACACACTCCGGATTTTTTGAACTCCGCTCAAGTGTTGAGCTTTAGTGAATTTTGGGTATTTGAACATTCGGTCGAAAACTTTAATACTGTCTATTTATCTGGGATGTGATACAATATGTGGAATTCATATAGCTTAGGCATGAAATACGAAGTATGTGATATTTCGCATTTATGATGTCTAAAGAGAATGTGGATTCCAAATATTGTAGTTTTACACTTTCTTTTCTGTGACCGTAAGGGTAGTATGTTCGAGATCGCCGGTTTCGTTGCTATACATCAACGACAATCGGGGTACGCATACTTACTTACGATGATGATATATGATATTATGTGTTGCTGAGATATGATGTACATGATTGTCGTGATTGAATAGCCGGGTTTTTTTATGTGAGATGAGATTTTTATTTTTCATTCATGTAAAATTCAGATGTAATGAAATATTCTTTTATTTGGGGCACTTCCGGGTTGAGGTTGCTACCACCAGTATTGTATATTATTTACTTTTCCACATTAGGATAGACCCAAGGAGGAGAGCACAAGTGACCGGGTTCTGGGGTTCAGCGGGAGGCCATCTCGAGGAGTCGAGACCGGGTCTCCTAAACTCCAGGATTGGTAGGGTCGCTTGCCGCTCTCGTAGGGGTCTAGGGGTGTGGGCTTGGCTATTCATCGCGACTGTGGAATCCGTATTTTCTATTATTGGCTAAATACTAAATACGGACGTCCTAGTATATTCCACATTATATATATGTTTCTGCTGCCTGTGTTCTGTGATATCTGAGACGAATGATATATTATATATGAGATATATAGTAGACGTTGCTTATGTTTTGCACCCGCGCTAGTCCCGTCCCGGTATGCCGTTAGTTAAGTAACCAACGGTGCATAACAGAACATTACGGCGAATGCGGATGGCATAAGCGTACGTGTTATTTTCGTTTCTTTTTTTTGTGATTGGCTTAAGGACTTAAATGATGAGATTACATTAATATGATTAATGTAAAGAAAATAAACCTAAAAAGATGTTGTAGAATCAGATTTGAAAACCACTCGGCTCTTTATGAAAAAGCTATATTTCAAAAACTGCAGAGCACAAGCCACTCCTTTTGAAAACCATTTGATTCTACGACGATATCAAGTTCAAAGCGTTAAAGATTTTCTTAAAAATCATTCGCAACCCTCCATCATTTTAGGAAGTAGAGTACTTAGTATTCGTGCTACGTTTGTTGACCTTAGCCAAGGCGTAGTGTATGGTATCTAAGTGATGTCTTCCTACAATACATATGATGCAGATTAATTAGGACGGGTATATGACTTTGTTGACCTTAGCCAAGGGTCATGTAAACGGGTCTGATTAAACAAGAAATGACGGGCTGAACTTGACTAGTACTTATGATTTTTTGACCATAGCTAAGGTCATAGGTACTAGGGATAAAAATCACATCGGGAGTTTCAAGTGTTGAGATTTGCAATGAGATTGCATACCTTCCATATGATGGTTGGATCCCGATCCCACTGTGGACAATAGTTGCTCCTAGGAGAGTTTTGCAGTTTACAATTAGCTAATTCATTAGGTGTCTAGAAAGGTGTTAACAGGGCTACGCCTCTGGGAAAACGAGGTTTACTTTAATTAGGTCCGTGCGAAAGCACGGGAAACCTCCCTCAAGTACCGACACTGGCCTGGCTGAACGGTTAGCGAAGTTGTAGACTGTAATTAATCCTGGCTAGTTTTCTTTTTAAGGTTTGAAAGAAAAACTTGATTAAAGCAGTGGGAGACATCGATTAGACAAGATAATAACCAATCTGATCTGTGCAAGAGCTTTCGCTGAGTGTATTCTTTTCTCTCTCTTAATGGCAGATACCAATGACTGGACTCAAGCTTTTACTAGATAAAAACAAACTGAATGGGACCAATTATAAAGACTGGCTGAGAAATCTGAAAATAGCCTTGACTTATGATAAAGTATCATATGTCCTCACGGCTTCAGCCCCGCCCACCTCAGGTCCAAAATCCTCAGTTGCGGACATTGAAGTCCGCAAGACATAGGACGCTGACTCTGCCATGACCAAATGCCTCGCGCTTGCATCGATGGATAATACACATCAAAAGCAGCACGAGAATATGGACATTCAAACCATATTCCTCCATACAAAGGAGTTGTATGGAAAGCAATCCCGTGTATTACGATACGAAACATCAAAGAAATTGTTTCAGATGCGAATGGCCCCTGGCACACCGGTAGGAGACCATGTTATGAAGATGATAGCTCTTATAGAAGAGCTTGAGGACCTTGGATGGACAATGGACAATGAACAATATACGGATATTATTCTGCAGTCCCTCCCCTCCACCTTTGCTCAATTCATAGTTAACTTCAACATGCACGGCATGGAGAAGGAACTATATGAACTCCTTAATATGTTAAGGAGTGCAGAGAGCACTATGAAATCAATGAAAACTCCCGTTATGACTATTGGGCAATCTTCTTCTTCTCGCCCAAAGGCTAAGGCCAAAGGAAAGAAAAAGAAGAAGCCCACCAATCCTAAGGGTGGAGTTAAAAAGGTGAAGGGAAAGGAAAAGTCCAAAGCTGGAGACTCGGGGAAAGGTGAATGTTTTCATTGCCACAAAGCAGAACACTGGAAGCGCAACTGTACAGAGTACTTGAACCTCAAGAAGAAGCATAGGGATGCTTCCACTTCAGGGGCTGAGAAATAGCAAAGTTTTGAAGACAGGTGACCATACTCTCCGCGTTGGAAATGGTTCCAATGTACATACAGTCGCAGTGGGAGAGTATCACTTGGGGTTGCTATCTGGGTGTATATTGGTTTTGAACCCATGTTATTTTGTACCAAGTATGCTATGTAATATAATATCTGTTTCTTTGTTAGACAATGAAGGATATAATTTTGTATTGCAGAACAATGTTATGAACATTCACCTAAATCAAATGTTGGTTGGGTATGGTACACTTAATAAGGGGATATACGTCCTAAATCAACACACGGTTTTCAGTATACAACACACTAAGAAAAGAAAACTTTCAGAAATAAATGAAGCTTTTCTTTGGCACTGTAGACTCGGTCATATTACCGAAACAAGACTAAACAAGTTACACAAAGATGGATATTTAAACCCTTTTGAATATAAATCTTATGCGACTTGCCAGTCTTGTATCAAGGGTAAAATGACCAAAACTCCGTTTACCGGACACGGAGAAAGAGCTACTGAGCTCTTAGGCCTCATACATAGTGATGTATGCGGGCCAATGTCTACACAGGCTAGAAGCGGTTTTTCATACTTCATTACGTTCACTGACGATTTCTCAAGATTCGGTCATGTATTTTTATTAAAGCACAAGTCCGAAACTTTCGAGAAATTCATTGAATATAAACAAGAAGTAGAAAAACAAACCGGCTTAAGTATCAAGATGCTTCGATCAGATCCAGGTGGAGAGTATCTCAGTACGGAATTTGCAAACTTCCTAAAAGAGAATGGGATTCTCTCTCAGCTCACTCCTCCTTACACACCACAGCACAACGGTGTGTCGGAACGACGGAACAGGACCCTATTAGATATGGTCCGATCGATGATGAGTGATGCTGAGTTACCTGTCTCATTTTGGGGGCATGCATTGGAGACTGCAGCGTTTCTTTTGAACAGGGTTCCAACCAAAACCGTGTCTACCACGCCATATGAGATATGGCATGGGAAGAGACCATCTCTTAAGAGAATTAAGATTTGGGGTTGCCCGGCCTATGTTAAAAAGCAGAATCCGGACAAACTCGAGACACGGTCAGTCATGTGTAACTTTGTGGGATATCCAAAGAACTCATATGGATATCTATTCTACCACAAGGAGGAACAAAAGGTGTTTGTTTCTCAGCATGCCACATTCTTGGAAAAAAAGTTTTTCACAGATAAAGATGATGGCAATGTGGTGGATCTAGAAGAGGTTCTATAGACACAAACTACAAATGACGACTTGGTTGAACCGGCTGTTGAAATAGAAAATGAGGAACCTCGGCCATTCCGTAGCTCTAGTAGGACTTCTCGCCCACCGGAGAGGTACTACGGTTTCCTCATTGATGGTGACAGAGAAGACTGCATCATGGAGGATGATGATCCTACCAGTTTTCAGCAAGCTATCACGAGTGGTGACTCTGTGAAATGGCTGGATGCCATGAGATCCGAAATGGAGTTTATGTACACCAACAAAGTTTGGACTTTAGACGTTGTACCCCCTGGGGTAAAACCTATGGGATGCAAATGGATCTTTAAAAGAAAGATTGGTGTAGATGGGCAGGTAGAGACCTACAAGGCAAGACTTGTGGCGAAGGGTTTTGGTCAAAGACCAGGTTTAGACTATGACGAGACTTTTTCGCCCGTAGCCATTCTTAAATCCATTCGGATCCTACTTGCTATTGCTGCTCACTATGACTATGAATCTGGCAGATGGACGTTAAAACGGCATTTCTAAATGGAGATTTAGAAGAATGCGTTTATATGGATCAGCCAGAGGGCTTCATTGACAGTGGGAGCAGCGGGAAAGTATGTAGATTGCTTAAATCCATATACGGGTTAAAGCAGGCATCTCGGAGTTGGAACATCTGTTTCGATGATGTTATCAAAGAGTTTGATTTCATCAAAAATCTAGATGAACCTTGTGTTAATAAGAAGGCTGTAGGAAGAGCTGTCACATTCTTCGTATTATACGTGGATGACATTCTTCTGATAGGAAATGATATTCCTATGCTACAGCCGGTCAAATCTTTCTTATCACTAAAGTTCTCCATGAAGGACCTGGGTGATGCCACATACATCCTGGGCATAAGGATCTATAGGGATAGATCCAAAAAGTTATTAGGATTGTCCCAAACCAGGTACATCAACACCATCCTAAAAAGGTTTAGTATGGAAGACTCCAAGCGGGGTGCCTTACCCGCTTGCCATGGGGTCACTCTCCAAGGATTCTTGTCCAAAGACCGATGAAAAAAGAGCTCACATGAGCATTATACCCTATGCTTCGGCAGTAGGATCTATAATGTATGCGATGTTATGTACACGCCCAGATGTAGCTTATGCACTTAGTGTTGTAAGCAGGTATCAATCCAACCCAGGGGAGAATCACTGGATAGCTGTGAAGAACATTCTTAAGTACTTGCGAAGGACTAAAGAATTGTTCTTGGTGTATGGTAATGGAGATCTCCAAATGGAGGCCTTTACCGATTCGAGCTTCCAGAGCGATAAGGACGACATCAAATCTATCTCAGGGTTTGTATTTACCCTCAATAGAGGGGCGGTAAGTTGGAAGAGTTCCAAACAGGATACCGTTGCAGACTCTACAATGGAAGCTGAGTACATTGCTGCGAATGATGCCGCCAAGGAAGCCGTCTGGATGAGGAAGTTCGTCTCGGAGCTAGGAGTAGTTCCAACCATTATTGATCCAATACCATTGTATTGTGATAATAATAGGGCTATGGCGTTAGCCAAGGAGTCCAGGTCCCATCAGCGGTCCAGACACATCCTGAGGCGCTTTCATTTGATCCGCGAGATTGTAGATCGCCGCGAGATCGAGATTAAGAGAGTAGACACAAAGAATAACGCCGCGGATCCACTCACCAAGGCCCTCCCTCAGCCGCAGCATGAGCGACTTTTTGAGATGTTGGGTATGAGATACGCCAATAACTGGCCTTAGTGCAAGTGGGAGATTGTTGGATATATGTATGCCCTAGAGGCCATTATGTGATAGTGGATGTATTTATACATGTATATATATATATTCAGTGTACATTCTTGCTCGACATGATAGTATGCTATCTGGTTCTTCTTTATCTGACATGTTGATTTGATCATACTTTTACTCATTCATACATGTTGATAAAGCCCTGAGGATATTGGCTTGACTACAGTGATTATGATAGAGATCATACTAGTGGGACATCTGTAGTTTATAAGCATATCCTGAAATGTCCCTAGTCGTAAGGTGTATCGAGACGGGGCATCGATATACCAGAGTAGACTAGCGTATATGATACTAGACCCATATGATGGGCGATGGATGTTCTCACATTCATCGATGTTTGACATCAAGATCATATACGGGTGCTCAGTGGTGACTGGGTACACTGGACGGACTCACCGAGAACTCCTATATGGAATTATATCTATCGTCGGATAGCAGTTCTCAGGTGACACTGGTACAGGTTAGTCTGTAGACCCGAGATCGTCATAGAGTCTTGTGTGCTCTCCCACTGTACTTTGATTACCACCCTACCACGGCTCTACTGATTTATGCAAACAGGTGGCCGTTGGGTACAGTCCCGAGACACACGAAGGCGATGAGCGATAGGAGGGGTTTCGTCTCTCCCGGTATTGGGAGTTGATGTTGTGATGTGCTCGACTGGTTATATCAGTAAGTCCCTGGCCAGGGCTGCTGAGATTTACTGATAAGTGTTATCAGTAGTTTCTCGATCTGTTATAGACCATTCACCGGCACGACTTATTGAGTTATTGGGGTCGACGTTACCATCCCTAGACTCGATATGTAGCATATCTGATGAAGAGACCGGACTGTACGGTAGTGTTGCCGGTTGGCTCGACGGGAGTTGTAGCAGGTTCGCTTGTTTTTTTCTGATCGCTCAATACCCGGGTGGCCGTTACGTTTAGCTGACCGCTTGCGGCTTGGGGGTGCTTGATATGATCATCACCCACTGCCGGCGTATTGAAGAGTCTTAGAGTCCCACAAAGGAGTTACCTAGTCCAGGCGAAACGTTGTGGTGCGCGTATGCGATATGCGTATGGACCCGGTTAAAATGCGCGTATGAGATACCGTATATTAATCGGGCGGCTTACTTTTGGTTGGGTCGTATGTGATATGGCCGGATTGATAAATCAAGTGTTGATTTATCATTTAACCATTATTTTCTCACTAGAAATCATTTCTTGTTCTTTTTGGATGTATGCATGCATATATGCATTCATTCTTGTTCATGCACATATGGATGTGCATGCACACATGCATACATACATCATTCTATCATGGTTGTTTATACATAGAAAATGGTGGCAATATAAGACTCACACCTTGGTTATTTATATGGATTATTACTTCTATTTGTTTTAAAACAAAATGAAAAAGGAAAGGATAATTCATGGTATGTTTCTACACTCTTCTTTGACCTAACCATGCTCACCTACTCTTAACCATGGATTAAACTTTCCTTTCATGTTTTAACTCAAATTAAATAATATCTTTATCATTTAACCATGGTTTGAGATGAGAAGAAATAAATATATATACATATATTTTCTTTTTCTTTTCATGAGATTATCTTTTCTCTTCTTCTTAAAAAAAGCCATCATCTTCTTCAACCTTGCTCCTTTTGCTCTTTAGATCTTTCAAGTGAGCAAAATACTCAACAAGATAGGATTTTGAAGTGAGAAAGAGAAGCACAACACCATTCTACACAAGTCTTGCCCACTTGTTTAGAGTGTTAGCTTCATTTCATTCTCTTGATAAAGTGAGGTTGCAAGCTTGGACAAAGGAGCTTCGGGTGGATCGTCGTGGACGCTAGAAGACCTCAAGCTAACCATTTTCCAACTCTCAAGTGGCCAAGGAGTCTATAAAAGGGAGCTACAAAGGTTGTACTCTCAAAACCCTAGCCTTTGTTACTTATGATGTTGGTTAATGATTTGAAACCCTAATTTTCTAGGATAGATCCTTTGTATGCTTACTTAGCACCATAAAAATTTGATCTTTGTGACATGTGATGCTTCCAAACCTCTCATAGGGTGCTAGGTAAACCTAACAGCATAAGCATGCTTAGGCCACAGAACCGCGCCCGTACGGGCTCGACAGATGATGAGTTTTCAGGGGTATTTTGGTCATTCTATATGGAGGCAGATTGTTGCCCTAGGTTTCCAGTTCCTTGCCTATAAATAGTCCAGAACTTTCCAAAGCCAAGGGTGCTTATTCTTGTATTTAGATTTTAGAATACATGTTATTGTTCTTCTTCCTCTTCTCATCTCTTCTCCATTAAAACCTTGTAGTGAGCTTTTGTGAGTGAAGTGATGAATAAAGAGTTCTTTTTGTTACCATGCTTGTCTTATTGTTAATTATAATTGCTTGTATTTTTCATTTGCTAATCTAGTTGTTGTTATTTGTTGTTTGTTTCTTTCTTGTTCTCTTTTTCTTTATCCTTAAACAACAATGATGCTTAAGCTTGATCCTTGCCAAAGTGAGGTCTCAAATAGCTAGTTGTAATCTTCTAACCTCTTTCTTTCTATCTTCCTCCTTTTGTTTTATTTTCTTTTTCTTATAATGGGTGAGTAGTTTTCATACTTGTTAGGGTAGGATAAGGAAAGTTTGAGAGAAGGAAATCTCTCTCACTCTTTTCTTGCCCAACATATTAATTCGGACTCCCGTTAATTGAATCACAATCCGCTCCCTACGGCACCCTATCCTACATGATAGCGGTGATTCCTTAGTGAGACCGGTTGTGGTTGAATTAACCGGAGGTTAAGGATAAGAGCCAAGAACGGACGGACAAGCACCAAAAGGAAGAACATATGCGTTGGAAAGCCTAGCTTATACTCGCAAGTTCCTTCCTAGTCGTGCTAATCCCCGTTGTTGCCAATTACCGTAACACCGATATTAAGAGTGGCAACGAAAGAAGTGAGCGACTCCTAACTCAAACTAACCTAATCCTAACCCTAACAAGCTCTCTTTATATATCATTTTACCACATAGTTAATCTCAAAACAAACCTGGACATTTGGACTTAACACGTTAAAGCACATAGAAAAAGATTCCCATCTCCCTGCGGACGACCCGTACTCAACCGGCTAGCTATAAGCGAAACCGTCTTGATTGCGGTAATAAACTAAGCACGCAAAAACTTTACCAATCAAATGGTGCCGTTTTCGGGGAGACGGTAGTTTATTTCTTTGTGTAATTTCGGGTTAATTTGTGAATATAAATCTAACCGAAAAACAAAACAAAAAAAAATATACATTGTAAAAAAATTATCTTGTTATTTTTTATTAGTTTTTCTGCAAGTGTGCAGGATATAAAGACGGTCGATTTCAGTGCCAAAGACATGGGAAGTTAGACCCATATCTCGCGGCTACACCGCGACGTATCAAGACGGAGCCAACGGTCTACTATAAAAATTCTGGAGCAGATCCAGTGAGCAAATAAATATTCAAGAGCTCCAGAAAAGAAGAGGACACACAAGGTAGCACAGTCCAGAAAGCTGAAGGGCCAACTCTGTTAGTTATATGTATGCCCTAGAGGCCATTACTGTACATAGGATGTATATTGTAGTGGATGCTGGGACATATATAGGGAGGACTTTCTTGCTCGACATGATAGTATGCTATCTGGTTACTCTTTACCTTAACGTGTATACTGATTGTCTCTCTGTTACATGTTGGTAAAGCCCTTAGGATCTGTACTTGACTACCTGGACTATGATGCGGATCATACTAGTGGGGACATGGTAGTCCATAAGTACATCCTTCAAAGTCCCTAGTCGTGGGTGTATCGAGACGGGGCATCGATATACCAGAGTAGACTAGCGTGTACCTTCTCGACCCATACAGATGGGCGATGGATGATCCCATATCCATCGGTGTTTGACATCAGAGATGATATACGGGTGCTCAGTAGAGACTGGGTACACTGGACGGACTCGCCGAGAACTCCCAGATGGTATTATACCTCACGTCAGATGGCAGTTCTCTGGTGACACTGGTACAGAGTAGTCTGTTGACTCGAGATCGTCATAGAGTCTTGTGTGGTTCCCACTGTGCTTTGATTTCCATCTTACCACGTCCAAGAGGGCGTGCAAAACGGTGGTTTTTGGGTACAGTCCCGAGTCACATGGAGGCAATGAGCGATAGGAGGGGATTCGTCTCTCCCGGTATAGGGAGTTGATGTTGCGCTGTGTTCGATTGGCTATAACAGGAAATCCCTGACCAGGGTTGCTGAGATTTACTGGTAAGTGTTACCAGTAGTTTCTCGAATTGTTATAGACCTCATATCGACACGACTTATCGAGCTATTGGGGTCTGACGTTTACCACCCCTAGGCGAGATATGCGACATATCAGACGATCAGACCGGACTGCACGGCAGTGTTACTGGTTGGATTCACTGGAGTGTGAGCGGGCTTGCTCGTCGATCTTCAGATCGCTCAATACCCGGGTGGCCGTTACGTTTAGCAGACCGCTTGCGGCTTGTGGATGTTTGATATGATCATCATCTGCTGCCGGCGTATTGACGAGTCTTTAGAGTCGTACACAGAGGTTTCCTGGCTCAAGCGAAACGAAATAGGAGCGCATATGAGATATGTGCGGGACCGAGAATAATACCAGTATGTGATACTGTATTCGATTCTCGCGATGTGACATTGATCGGTTATATGCGATATAGTCGGGTTATGGGATCAAGTGTTGATTCGATAAGTTGTTACTAATGATACCAGTCGGTTATGTGCGACATGACCGGATCATTGAATCAAGTGTTGATTTAATGATTTAATGTATAATTATATATTTGACATATTACTTTGCATTAACTAGTATCGGTTCACTTTGAATGGATTTTCTCACTCGGGTGTGCGCATTGCATATGCGATATGATTTTTGTGCACTTGATTGTATCATGTTTAATGATACATATCTTTTTTGTTAAGTGTAATGAATTAAACCTAGGTTAAGTAAATGATTGGGGTTTTCTTTTATTCATTCATTTATCTTTTCATTTGCATTTAAAAGATAAATGAGAAAAAAAAGGCAAAAGAGATAAGATGGTGGCTTTCTTTGTTCTTATTATGAAGCTTCATGAAGACTTTGACTTTTGTAACCATTTTGTCTCATGCTTAACCCTAACCATTTCACTTAACCTTGGTTCACTCTCTACACTTAACCATGGTAAAGATTATGATAAGAATGCTTTTATTATTCTTATTAAAAAATTCTTATCAAAAAATTCTTATCATAACTTTCTTCTTCTTCTTCTTCATCTTCTTCTTTGAAGAAGCTTGAGGTCATCAATGGTGGATTGATGATTTGAGTGAGAAATCCAATTCTAAAGTCTACCCACTTCCTATTTCTTCATCCTCTACCTCTTGCCAAGTAGTAGAGTGTGTTTCCTTCACAAGTTTTCACGGTTTGGTGAAGGTGGAGCTTGATCTAGCGATGCCTCGACGTAGATCATCTTCGGCATGGACATCGACGACCTAGCTCGCTTATTCTCCGATGAAGTCGACGCTAGAGCCCGGATTCTTTTTGGACAGCGGAGAGGACTTCGTTGCGGAGCTATGGAGATGGAGAACCGGATCTACAAAGGTTGTATTTCCGTATCTCTTAGTTAAGTGTTAACTAGTTAGTGTTTTCGCCTAGTTTTCTAGCCGACGATCCGTAGTCGGGTTTCTCGGCACCGTTAAAATTTTAATTTGGCATGTTCGATGCCTTGTGAGACCTCACTAGTGTGCCTAGAAACCCTACAGTGGTATCAGAGCCTAGCTAGAGCCTTAGGCGAAGTCTAGACGGAGTTTGAAGTCCGATCGAACCCGAAAGTCCAAAATTTCCATGCTCTCTGGACATTTTCTGATTTTGTGGATTTTTGTAAATTAAAAATATGCAGATAACTCAGCAGGTGATATTATGGATTATAGTGAAATTCGAGTCCATAATTCCATTATTAAGGCGCGGATCCGCGGCACGAGCTTGGCTCGTGCGGCGAATCCGCGGCGGTTTTCTCGTACTGTTCATCGAAAGTTGCACAGTAATTCATTGTTTTCAGTGCTGAGTTCTCTGGATGTTTTTAAATTTTATTCAAGAGTTGAATTTTCTGCAGTTGTTTTGGGGATTCGGTGTTTCGATCGGAGTATCAAATTTTGTCTGTGTGGCTTTCCGGATAAATCTTAGAATATGTTAAAAAGTTCGACCGGATATAAATACCCAATTTTTCCCCTGTCGGGAAATTTCCAAGTGTTGGATTTTTTCATAGTTTAACGACGTTCTAAGTAGTGCAAGTAACGCGATGGTCCCTCTAGAAGACAACAAACCTTAACTCGATTATGTGACCGTCTTGAACTGCCCTTTGAACCTTCGGGTTTGGGGCAGTACGGCGTGCCACATGTGAGGCGTTGGCTTGACTCTTCTACGGCTGGACCGTTGGTACTGAGGTACGAACGGAATGTTGTTAGACTTATTTCATGTGTTGAGATGTATCGGGAAAACTTGGGTGTTAGATTGTTCGATCGAAAAGTTTAACATTTTCTGTTTATCCGGAATGGGATACAATAATTGGAATTCGCAAAAGTTATGAGATAACTGAATGAATGTTATAAACATAGCACTTTAGTCTCACTTGATCGGTTGCCACGGAATTTTGATGTGATCAAAAGTCCGTCGCAATCACGTAGCGTACGCGGATACTCGCCGGGTAAACTTAATAGACAGCCTCACTCCATAGCCCCGACCAAGTGACTGTAGGAGAACCCCGTCGCCGAAAGCATCCGTACGGGTGCTCGCGGCAGCGGTGTTCCGCCTTGGTGCACTTCGTTGACGGTATCGGGGGTGCATCCGTCTACTGAAGTTTGCGACGAGCATTCGATCAGGATGTCGGGAATCTTGTTGAATTGCCCGACTTGATATTGAAAAGTGTTTTCGATTTTGAGACTAAAATGCGGGGTTTATAATTGTTAGGCATGCGATGTCTAAGTAATTCATTTGGTCAGGCATGCGATGTCTGAGGAGGTTGCGGATTCCAACTGTTGTAGTTTTACACTTTCTTTTCTGTGACCGTAAGTGTAATATGTGATATCGCCGGTTTCGTTGCTATATGTCAACGACAATTGGGATGGGCATATTTACTTACGTTGATGAAATGTGATGTTATGTGTTGCTGGATATGTTATATTGGATCGTCGTCTTCGAATAGCCGGGGGTTTTTATGTGAGATGAGTGTTTTTCATTTTCATTCATGTAAAAACTTGTATGTAATATTCTTTTATTTGGGGCACTTCCAGGTTGCGGAAGTTGTCACATCTTGTATATTATTTACTTTTCCGCACTAGGATAGACCCAAGGAGGGGAGCACAAGTAACCGGGTTCTAGGGTCCAGTGGGAGACCAACTCGAGGAGTCGAGTCCGGGTCTCCTAACCCTAGAATTGGTAGGGTTGCTTGCCGCTCTCGTAGGGGTCTAGGGGTGTGGGTTTGGCTATTCATCACGACCGTGGAATCCGTGTTTTATACTGGCTCGTATTGAAAACACGGACGTCCTAGTATATCCAATATTTCATATGATTCTTCTGCTGCGATATCTGTGATGTGATCATGTGATGTTCTGTGATAGATACAGTATATAGTATATATGATATATTATATAGGCGTTACTTATGTTTTACATCCGTGCTAGCCCTGCCCCGCTCTGCCGTTAGTTACCTAACCTAACGGTGCACGAGGGGACATCGAGGCGAATGCGGATGGTATAAGTGTACGTCGTATTTATCTGTGATGTTTAGGTACTTAAATGATGGGACTTCATTAATGTGATTAATGAAATAAAAGAAACCTAAGATGTTGTAGAATCGAATTTCGAAATAAAACAGGTAGCTACAGTTTTTGCTTTGCACAGCGGTATATGTGATATATCCTGCACCTTATTCGATGAGGAAAGGACCGAGATCCCTTCACCGGGAGTGACTCCTTTAGCAATAACTGGCAGATGCTACACACTCGGTTTGTCTTTTGATAGCTTTTAAGTGTTTTTGCTTTGCACGGCGATATATATGATATATCCCGCACCTCATTCGACGAGGAAAGGACCGACGATCCCTTCACCGGGAGTGACTCCTTTAGCAAAACTAGAAAAGCCTCAAAAACACTCCATTTCAAAATTCATTCGATCCTACAACGATATCAAGTTCATTACGCAATAGGCTTTCTTAAAAGCCTGTCGTAGCCCTCCGTCATTTCAGATAAATGCTGTTTAGTATTCGTGCTGCGTTTGTTGACCTCCGTCAAGGCGCAGTGTGCTGTAGCTAATCAGTATTTATCTGCTTATGCATATGATGCAGATTGAGTTAGGGTAGTCGTGCGGCCTTGTTGACCTCCGTCAAGAGTCGTGCGGGTGGGTTTAATTCGATCAAGAAATGACGGGTTGAATTTGACTAGTAGCCTATGGTTTGTTGACCTCCGTCAAGGTCATAGGATGCTAGGGGCAAAATATTATCGGGAATTTCAAGTGTTGAAATTTGCAATGAGATTGCATACCTTCTATGAGATAGTTGGATCCCAATACCCGCTGCGAGTAAGAGTTACTCTTGGGAGAGTTTTATACATTACAATTAGCCGATCAAGTAGGTGTCTAGAAAGGTGTTAACGAGGTTACGCCTCTGGGAAAACGAGGTTTACAGTAATTAGGTTCGTGCGAAAGCACGGGGGACCTCCCTCAAAGTACCGATACTGGCCTGGCTGAAAGATTGGCGAACTTGTAGTGTGTAATTAATCCCAGCTAGTCTTTCCTTTTAGGGTTTGAAGGAAAATTTGATAAAAAGCAGTGGGAGCCATCCTGATTAGATAAAATAAAAACCAATCTATTCTTGACAGAGCGCACGCTGAGTGTTTTCTTCTCTCTCTCTCCTGGTAGCGACCATGTCACGCCTTAATCAAGATAATAATACGGATTATTGACCGAACCCGCTTGTTATACTGAGCTGGGGAACGTTGGTCCCGCTCCAACTTATAATTGTTATAAGACCGAGCAGGAAATTGGGGATTACCAGAATTCCCGTGTCGCCCAAACGAAGAGAGTGCATGCTGATGCATCATCTTCGGGTGTGTTCGTTTCAAAGAACTATTTCTCTGTATCCTCTACGTCCTGGGTATGTGATACCAGATCAGGATCCCAGATATGTAATCTGTTACATAGGGCTACAGAAAGGTAGAGAACTGAGAACGGGTGATAAGTTTCATGAGGCAGAAAACGGGGCAAGTGTTGCAGCCAAGTCTGTCGGTCACTGTCACCCTGTATTACGATACATTGATTCTGAACGAATGTTGTTAGATACCGAACCTGATATACAAAATCATATCTATCTCTTTATTAGTAAAGAAATGATAAAATTTTGTATTGTTGGATAATGTTTTGAACATTTCCTATATCAAAAGTTGATCGGTTCAGGCACGTTATCTAAAAGCATTAATGTTCTAAATCAAACTACAGTTCTTAGTATACGGAACACACACAAGAGGAAGAGTTCAGAAATGAACGAATCCTTCTTGAGGTATTGTAGACTAGGTCAGATCAATGCGACCCGACTGGCTAGAGTTACATATAGATGTATATTTAAATCAGTTTGAATTTACATCTTGTGAAACTCGCCAGTCATGTCACAAAGATAAGATGACCATAGCTCCGTTTATTGGAAATAGAGAAAGAGTTAGTGAACTCTTGGGATGATACATGTTGATGTATGTGGGTCCCCTGTCTACACATGCCAGGACTGGTTCTTTATACTTCATTATGTTCTCTGATAATCACTCAAGATTCAGTCATATGTTCCTGTTGAAACATGAGTCCGAACCTTTTGAGATATTCACAGAATATAAGCGAGAAGTAGAGAACCAAAATACGGGTATAAGTATTATGTCCTTTGATGTGATCGAGGAGGAGAATACTTGAGCACGGAAATCCTGGTCTATTCTAAAGGAGAATGAGATTCTCTCTCAGCATTACTCCTCCGTATACACCATAGCACGATGGTGTATCGGGGCGGAGCAATCACACCCTATATGATAAGGTGTGCTCTATGATGAGTACTACTGAGTTACATTTTTCCTTCTGGGAGTTATGCGCTTGAGAAGTTGCATACCTATTGAATACGGCTCGAATCAAATCAGTTGCCTACCACTCCATATGAGATATGGTATGGGAAGAGCCCATGTCTTAAGTCAGTTAAGATTTGGGGTTGTCCGGCCTATGTCTAAAAGCAAAATCTGGACAAGCTCGAGGCAAAATCTGTAATGTAGAACTGGAAATGTTCCAGCTATACAGACTGCAGCTGATGATTTGATAGAACCAAAGGATTCAGTAGATTCCAACAAACCTCAGCCTCTCCGCCGATCTAGTAGGATTCCTCACCCACCTGAGAGATACTTCTGTTTCTCTATGACAGTGGGAGCGAGGACTGCATCATGAGATGATGACCCAACTAGTTTCGAGCTGGCCATCAGGAGTGGGACTCTGTAAGAATGGCTGGATGCTTAGCGATCTGAGATGGAATCCTTATACACCAACAAAGTATGGACTTTGGTTGCTATATCTGAAGGGTTAAATCCCCATCAGGAGCAAGTATATCTTGAGAAGATTACTTGGTGTACATGGAAGAGTTGAGACTTTCAAAGCTAGACTTGTTAAAGGTCTACATCATTGACCAGGTATGGATGATGATGAAACCTTTTCTAAGTAGCTATGCTTAAGTCCATCCAGATCCTACTTGCCACGGCTACATACTATGACTACGATATCTGGTGGTTGGGTGTCATGACAGCTTTTCTAAATGATGTTTAGAAGAGAGCGTCTATAAGTACACAGCCAGAGGGCTTCGTAGACAGTGGGAGCAGCGGAAACATGTGCAAGATGCTTTATAGGATAAAGCAGGCATCGCGGAGTTGGAACATCTGTTTTGATGTGTTAGTCAAAGAGTTTGACATCATCAAAATGGTAGATGAACCTTGTATAAACAAAAAGGTGGTAGGGAGTATGGTGACGATCCTCGTAGAGTACGTGGATGACATACTCTTGATAGGGAAGGAGTTTCCTATGCTACGCTCGGTCAATCTCCGTTTATCACATTGATTCTCCATATAGGATCATAATGATACCTCCTAAATCCTGAGTTTGATCTAAGCGATAGATCTAATTGGATGTTAGGATTCTCACTAGTTATAGTGAGATGATATCAACCGATCCTAGGGAGAATCACTGGAAGGGTTCCAGGGTGATAAAGACGACTGAATGTCAGTCACAGGCATTGTCTTTACCCTCAGTAAAGGGACGGTATGTTGGAAGAGTTCCAAGCTAGATATCGTGACATACTAGACGATAAAGGCAGGATACATCGCTACTTATGATGCTACCAAAGAGGAAGTCTGGGTGTATATTGGTTCATGAGATGAACTATGTTCCTCCCATTGTGTGACAATGGAGTTGTGGCTTATGCCAAAGAACGCCGGTCCCATCAGTGATCCAGACATATTCTAAGGCAGCATCGCCTGATCATAGAGATAGTTGATCTCCAGGGTGATCGAGGTTAGGAGAGTAGATTCAGAGGACAACACAGCGGATCCACTCACAAAGGCCTGTTCCCAGAGAGAGAATTTCATGGGATGGTTGAGTATGAGATACTGCAACCACTGCTATAGATGGCCCTAGTGCAAATGGGAGATTGTTAGTTATATGTATGCCCTAGAGGCCATTACTGTACATAGGATGTATATTGTAGTGGATGCTGGGACATATATAGGGAGGACTTTCTTGCTTGACATGATAGTATGCTATCTGGTTACTCTTTACCTTAACGTGTATACTGATTGTCTCTCTGTTACATGTTGGTAAAGCCCTTAGGATCTGTACTTGACTACCTGGACTATGATGCGGATCATACTAGTGGGGACATGGTAGTCCATAAGTACATCCTTCAAAATCCCTAGTCGTGGGTGTATCGAGACGGGGCATCGATATACCAGAGTAGACTAGCGTGTACCTTCTCGACCCATACAGATGGGCGATGGATGATCCCATATCCATCGGTGTTTGACATCAGAGATGATATACGGGTGCTCAGTAGAGACTGGGTACACTGGACGGACTCGCCGAGAACTCCCAGATGGTATTATACCTCACGTCAGATGGCAGTTCTCTGGTGACACTGGTACAGAGTAGTCTGTTGACCCGAGATCGTCATAGAGTCTTGTGTGGTTCCCACTGTGCTTTGATTTCCATCTTACCACGTCCAAGAGGGCATGCAAAACGGTGGTTTTTGGGTACAGTCCCGAGTCACATGGAGGCAATGAGCAATAGGAGGGGATTCGTCTCTCCCGGTATAGGGAGTTGATGTTGCGCTGTGTTCGATTGGCTATAACAGGAAATCCCTGGCCAAGGTTGCTGAGATTTACTGGTAAGTGTTACCAGTAGTTTCTCGAATTGTTATAGACCTCATATCGACACGACTTATCGAGCTATTGGGGTCTGACGTTTACCACCCCTAGGCGAGATATGCGACATATCAGACGATCAGACCGGACTGCACGGCAGTGTTACTGGTTGGATTCACTGGAGTGTGAGCGGGCTTGCTCGTCGATCTTCAGATCGCTCAATACCCGGGTGGCCGTTACGTTTAGCAAACCGCTTGCGGCTTGTGGATGTTTGATATGATCATCATCTGCTGCCGGCGTATTGACGAGTCTTTAGAGTCGTACACAGAGGTTTCCTGGCTCAAGCGAAACGAAATAGGAGCGCATATGAGATATGTGCGGGACCGAGAATAATACCAGTATGTGATACTGTATTCGATTCTCGCGATGTGACATTGATCGGTTATATGCGATATAGCCGGGTTATCGGATCAAGTGTTGATTCGATAAGTTGTTACTAATGATACCAGTCGGTTATGTGCGACATGACCGGATCATTGAATCAAGTGTTGATTTAATGATTTAATGTATAATTATATATTTGATATATTACTTTGCATTAACTAGTATCGGTTCACTTTGAATGGATTTTCTCACTCGGGTGTGCGCATTGCATATGCGATATGATTTTTGTGCACTTGATTGTATCATGTTTAATGATACATATCTTTTTTGTTAAGTGTAATGAATTAAACCTAGGTTAAGTAAATGATTGGGGTTTTCTTTTATTCATTCATTTATCTTTTCATTTGCATTTAAAAGATAAATGAGAAAAAAAAGGCAAAAGAGATAAGATGGTGGCTTTCTTTGTTCTTATTATGAAGCTTCATGAAGACTTTGACTTTTGTAACCATTTTGTCTCATGCTTAACCCTAACCATTTCACTTAACCTTGGTTCACTCTCTACACTTAACCATGGTAAAGATTATGATAAGAATGCTTTTATTATTCTTATTAAAAAATTCTTATCATAACTTTCTTCTTCTTCTTCTTCATCTTCTTCTTTGAAGAAGCTTGAGATCATCAATGGTGGATTGATGATTTGAGTGAGAAATCTAATTCTAAAGTCTACCCACTTCCTATTTCTTCATCCTCTACCTCTTTCCAATTAGTAGAGTGTGTTTCCTTCACAAGTTTTCACGGTTTGGTGAAGGTGGAGCTTGATCTAGCGATGCCTCGACGTAGATCATCTTCGGCATGAACATCGACGACCTAGCTCGCTTATTCTCCGATGAAGTCGACGCTAGAGCCCGGATTCTTTTTGGACAGCGGAGAGGACTTCATTGCGGAGCTATGGAGGTGGAGAACCGGATGTACAAAGGTTGTATTTCCGTATCTCTTAGTTAAGTGTTAACTAGTTAGTGTTTTCGCCTAGTTTTCTAGCCGACGATCCGTAGTCGGGTTTCTCGGCACCGTTAAAATTTTAATTTGGCATGTTCGATGCCTTGTGAGACCTCACTAGTGTGCCTAGAAACCCTACAAACTCCACTTACCTACCGCGGAACCGCGGCATAAGCAAGCTTAGGCCGCGGAACCGCGGCCGTTTGGTGCCTTCAGGGTGCCAAATTTTCTGTAAGTCTCTCTCTCCTCTCCCCCACTCCTCTAAACTCTACTGAAATGTGTTTTCTGCAGCATTCTTGGTGCAAATTCTCTTCCCCCTTCCAATAAATTGTTTTTGTGCAGGATTCTTTGCACCGCGCTTAAAAAATAAAAAATTGATTGCAGTTGATTGTTACTGCTTTGCATATATTAATATGGACTTTAAGGGGCTTGAAACCAATCCAGATTGGGTGGGGATTTCATCACCCTTCCCAGGACCCCAGAAATCACAAAAATCATATGCATTGACCATTGTTTAATTAAAAAATACTAGACTCAGCCCTAAGGACTTCGCGCTCAATAGGACAGAGGACTAGTTACAGGCATCGGCCGTTTATCCTATCCTGACTTTGCGGTGTCTAGGAAAGTGTGTCCAAGGAAAGTGGTTACTTAATTAGGACCACTACTTACGTAGTGGGGAGCCTCCCACTTACCTGGCACTTACCTGGCCGCAATTGGCAGAGAAGAGGCGGTTTGAGGTCCTATTTCTAGCCCTTTGGAACAGTTAGGAGCTGTCTAGCTGACCTAGGTGACCCTAGATCTAGGTGTGATTGTGCATATCTTGTTTGTGATTACTTGAAGCCGTAAGTCCGTACATATTTCTGTAAAGCTCTTTCTAAAAGAAAAAAAGAAAAAAAACACAAAAACCAAAAACTTTTATAAAAACTTGCCCTTTGTCGCCAGAATCCATTTTTTCACCCACCTCCTATCGTATTTCTCCATTGACGTTCTCTTACCCTCACCTTCTCCGCTTTGACTATACTAAACTCGTTTAGTGTATGTCCGCTTGGACTCGGGACACTAGCGCCCGCCTAGTCCGCGTTACGTTAGTCGCTACCGACTACGCGATCGACTCAGACGTCGAAACTCCGTCCGTCCACGCCTCTTTCACCCTTACCTTTGCCGGCCAACTTCGATGTCAGGATTTAATCCAAACATCTCTTTGACTCCCCCGGGATTGATTTCACCTCCTATGGATGCGAATAACCCACCACCACCGCCCGTTGTAGCGCCGCAGCGAATCGCGCTCCAGGATCGTTTCTATCCCACCCGCTCTACACTCCCCACCTGTCTTTCTCTTCCACCGGCCAATGGGGATAATCTTGAAATTAAGCCCCATTTCATTAACATGCTTCCGAAATTTCATGGGCTTGAATCTGAAGATGCCTATATCTTCATCAACAAGTTTCAAAATGTTTGTGCCATGATGAAAACGACCCAGCTATCGGACAATGCTATACGGCTACGGGTCATTCCGTTCACTTTGTGCGATCTTGCTGAAAAATGGCTGTATAGCACTGCTTCCCACTCCATAACCAGTTGGGACGAGTTTGTGAAAGCGTTTCTCAAGAAATTCTATCCGAATCATAAAACCATAAGGATCCGTAACGAAATCAACCAATTCTCTCAGCTTCCTACTGAACCCTACTGGAAGTGCTTTGACCGGTATAAACACCTTCTTGTTTAGTGCCCTCACCATGGTATCGAGAAATGGCAACTTTGCCAAACCTTATACGAGGGCCTGAACCCAGCAACCAAGCTGTTGTTGGAAACCATTTGTCAGGGCCACTTCCTATCGAAATCTAACGAGGAAGCGTGGCAATTCTTCGACGATCTTGTGGACCAAACGCTTCAATGGGAGAGCACCATACCAACTTCTTCTTCTTCCTTCTCCACTTCTACTGGTCAGTCTAGGGTAAGCATTCGCCAACTTGATGTCTCTATTGTGATGAAAGCTGAAATGGCTGCAATAACGAGAAAACTTGAAGCGATAGAGAGCAAATTTTCATCTCCTGCTCCTGCCCCTATACTTCCCCTTCGTACCATTTGTGCTTGTTGTTCCGATCCTTCTCACTTAACCGAAGAGTGTCCTTACAATCCACCATCTCAAGGACATGATCAGGTTAATGCTGCATTTCAGCAAAGACCAAGAAATGATCCATACTCTTCCACCTACAATCCCGGTTGGAGGAACCACCCCAATTTCGCCTGGAATCAGAATCAGCATCAATTCCAAGGCAACAATTTCCAGAGGCCCCCTCCTCCGCAACAACAAGCGCAACAACAAACTCAACATCAGTTTCAGCAGCCCTTCCAACCCCAACCTTTTCAAAATCAGACGAACAACTTTGCACCCAACAATTCTTTTCCGCAAAACAACTTTGTTCCGTCAAACAACGATAAGGTTTCCTCGCTAGAACAAAGTCTGGGGGCGTTCGTTAAGAAATCGACACAATCCACAGCCAACATCCAGTCGTCTATTCAGTCTTTGGTGCAACACACTGCTGCACACGGGAAAAGCATCAAGACCATCGAAGCCCAGATTGCACAGCTGAATGCGGCGTTAAGCGAGGGAGAAAAGGGGAAGCTTCCATCTCAACCACTCCCAAATCTCGGTCACCCACATAATGTACATGTTGCTCTTGAACAACAGAACCATAATGTGAGTGTCGTGACTACATTGAGATCGGGAAGGATGCTGCACAACAATATCGGCACAACAATTGAGGATAATGACACCCCGGCCGCTTCTTCTTCTTCTTCTTCGTCTTCTGAGCCTATTCTCCATTCGTCAAAAGGCTCTTCTTCTTCTTCTTCTTCTTCTTCTTCTTCTGCTATGAACGGACCCACTTCTCACTTCACAAAAACACCAACCCTGGGATCCGTTCTAACTCCACAATCTCCTCCATAAGCATTGGACTCAACCAATTTTAAAAACGTTCCATTTCCAAACCGGTTGAGGTCCAATAAACAAAATCCACAAATGGAGAAGATTCTGGAGTTGTTTAAGCAGGTTAACATCAACATTCCTCTTTTAGATGCTGTCCAACAAGTCCCGTCCTACGCAAAAATCTTAAAGGACTTGTGCAAGAAAAAGAGGAAGTCTCAGGTACCCAAGAAAGTTTTCTTGGCTAGTGCTGTGAGTAATGCTCTTACCCAATCTTTACCGCAAAAACGGAAGGACCCTGGCTGTCCTATGATTTCTATTACCATTGGGGATAAGAACATCAACCGCGCACTATTAGATCTTGGTGCCAGTGTTAACCTGTTTCCGTACTCAGTATATGAGCAATTAGGTGTAGGAGAGCTGAAACCCACACACTGTACTCTCCAAATGGCCGACCGATCAATCACCCATCCTAGGGGTGAGCTAGAGGATGTGTTAATCAAGGTTGGGGACTTCATATTCCCCGTTGACTTCATTGTATTAGACACACAGCCTGTAGCTAACCCCCGGAATCAAATTCCGGTGATACTCGGTCGCCCATTCCTTGCAACCTCAAATGCTGTGATCAATTGTCGCAATGGTTCGATGAACCTATCTTTTGGAAACATGACAATTGAACTCAACATTTTTAGGTTGGGGAATCAGCCCACCGAACCTAATATATACTAGACGTTTGCTCAATCCAGGAGATCACCCCAGAAGAGTGTGAATTCGAGGTGTTTTTGTTCGATCACGACAACCTTAACGCAACTAGTGCGTTCCTCTTCGAACCTGCTGCTATTTCTGCGCCCGACAATGACTACGAGTGTTTCACTTTCTCGAACGATCTTAGCCACTCACCACCCGAGTTTGAATCCTTTGAATTTCCGGATGAGTTACCTGAACCATCCAACTCGGTCGCTTACACTCGTTTTGAACCTTTGCTGGAATCCTTTGAGTTCGAGACCTTTTCACCAATCTTGCCTTCAATCGTTTCACCTCCAACGCTCGAACTCAAGACTTTGCCGTCTCACCTTAAGTACGCTTACTTGGGTGAGAACGAGACCCTCTCTGTTATCATCTCGGCTTCTCTAGCTCCCGAGCAAGAGAGAGCCCTTCTTGCGGTCTTGCACAACAATAGGCAAGCTTTTGGCTGGTCCATGGCGGACATCAAGGGGATTAGTCCCCTGATCGTTGAACATCATATTCATCTGATGGATGATGCCAAACCAGCCAGGGATCCACAAAGGCGACTCAACCCAGTCATGAAGGAGGCTGTGAAAAAGGAAATCGTAAAGTGTCTGGATAGTGGTATCATTTACCCTATCTCTGATAGCCAGTGGGTTAGCCCCATTCACGTTATCCCCAAGAAATCAGGCATAACGGTCATCACTAACGAGGCGAACGAGTTTATCCCTACTCGCACCCAAACTGGGTGGCGAGTATGCATCGATGACAGAAAACTCAACGCCGCAACGCGGAAGGACCACTTTCCGCTACCTTTCATTGACCAAATGCTTGAACGATTGGACACGAATACTACTGCTTTCTTGATGGCTACTCCGGCTATAATCAGATTCCCATCGCCGAAAAAGACCAGGATAAGACCACATTCACTTGTCCTTTCGGCACGTTTGCATATCGTCGCATGCCTTTTGGGTTATGCAATGCGCCCGCTACCTTCCAGCGGTGTATGATGGGAATCTTCTCAGACATGGTAGAAAAAATCCTGGAGATCTTCATAGACGATTTCTCCATCTTCGGCGATTCTTTTAACGAGTGTTTGCTGCATCTTGACGCTGTCTTCACCCGATGTAAGGACAAGAACCTCACTTTGATTTGGGAGAAGTACCACTTCATGGTGCGCGAAGGTATTGTCTTAGGACATATCATTTCGCAAAATGGCATAGAGGTTGACAAAGCAAAGATTGAGGTCATTTCCAATCTCCCTCCTCCCAGATGCGTCAGAGATATCCGATCCTTCCTTGGCCATGCCGGTTTCTATAGATGGTTCATCAAGGACTTTAGCAAGATTGCTAGGCCCTTGACTCTTTTGCTGGCCAAGGACACGCTATTCGACCTCAACTCGAGCTGTGTGACTGCGTTCGAGTCATTAAAAAGCTCACTCGCTTCTGCTCCCGTTCTTTCTTCACCAGACTGGACGCACCCATTTGAGATTATGTGCGATGCATCCGACTTTGCCATTGGTGTTGTCCTTGGACAACACATCAACAAGATGCCGCACGTAATCTATTATGCTAGCCGAACCCTGAACGACACCCAACTTAATTATACAACAACTGAGAAGGAATTCTTAGCTGTTGTATTTGCTTTAGAAAAGTTCAGGCCCTACCTCATCGGCTCTCCAGTCATTGTCTACACAGACCATTCTGCTCTGCGCCATCTTTTTGCAAAGAAAGATGCAAAATCTCGGCTAATACGTTGGATCCTTTTGCTTCAAGAGTTTGACCTTGTCATCAAGGACAAAAGAGGATGTGAAAACGTAGTCGCCGACCATCTCTCACGACTTCCTTCTTCGCCGTCGCCTCAACTTCCGATCAACGACGTTTTTCCGGATGAACAGCTCTTGACAGTATCTCGCGAACCCTGGTTCGCAGATATTGTGAACTATTTGGCCACAGGGCTACTACCGACTGAATGGTCAAGTCAGGACAGACTTCGATTCTTATCCCAATTAAAACACTTTTACTGGGACGAACCCTATCTGTTCAAGTACTATCCCGACCAGATTATTCGTCGGTGTGTCCCTGACGATGAATTCAAGAGTGTGCTGTCATTTTGCCACGATCAAGCATGTGGCGGGCATTTTGGCCCTAGAAAGACAGCGGAGAAGATCTTGCAATGTGGTTTCTACTGGCCACAACTCTTCAAAGACGCTCATGACTATTGCAAGACATGCTCCCGGTGCCAACACTTGGGCCGGATATCCCGGAGGAACGAGATGCCTCTCCAACCAATCTTGGTTGTGGAGATTTTCGACGTTTGGGGGATAGATTTCATGGGAGAATCTGTTCCCCTCCGAACGGCGGCCTGCGACGTCGGGACGTCTCGTGCCTGAGGTTCGGGGCAGATGCTATTTGGTTTTTATCCGTCCATCTCTCCGAAGATGCCAAGTTGATTTATGGCACCGAGTATCGGAGGTTTAGACGGATGCGGCCGATGTAGCAGACTTTGTCAGATTCCCCCTCAAGGTGAGGGGTTTTTGATTGTGGGGACGCTCTTCCCTGCAGACGCAAGCCCCTGCAGTTAATTACGCTATCGCGTTGCGATAACAACTTTCTCCTTCTCCAGAATTTCACTTCGTGTCGTGTATGTTTATTTTGTTTGTGGTTGCCCGTGGATTGTATACGGAGACTGAGTAATGCCGTCGCCCGTAGGACGTGGATTAGTCCAAATCCGTATTTACTTAGATTTGGGTTTGGTGTTTTTAGTTTAAGGATACGTTAGTCGCGTTGCGGCTAAGATCAACTTAAACATTCGTCAAGGATACATTAGTCCTGTTTGAGACTAAGATCAACTTAACATAGTGACTGATTTAATTATCTGGCCGTCGGGACTCGTCACCTCTCCGACGTCGTTGAGGGATTACAACGACAGGCGTCTGAGGAGTTCAGAGATGTACCCTTGAACCAAAGTTGATTTGGGGTTTTATTGTTTATTTAAATATCTAAGGACACATTAGCCGTAGATGGGGCTAAGATCAACTTAGACGGGACCGTTTAGATCCGACAAGAGAGCATTTGGGCTCTATTGTGCCAGTTTAAGGACGTAGCGGTCCATTGCCAGTTTTAGGGACGTAGTGGTCCATTATTAGTTTAGGGACGTTTCGGTCCGTCGCCAGTTTAAGGACGTAGTGGTCCATATTCCAGTTTAGAGACGTGGTGGTCCATCGCCAGTTTAGGGACGTGGTGGTCCGATTTTAGTTTAGGGACGTTTCGGTCCGTCGCCAGTTTAGGGACGTAGTGGTCCGTTATTAGTTTAGGGACGTTTCGGTCCGATTTTAGTTTAGGGACGTTTCGGTCCGATATTAGTTTATGGACATTTTGGTCCGATGCCAGTTTAGGGACGTAGTGGTCCATCATTAGTTTAGGGACGTTTCGGTCCGTCGCCAGTTTAAGGACGTAGTGGTCCAATTTTAGTTTAAGGACGTCTCGGTCCACGAGTTTAAGGACCCCGCAGTCCATATCGATGTGTGGTCGTTGGGACCCGTCACCTCTTTGACGTCGTTGAGGAATTACAACGATGGATGTCAAAGGAGTTCGGAGATGTACCCTCGAACCGGATGTAGATTGATTTAGGAGAGCCATTTTGTTCAGTCAATTTAATTTAAGGACTTATGGCCACGATTGGGCTAAGTCCATTTCATCATTTTATTTGCATTGCATTTTTTTTATTTAGGCTCTACTCACAAAAGATACAGAATATCAGTCTATTTTGGGCTCTGCCCATTTGCAAAAGCATCTACTTCGTTTGGGCTTTGCCCCTTTTTAAAATGCATAGCATTCTGAATATTTTGTTTGGGCTCTGCCCATTTATAAATGATGCAAAGCATCTGTTCTTGTTTGGGCTCTGCCCCTTAAAATAAGGTATTTGCGCTTTATTGAGCCTGTTAGGCCTTCTCTTAATTGGGCTTGGCCCTTTTTAATGCATGAGCGCAAGTCCATATGGTGATGACACGTATCGTGCTCTGGTGAGCGCAAGCACACTAGCGCAGTGCAATGCGCTGTTGCGCTGCTGACACGTGGCGCGCTCTCAGCGAGTTGCGCCAATTCCAGAGAGCAAAGCTCTATCTTAAGGGCGCTGAGCGCAAGTGGTTTTATGGCCGACACGTGGCGCTCTCTTAAGAGCGCAGCGGCGCAACTTGGAAGTGCAAAGCACTAAGAATCTTTTTCGATTCAAGAAGGGAAATGCAAAGCATTGTTTAAGTTCTTGATCTAAATCAGATCAAAGAAAAATAGATTTCTTCTTTATTCGAAGAACAGAGGTTCATAAAAGTGCAAAGCACTATTCTTTTATTATTTTTTTTTTATATCGCTTTTAAAGAACCAAAGGTTCTCAAGAAGTGCAAAGCACTGTTTTCTTCTTCTCTTTTTTTTTTATATAAAGATCATTGATCTTATATTTTTTTTTTTATACTAATGGACTTTTAGAAGGAATTTCTTCTAATCCATGAAGGTTCTTTACCTTTTTCTTGAAATCTTCTCGGAGTTCTTTCCGTTTAAGGTTCTTGAATTCTCAAGAGAAAATTCGATGCCTTTGAATTGAGGCCTAAGGTCCTTTTTATAGTGCTCACAAATTAGTTAAATTTGTTAAAGAGATCATCCTCTGAGTGATTTGGGGAATTTTCCCCACCGTTGGATTTTGATCCAAGAGCTTCTGCTTTGCAGAAGGAAATCTTCTTGTTCCAACAAGAACATAAAAGATTTCTTAAAAATCTTAATTTAGTTTGGCGCAGATTCCCCAGCGCGTGACACGTGTCACGCAGCGCAGAGCGCAGCGCAACTGCGCTAGCGCATCTGCGCTGACACGTGTCGCGCAGCGCAGAGCGCAGAGCGCTAGCGCGAAGGATCTAAAGCGTTGCTTCCTTTAAACAGAGCTTTGCTCTGATTGGGCGCGTCTTCTTGGGCGCAGCGCTGATACATCTGCGCCTGACACGTGGCGCATTGCGCTCAGCGCAGAGGATCTGAAGCGTTGCTTCATTTATTAAATTTTGGAGAATCAGAAGCGCCGCTTCATCTCCTCTTTTCAAGTCAAACTTGTATTCCCCAAAATTCTGATTTCTCGGGCCTTGGCAATGATTTCATTGTGCACAGAATTTTCTGTGCTTGGGTCTATATATAAAACTCAAGGCTGAGCCTTTTCTTCTCTCATTTTCAGAGAACTTCTTCGATCATGGCTTGCAACCGCCCTCACGCCCGCCGACAACCATGGGAGGTACCGATCCGGGACATCGTTCCTCGTTTTGCTGCACGTTTGGTGGACCCTTCTCTCTCGGACGAGCAATGCGACGCTGCAATGCACGAGCTTTTGACTCGTGTGGGGTCTCCTCTCCCTCCGAATTCCATTTGGCTTCGGATGATCCTTGCCTCGGCGCTCGCTGACATTCCCCCTCCTCCAGCAGAGATGTCCTCAGCAATGCTGGATGCCGCCGAAGATAAGATTGAGTGCTTTCTCGAAGCGCACTTGATCACCAAACCTTTGAGGGACTGCTCTTTCCACTTGTTGAGTCAGATACGGGCTCGTCGAGTCGTCATCGCCACTTTCTCCCAGGAATGCGGCGTCGACCGTTGGATGGCTACCCCTCGGGAAGATCGCCGCTTCGACGCGATGGAGAAGGCGGAGAGGGAGCTAAATAATTTTCTTTTCCTTTTTGTGAACCCTTGTCTCTCTGATCCCGTATTCGGTGATCTTTTTTAGATTTAATAATAAATAAATGTTTTGATTCTGTATTTTATTATCTGTTAAGTGTTCTTTTTATTTGAACTCTTTGTTGTTCTTGTGCATCGTATTTTAATTTGTTGTTATCAAGTGCATGTAATTTTGCATGGCTAAATTGCCTTTGGCACTTAGCCCATTTTTTTCTGCACTAGCGCATCTGCGCTGCCACGTGTCGCGCAGCGCAACTGTGTTGCCACGTGTCGCACAGCGCAGAGCGCAGCGCGGCGCTTCATTTAATAGAGCCTTGCTCTAATTGGGCGCGCTGCGCTAATGTATCTGCGCTGGACACGTGGCGCAGAGCGCTAGCGCAAAGGATCTGAAGCGTTGCTTCCTTTAAACAGAGCTTTGCTCTGATTGGGTGCGCTGCGCTAACGTATCTGCGCTGGACACGTGGCGCGTCGCGCGCAGCGCAAAGGAAAGGAAGCGTTGCTTCTTTTAAACAGAGCTTTGCTCTGATTGGGTGCGCTGCGCTAATGTATCTGCGCCTGACACGTGGCGCGTTGCGCTCAGCGCAAAGGATCTGAAGCGTTGCTTCAAAAATTTAAAAATTTTAAATTTTAAATTTTGAATTCAAACAGAGCTTTGCTCTGATTGGGCGAAACAGGGCCGTTTCCCAGCTCTTTCGGGAACTTATACATCCTTCTTGCTGTTGATTACGTCTCTAAGTGGGTCGTGGCTATGCCCAGCCGGACTAACGACAACAAGGTTGTCGTTAGGTTTCTTAAAGAAAACATTTCCTCCCGGTTTGGGCACCCCCGAGCGATCATTAGCGACAATGGAACTCATTTCTGCAATAAGACTTTCGAGGCCTTGATGCGGAAATATTCCATTAATCATAAGTATCTACGCCCTACCACCCCCAAACCTGTGGGCAAGCCGAAGTTTCAAATCGGCAAATCAAGCAGATACTGGAGAAGACGGTTTCCAAGAACCATAAGGATTGGTCGCTGAAACTCACTGATGCCCTTTGGGCATTTCGAACTGCTTATAAGACCGATCTTGGCATGTCTCCCTATCGACTTGTGTACGGAAAGGCTTGCCACCTCCCTGTGGAAATAGAGCATCGCGCATTTTGGGCGATAAAGGAGCTAAATCTGTCTCTCGATGATGCGGGCAGCCATCGGAAGCTGCAGTTGAACGAATTGAGCGAGCTTAGGGATGAGGCTTACGATAACGCGGTTGTCGTTAAGAACTGAACGAAAGTGTTTCACGATAAACACCTTTCGCACAAAACTTTCGTACCTGGTCAACAGGTACTGCTTTATGACACCCGGCTACACTTCCATCCAGGAAAGCTCAGATCTCACTGGAAAGGGCCGTATTTTGTGCGGAATGTGTATCCGCATGGCGCTGTGGATTTGGAGAATCCAAAGGACGGTTCATTTTTCAAAGTAAACGGACACCGACTTAAATCGTACCTTAGCGCCGAACCAACAGAGGAGCTCCTGGTCTTACAGGAGCCGGTTTACCCTGCATAATCTTCCTCTGCCTACCACCAAACTTCGGTTATCCAGCCAAGAACAGTGGACACTGTTCCAAATAAGTTTGGGGGTATGTATGTACCTTTTTGTATATATTTATGGATATTCTTTTCCATTTTTACTATTTTCTTTTCTTTAAAAACAAAAAAAAATTGTGTATATCTAACCGACAATTTTGACCCTTCAATGATCTCTTCATGCAATGACAGTGAGGACACTGTCTAGTTTAAGTTTGGGGGTACGCTCGGTACGCATTTCTAACCTTCGCATTCATATGTATATTTTGCATCTGCATATTAAAATCCATAAAATCCATAAAAATCAGAAAATTTTCTAAAAACATAAAAACTTTTCTGTCAAGTTAGCTAGTGGGAGAACTATGATTCAACATTTTAACAGTTTTGTTTGATAAGATAAGAATAACTAAATCTTATTTTTAGATTTTGAAAACCTGAAAGATAACTCTCATTTGAAGTTAACTATAGCTGATATACGTCTTTACATCACACTACACATGTCATGAGTTTTGGAAATTAGATGACAAGTCTATTATGTCTAAAAACTTTTAAATGGATAAATGATTTTCTGAGAATCAAATAGGTTTGTTCTGAAATAAGTAATATCAAAAATAGTTTATGAAGTGAAGTGAATATGAAGGAATGTTATCGATGCCTTAATTGGAACTAAGTCTGAAAAATAACCCATCTGGAACTTGATTGGAATGATTACACACCGAACCCACTAAACACGTCTTTTATCCAAAAAATAATTGAACTGCCGGTTATATCTCCGTTCGCATTGAATCATCATGATTTTCACGCTAAATTGTCTTTTGTTTTTGGGCCTAGGTAACTTGAGTAATTAAGTCCGCTGGGTTGTCTCTACACCTAATGCCCTAAAGCCAACTGGTTTAGGTGCATTGGCCCAAAGCTCGTTAAGAAGCCTAGAAAGTCCAGATTAAAACAAAGTCAAGCAAGTGTTCTCTCCGAGTTAAAATTCCTAACGGTTCTTTGTGTGAGAATAATCTTGACAAAAGACAGGTTTTTATAAAAAAAATATTTCTAGCGGAGATATGAAGGTTTTATTTTATGATAAAGACTATTGCACGTTCACAGAGGTGTGTATGAAATGAAAACAAGAAAAAAGTGGAGTGAAAAATAAGACCTAGTTTCCTGTTAAGGAAGATAGAAATTTTGAAGTTGAAACTTTACCGGAAAACGAAACTTGAAAAATGCTTAACTCTTTATAAAACTTATGTGATCCTTTTAAAATTTTTATCTGGGCTTTATTGTGTGACATGATGACTTTAACCGATCCTTCTGGAACTTCACGACACTATTTGCACTGCACGTAAAGACATATAAAATCTTTAGTTAAATAAGAAGCGAGGTGTGAAAAATAAGGGTTCGATAGTCTAGACTTAGGATCATAGAATTGTTATTTTCTGAAACAAAACTTTAGGAGTTTGAATCATAGTTATTTTGCAAAACTAGCTTGACCGGATTTTGTGGGTAGTATCCGCTGAAAACCCTCAGGAGACAACACTCCTCCTACTAGGGACACCTAGAGGTTTAAACGGCCTGTAGCACATGCTCAGTGCAATCGCGTTCCCTGCGAAAGTGAGGTTAGGAATTTTTGTGAATAAATTGACTTTGCTCGGGACGAGCAAATGATAAGTTTGGGGGTATTTGTTCATATCAGATTTTTGCATTTTTATATCGCCCAATTTTTATCACATTGATTATCGGTAGGTACTCGTGAGCCGTGTTTGCTAGTTAATTGCAGGATACATGTTCTCAGCTCTAAACAGTGAAATTCATGGAAAAGCATGACAAATTCCGGATTACTGCCAACCACAGATAAAACACGGATCTCCGCTCTCTATCCGTATGTTGCCGCATACCAGTTTAAGGGACAAAATGGCAAATCGATGTCATTTTCATGCACAAAGCTCAATGTCAACACAAGATCCAACATATCTACGTGGAGCTCAAGGAAATCATGGCAAAAGATCCACATCACATCACCTTTTGTTCTGATGAAATTCTGGAAATATTGTGAAGAGATTCTGAGAAACAATATATACCACACTGAAGAGTACTAAAAACCAGGGAAAACCACAAAATTTAATGACCTAAGTCTCCTAAAGGGCCGTGGTTCCGCGTCATAAGCATGCTTAGGCCGCGGAACCGTGGCCGTACGGGCTCGACAGATGATGAGTTTTCAGGGGTATTTTGGTCATTCTATATGGAGGCAGATTGTTGCCCTAGGTTTCCAGTTCCTTGCCTATAAATAGTCCAGAACCTGCCAAAGCCAAGGGTGCTTATTCTTGTATTTAGATTTTAGAATACATGTTGTTGTTCTTCTTCCTCTTCTCATCTCTTCTCCATTAAAACCTTGTAGTGAGCTTTTGTGAGTGAAGTGATGAATAAAGAGTTCTTTTTGTTACCATGCTTGTCTTATTGTTAATTATAATTGCTTGTATTTTCATTTGCTAATCTAGTTGTTGTTATTTGTTGTTTGTTTGTTTCTTATTCTCTTTTTCTTTATCCTTAAACAACAATGATGCTTAAGCTTGATCCTTGCCAAAGTGAGGTCTCAAATAGCTAGTTATAATCTTCTAACCTCTTTCTTTCTATCTTCCTCCTTTTGTTTTATTTTCTTTTTCTTATAATGGGTGATTAGTTTTCATACTTGTTAGGGTAGGATAAGGAAAGTTTGAGAGAAGGAAATCTCTCTCACTCTTTTCTTGCCCAACATATTAATTCGGACTCCCGTTAAGTGAACCACAATCCGCTCCCTACGGCATCCTATCCTACATGATAGCGGTGATTCCTTAGTGAGACCGGTTGTGGTTGAATTAACCGGAGGTTAAGGCTAAGAGCCAAGAACGGACGGACAAGCACCAAAAGGAAGAACTTATGCGTTGGAAAGCCTAGCTTATACTCGCAAGTTCCTTCCTAGTCGTGCTAATCCCCGTTGTTGCCGATTACCGTAACACCGATATTAAAAGTGGCAACGAAAGAAGTGAGCGACTCCTAACTCAAACTAACATAATCCTAACCCTAACAAGCTCTCTTTATATATCATTTTAGCACATAGCTAATCTCAAAACAAACCTGGACATTTGGACTTAACTCGTTAAAGCACATAGAAAAAGATTCCCATCTCCCTGCGGACGACCCGTACTCAACCGGCTAGCTATAAGCGGACGACCCGTACTCAACCGGCTAGCTATAAGCGAAACCGTCTTGATTGCGGTAATAAACTAAGCACGCAAAAACTCTACCAATCACATGTCTACTAAATGGAAGGAGGCCGATCAGCGTTACTTAACTTAGGAATGCATCCAGATATGAGTAACCTGAAAGAGAAACAAGTTTCTCAAAACTATTACTATCAACAGAATACCATACACAAGTATCTACATTTTCGATCACCTTGAAGAATCCTGATACGTGCAATACCTGGTTCTCTACTTTATTCTTATACCTATAACTTCTCAAAACTTAGACCTTGTATTTCTATGAAACACGTGTCTAAGAACTAGAGAAGTCACAAGTAAACAGAATATAGTAGGGTACCAACCCCTCTGTCCTAATGGACACTGGACAACATACAATACTCTGTATAAGTCTCCTGAGTCTAATAACTCTTTCCCTGTGTGTCGTAGGTTGAAAACTATACTATGGTTATGAAGAATTATACCGCTGTTTAATGCTCCTTACCTAACCATCCACTGATATAGGTAAACGTCATAAACATAATTTCAAAAAGTTATATCTCACTTTATAAAAATAAACGTACAGATATATCAATTTGAAATTGGTGCATAACAACGGATATTCAAAACCAAATATTTGCCGTCCGGCAAACAACCCAGGCGATTTCCTCAAATATCACCAATTACAACGAATCCCGATATAATGAGGATGATCACCCAATTCCCAATAACTTACTCCCACTCATCATCTGTAAAACCATACAGATATGAGAATCAAACCTGGTAAATACATACCCTGGAGCAAGGACTGATTAGGAAATCAGTTTTCTTTTAACAGTACATAGTGAAACTGAAACATGTAAATGTTTCGAAGGGGTATCCAGGTATTCTTAGTAATGCCTCTTCCATTATCAGATTCACAACTGTAACCGTATATTTCTTTGTCATCTCTCCAAGTCTCTTTATATGTCTTTAGTCATTACCTTCTGTACACCCCTTTAGGCTAAATGGTTTTCTTCCTTCCCTACCGTTCGACACCAGCCTATGGTTTGGAAGAAGACTATCCAATAAGCATAATGGGTGTACTGTCCAAATCCTAGGAGCACTCGCAACCCGAGAGAAGGTAAAGATAAAAGACAACTGAATAAAACCTTATTCCTATTTCTCCTGAACCAGAATCCATCCCCGAACTGGAACAAGTTCCTTCGAGTTCGTATATAACCATACGATGGAGTATCCAATAAACTGTGGATTTTCGTAGTGATACGGGGTGTTCCAGAGAAATACAAAGGTGAAATGGGATTGGCGAAGAAATACTTGGTTTGGTCGTGAATAGCGGTCGCAATTTACTTTGCCCTCTTACTAATCCCTTTATTTGTCTTTACTTAATACCTTCTGTACACCTTTTAGGCTAAATGGTTTTCTTCATGCCCCACAGTTCGGCACCTACCTATGGTTTGGAAGAAGACTATCCAAATAGTGTAATAGGTGTACCAACCTAATCCAAGGAGCACTCGCAACCTGAGAGAAGGTAAAAGGAAAAGACAACTAAATAGTCCTATTCATTTTCTCCAGAACCGGAAACCATCCTCGAATCTGGAACAAGTTCCTTCGAGTTCGTATATAACCATACGATGTTTTTATCCAATCGAAGTGGTTGTTCGTAGTAATACAGGGTGTTCTGGAGAAAAGGGTAAAAGTAGGAGTGGCAATGAGGTACGCAACTCAGACAATCCAAAAGCCAGTGTTTTAAGAAGGTTCGGTTAATCTTCGTCACTGAGTCATAGTCTAGGGTCGGGTCATTGATTTATATGTCAAAAATTATCTATAACCGCAATCAAGAACGGCGTCGCTTGGTAGCTAGCCGGTGAATACAAGTCGGTCCACAGGGATGTTGTGTTTTCCTAATCGCTCTAACGAGTTAATTCCGATTGTGGTCGGATTGATTATTAAATCTAAAAACTAAATTATTCTATCTAAGATTATCTAGATCTAAGTCTTGCTAAGGTTGGGTCTAGGGTAGGTTTGGAAATGTAAATAAATCTCAACGCTCTCTATACCCAAATGAAGATCTATGAGAAGTTATGGTAATTATCAATAAAGGGGATTAGATCCATTCGGGATGGTGTTCCTTCCTCTAAGTTCTTATCCTTCCTTTATCAATCCTTACCCTAACCTCCATGGAAAACACACGCAACCGAGCCTTTATACTACGGTGTCACCGCTACCTCGAGGGATAGGGTGCCGTAGGGAGCGGTGTGTGCATGTATGCATGGAGTCCTATGAAAAAGTGTGATGGGCAAGAAAGGGATGAGAGATCTCATCTCTCAAAAGCCTTCCCCAAAGCTAACCCTAACAAGCGAGGAGACTACTCGCTCATTAGGGAATTTAAAAACATTTATCTAGGGCAGAGAATGAAAAATTACCTAGGGTAAGAATTGAAATTACCTACTTACTTTACAGATGGCTCTCTCCAAACATTTACACAGGGTTGTCAGATCTGAATAGATGATATGAAAAGCGGCATCGATGCTCTCCAAAAGAATTCTGAATTTTATTCATAAAAACAGGCATAACCTAATACAAGAGTTTGGGTATCTATTTATAGGACATAGAAAACCCTAGGTTTACAATTGCCGCACGTCTGCATTTACCAAAATACCCTTAGAAGACTATTCAGCGCAGCTTTGAAATTATGGTAAAAAATTCTTCAACTGTGCCAATGATGGCATTGAAGGCTGATTTTTCCTGGGCTGGCTCCTGGATCTTTGGTATTCCTAATTCTTTGGTTCTTTCTTTAAAATAGCTTCTGGTTCTCTTTCAGATTTTCCAGTGAATAATTGTAGTGAACTTTAACCGTTCGCTTTGTGTCGACGTCTTGAACCTTGCTTTGTGAACTGATCTTCATGTAGGCTTGATCAAGATCCTTCTGTTTGTTGGTCAAAGTCTCACTTTTGCATCGTCTTTTATCTTTTTCACTGTTTTAGCTCCAAGAACCTGTAACCTGTAACTAAGTAGCAGACATGGGTCAAAAGCACTCGTTTATTTGTAAAATGCATAAGAATGGGGAATATAATAATTCAATATTATGGTATGAACAGTCATGGTCATTTCCAAAGAGAGAGAGAAAAGAAACACTCTGCATGCACTCTAACCTTGATCAGAATGGTTATCACTTTATCTAATCAGGAAACCTCCCACTGTAACCTCAAATTCTCCTCCAAACCTGAAAGAAGAATAAGTCGGGATCACCCGAGGAGTAAACCAACTTATCAGTGGGAATCGGGATCCAACTATCATCGCATGATAACGTGACAGAATCCACTCACGTTATCACACTCCAGAAGGTATGCGCATGCCTGGCAAGTTTCAGTTTCTTTAGAAACTCCCGATGTGATTTTTACCCCATGCTCTTATGACCTTGACTTTGGCCAACAAATCATAAGTCACATGTCAAGTTCTACCCGTCATTATCCAGGTTAATTTGAACCCACCCGTACCTACCCTTGACTTTGGCCAACAAAGCAGTACGACTGTCCCAAACCAACGCATCTATCTATGCAACAGAAAGGTAACAAATAGCTACCATACACTATACCTTGACTTTGGCCAACAAACATAGCATGAATACTAAGTGCTACCCGTCTGAAATGACGGAGGGCTACAAATGGTTTTTGGCGAAAAACCTTTAACGTAATGAACTTGCTATCGTTGAAGGAACCGGATAGCTTTTTATAAAAATATAGTGGCGAAAACCTTTGCTAAAGAGGTCACTCCCGGTGAAGAGATCTCGGCTCTTTCCCCGTAGAATGAGGTGCATGATATTCCAACTGAATACCACGATGCAAAGCAAAAAGGCTATCGGCTATAGTGAAGTTATTACCCTGACGCAAACTTCTGTCCAAGGGGTCACTCCCGGTGAAGGGATTTCGGCCCTTGCCTCGTCGACTGAGGTGCTGGATATTCATAACCGAATACCACTGTGCAAAACAAAAGAGAACGTCCTTGCAATAACAGCTTTTTTTTTAAAATGTTCCAACAACATCAGAATAGGTTTGTTTAGCTTGCATTGATCCGAATCAATGCAGTCCCATCAATTAATCACACCACAAAAGAACGAAAATATGACGTACGTATATGCCATCCGTATTCGCCACTGGGTCCCGTCATCACCCGTTAGGTTACTTAACTAACGACAGAGCGGGGACTGGACTAGTGCGGGTGTAAAACATATACAACATCTACTAGTTTATATATCAATATATAATATTCGCTCATGGCGTGATAAAATGCAACATCACAGAAATGTAATAAGCATCACAGAATAATACAGATAATCTGGGATCCCCGGGTTTCATAGAGCCGCTACTGAAACCCGACGTTCCCCTGGTCGTGTGGATAGCCTGTGCAATGAAACCCTAGACCCCTACGGGCGCGACAAGTTACCCGCCAAAACCTGAAGCGAGGCAGCCCCCTTCAACAAAGTGAATGGACCACCCAGCACTTCACGGAATCCGGTAACTTGAGCACCCCTCCTTGGGTCAACCTGTATCCCCTACGAGTGCGGCGAATAGCCCGCCAATTCTAGAGTGAAGCCCCCTCCGTCTCAAAGACATAAGATGCGGGCCCGTTGCCCTCTAGAACCCGGCTACCCGTGCACCCCACCGCGGGGTAATCCTAGTACAGAAAGTAAAATATATACAACGGGTACATCAACCTCAGCCCGGTCGTGCCCCAAAAGAATAATATACAAACAGGCAGTGACGGCAGTCCACATGTCAGACGCTTGCCCCACAATATCAAATGTAAAAATAATACCAAACTGTACTACCATTGTATCCAGGCTATCCACCACGACAAATCCGCAACATCACAGCACAACACAGAACATCAACGTGAATGTCACTTTCGCAAATCTGTCTAAAAGAGCTATAGCAATTAGACAAGATTTACCGATCAAATGACATTCACGGTCGCAGATATAATGTAAATACTGTGAACTAACATGTTTAAAGTTTTCGATCGACAAAATTTCGCGAAGTGGGCCCCAAGCACAAATCCAGCACTTAAACAAAATCTGGGCCCAAACAAAATATTCCAGAAACCCCATTTCCAAGTCAGAAATCACTGTAGGAAAAATGGTGCCCTAATGCTACAGTAGTGCGGCGGAACCGCGGCCAAAACAAGGGTAATGCCGTGGTTCTTCAGCGCAATGGTGAGATCAGTGTACCAAATTTTCTCAGATTTTCTAAAAAAGCCTGCCTGATTTTCTGCAACACTCAAAATAATTTTACGACCACAAAAAAAATTCGACAGAAACTGCAGAATTGGAAATGCGGTTTTAGAAAATTTCGTTCGATAGATATTTTAAACACGTTAGAGCATGCTAGTAAAGATTAATGGCGTGGCTCTGATACCATGTAACTCTACGGTAGCGTCCCGGCCGTCTGTCCGAGACCAAAATGTGGAAACGAAAACTTTTTCAAAACTTGAAACCGGCGCTATCGCAGACTTTAATCCTGGATCGAACCATTAACCTATAACTAGCTAACTAGAGAAAGGTTGGAAAGGTTATACCGATCGATCCGTGTCCTTCGGTCTTTGGCCACCATTCCAAACTCCTCGCGGCATCTCCGATCTCGATCTCCTCATCGGAAAGGGCACCACATCATCGAGTCTTTTTACGGGCTCCCGCTTCATCCGAAGCAACTCGGACATGAAGTTCGCTAGCCGACGTGTCCAAGGTGAAGTAGAGAATGTGTGTGACAACTTTGTCTCTTGCATCCATTATATGGATGGAGGTTGAAGATGAAGCCATCAATGGAAATGGTGAGCTAGAGGAGGAAGAAGAAGAAGAGGTTTTTTTTTCTTTTGTGTTGTGTTGTTGCAATGATAAAAAATGAGAGAGTGAGATCATACAAGAGCAAAACCCACAACCTTATGGCTGCCCTTCTCTCTCATCCTTTCATTTCAACACACAAAACTATCACATAATGTGACACATGCACAAAGAAAGAGACCATGGGTCACCACTTGTGCATGTGTCACAATTAATGCTCCAAATCATGATTTCTAGCTCATTATTTCCATTTGTAAACATTAACCCAAATGTTTACAACAATAAAAAGATACGGCAATATCTAAAGTAAACTCGTGACGGATCACAAGGATACCCCTCACCTGTATATACATACCTGCATCCGCATTCCGACTGAATGCGAATGCGATGAGACTAAAGTAATCCAAGAAATCTAATACTAGGATCCGGCTTAAGCCAAAGTCCACTAGTATGATCCGTCCGATCATAATCCGTGCACTACTGCACGTATATGATCGAACCCTGCCATAATACCATACGGCCTCTACAACGTTTCGCCCGAAACTTGAGAAACTGTCTGTAGGGGACTCTAAAGACTCGTCAATACACTGGCTGTGGATTTAACCACTAGCACGTCAGTGGTACTAGCTCTACGTAACGGGCTACCAGGTTTTGACCAAAAAGGAGGTCGATGAGCGAACTCATCCTGACACTCTACTGAGCCTGTCAGTGACAATATCCGTACAGTCTGGTCCGTTCGTCTATGAGCATCGCATGTCGGGCCTAGGGGGTTGGTAAAAGTCAGACCCCCAAAAGCGGTACAAGTCGTGTCGGAGTGTAGCCCAGAACACCCTGAGATACTACTGGAATACCTACCAGTAAATCTCCTGCCTTGGCCAAGCACTTCGTGTAATGGCTCTCCTAGACACAGCGCGATCTCACCCCCAATACTGGGAGAGACGAAACCCCTGCCGATCCACTCACTGCCTCCATGTGGCTCGGGACTGTACCCAACTAAAACCTGTTTGCACGACTCCTTTGAGCCGTGGTAGGGTAATAATCAAAGCACAGTGGAAACTCACACGAGACAAATGACGATCTCAGGTCGATGAACTAACATGTACACATGTCACCAGGGAACTGCTATCTGACGTCGGGTATAATACCAACTAACATGTTCCCGGCGAGTCCTGTCCGGTGTACTCATAACCCAATGAGCACCTGTATACATCTTAGGTGAACCAACTAACACCAATGGCTTGTGAGACTAGCTACTGCCCCTCATCGGGGTATCGACTGTATACACTAGTCTACTAATGGAGTATCGATGCCCAGTCTTGAACTCCCACGACTAGGGACCACTTTAAGGATGTGCTTATAGACCCCAGCTCCCACGTATATGATCGCTATCATACTGCTGGCCGTCAAGCAAGAATCCTAAAGGCTCTATCAACGTGCAATAGTGACCTGTAATGTCACCTAAAGCATGTACACGATGATAAAGATAAACCAGATAGCATACTATCATCTCGAGTAAGACTGTCCTACCGGCATAGGTCCTCCCTCAATCATTGCAATCACGTGCCTGTGATCCAATAATTGACTCTGAGGGCACTATATCCAACAGTTCCTTAGGCAGCCACTGTTTCTTTCATCTTCTTCCTTCTTTTCATTCTTTGAGAATTTAATTCTCCTCCTCGGAGCTTAGTTCTCTGCCATTGTAATTCAAGAGTTAAACTCTGTAAAAAAGAAACCCCTTTTAGGTAAAGATCTTGCATATTAAAAAAACTTTTCCTTTTGAACAAAAATTTCTGGATTTTAAATCCATTATGAGAGCTTTGCTCTCCTCTAAAGCCCATCAACTTAGGGATCCAAAGATGTGATCTTTGAGCAATAAACCTCCATACCTCGGGCATTCCCTTCTGATTTTTGAGGATTTATGGGATTTTGTTTTTTATATATTTTTTTATGAGTTTCTGGAATTTAATTCCATCACATAAAAGGAATTTAATTCCTCTGGCGAAGAGCTTAGCTCTAAAAGATCAAGAGGTCTCTTCGGGAATTTTATTCCTCGGTGTTCTTGAAAATCTTTTAAGGGGATTTTTCCTTTATTTTCACCCATTTGACAGAACTTGTAGTGGGTGTTCTTTTGCAGAATGTCCCAAGTTGTTTAAACTCCCGTGTCTGTTTCAATAAGCATTTTCTCGATCAGTTTGATCTCTAACTTTCACTGATTTTTCTTTTCAAACACTATGGCCGCTCATATGTACGATCTTAACGAGACTATTTCTTATGAAGACATTCGCACACAAGGCCGTTGCCAAAACCAGGAGTTTACAAACACCCAATGTGCTGAGATTATGAGTCGTTTTAATGAATACAATGATCGACTACTTCCTCGTCGCTCCGCTCTTTTGAAGATCATCGTGAGAGCGATTTGAGAAGCACTTCCTAGATTTTACGAAGCCATGCCGCTTAAGGCACTGGATGATGCCGAAGACAAGGTGCACTCAGTATATCTGATGGGCCTGATCTCGAAAAGGCGGCGAGATAATCATATTGATATCTTGCATCAAATTTTCCAACAGACGACGATAATCTCTGCCTATCAAAGGACGGACGACATTAGCAAGGATCCTGACGCTTGTATTTGTGAGATGATGCACACGAAAATGGTCAGAGAGGCCAGAAGCATTTTAGACGGCCTCACTTCTGAATTTCTCAATCCATGTCCCGGATTTAATGTTTTGCTATTGTAAACATTTTCTTTTATTTTTGTATGAGTTCTTGGAGTATGAATGACGAAACTTTCTTTCCCCCCTTTTTTTACATGTATTCTGCATGAAGTGTCGTTATGCTGTTATTGGAATTCATGTGTTTTGCGCATGAGGCGTTGTTGGAGATTTTAATTTTGGATTAGTACCGGCGCTCACGTGTTTTGCACGTGCAGTGCCGTTTTAGTTTTCAAAAGGATTGGCGTGGGCGCTCACGTGCCATGCACGTGAGGCTCTGCTGATGAGGTCGTTTCATCTCCCTACTCTGATTCCAATGAGTTACCTCTTTCATTTTCCATGCTCTTCCCTTTTTTCTAGACCTTGGGAATAGTTCCACTATGCACAACATTTTCTGTGCATAGTATTGAATGCTTCCTTTTATAACCTGAAGCTGTGCCTTTCTTCCTCTCCAAAGAGAAAACTATTTAGACCTTATGGTGATCATCTTGAGAACAAACCAAAGGTTATGGTTTGCAACCTCCCCCACGCTCGTCGGCAATCACGGGAGGTGCCCATTGAGGAAATTATTCCTCGCTTTGCCGCACGGCTAGTAGACCCTCTTTTTTCCGACGCTCAGTGTGGCGCGGCGATGTATGAGCTCCTGACTCGTAGGGGCTCTCCTCTTCCCACGGGCTCCATTTGGCTCCGGATGATCTTTCTATCCGTGCTTGCCGATATCCCCTCTCATCCGGCAGAGATGACTCTAGCGATTCTTGATACGGCAGAGGACAAAATTGAGCGTTTCCATGAGGCTCACTTAATTACCCAGCCTCTGAAAGATCCTTCAGTTCATTTACTGAGTCAAATAAGGGCTAGGCGGGCCATCATGTTCGCTTTCGCTGATGAGCACGGTGCTAACCGGTGGGGAGCAACTCTTCGCGAAAACCGTCGCTTCGACATATTGGAGAAGGCAGAGAGGGAATTGGAGAACTTTGTATTTTGTTTTGTTAACCCATATTTTTCTGATCCCATATTTGGTCTTTTCCTTGTAGAGTAGTATATTTAAATCGATGTATTTCTTTTATTATTGACTGTTGAATGCTTTCTGTTGAATTTCTGTTTGTCATATATTCGTTCGTGCATCCCGTCTATGTACATGAGTTTTATACTTTACCCCTAGGAATTTTCTTTAAGTGCGAGCGCTATTGTCGTGTTTCCCACAAATCAGCGCATTTTGGATACCATCTCCATTTAAGCAGACATATAGTCGCGAATGCATACTTAACGGAGTGTATACAAAGACTTTCCTTGTTGCCTTACATAGCACATGGTTTGTGCGTATTTTAGATTGAGTATTGTCGTTGAGTGGAAGCTTGCCTACATGGTCTTGAGTGCATACGTCTTCTCTCTGAGTCCTTGACTGCAAAGACGAGCCTGCGGAAGTTGCTCGAACGGTGTGCCGCCAACTATCAAGGCCACTCGTGCGAACGAAATTTGGCGAGTGCTTCAAGAAGCTATCACCGAGGTGGTCTCTTTTAATAAAGCCGTTATCTTTACTCGCGAGATGGTTGAAGCTCGCAAAGTTGCTGAAAATGAGCTTGAGAGTCGGTTCGCCTCGTATCAGGCTCAACAGTTTCAGGGGGAGACCCGTCTCGTAGCAATAACAAAACTTGAAGCCGAGGCCCAGCGGAAGAAGGATGAACTGAAGAATTTATTACACCGTCCGCCGCTTAAAGATATATATGTTTTGTTATTGTATTCTCTTTTTTTATTCAAAATAGGAATATCTTGTATTCATTTTGATTCATGAATAAAGAACATATTTTATCTCATATTAGCGCTTCCTTTTCTTTTCTATGTTGTTGGCATGTTACTTTAGCAAGTGTAGCCCATAGATGGTAGACAGCGGTCCATCTTGAACTCCTTGTAGGGTAGTGATGGCTTAGGAAACAAGTTCAGGTCCACTGCCTAAGACTTTTCAACTTTATGAGCCGTGAGCGTCTCATAAAGTCTTTTCTCCCTACGAGTCGAGAGGATCTCGTAGGTGTATTTTCTCCTTAGGAATCGTAAGGATTCCTAAGTGCGTTTTCTCTTGAGAGTCGTAAAGATTTCACAAGAGAATTTTCTCCCTTACAAGTCGAGAGGACTCGTAAGTGGTTAGTGAGTTGACTTATTTCCGAGTCGAAGCATTGCTCCGACGGGGAGGTCATTGGTTTACTTGCTCCGCTTTCTACGGTTTCAGGGTTGACTTGTTCCGTTTTCTACGGTTTCAGGGTTGACTTGTTCCATTTTCTGCGGTGTCGTGGTTGACTTCTTCCACTTTCTACGGTGTCAGGGTTGACTTGTTCCATTTTCTGCGGTGTCGTGGTTGACTTACTCCACTTTCTGCGGTGTCAGGATTGACGTGCTCCGCTTTCTGCGGTGTCAAGGTTGACGTGCTCCGCTTTCTGCGGTGTCAGGGTTGACGTGCTCCGCTTTCTGCGGTGTCAGGATTGACGTGCTCCGCTTTCTGCGGTGTCGCGGTTGACGTGCTCCGCTTTCTGCGGTGTCGGGATTGACGTGCTCCGCTTTCTGCGGTGTCGGGATTGACGTGCTCCGCTTTTTGCAGTGTCAGGATTGACTTACTCCACTTTCTGCGGTGTCGGGGTTGACGTGCTCCACTTTCTGCGGTGTCGAGTTTGACGTGCTCCGCTTTCTGTGGTGTCAGGGTTGACGTGCTCCGCTTTCTACGGTGTCAGGGTCGACTCTCTCCACTTTCTGCGGTGTCAGGGTTGACGTGCTCCGCTTTCTGTGGTATCAAGGTTTGAATCTAGGTTGTCTGTGAACCATGGAGTCTTAGAACTAGGGACTTTACCGTGGCTCCGACTGGTGGTGTCGCGTCCGTATCCCGCTGGTATGAGGAGGAACGCCGTTGCTGATCTCTTGGGATGCGGATATTGCCATTGAGATCTGACTCTCCCTTTGACAGAGTTTGTCAGGAAATGTGGTTCCCTTTTCGTTTATGCCCATGGATTGTATACAGGGGTCAGTATGGACTCGCCTGTAGGGCAAAAGTTTCATTTCATTTTTTTTATTTCTTTCCGCGATCCTCTATCCTTTCAGCTTTTTATATCACGAAAGTCGCGATTGCCCAATCATTTCGTCTATTTTTCGTGGTGCCCAATCATTTCGGCTATATTTTTTTCTTTTTACTCGCTGCTTTTTATTACGAGTTCCCAAACATTTCGGCTATTTTATATGCATATATTTTACTCGCTGATTTTTATTGCGAGTTGCCCCATCATTTCGGCTATTTCATATGCATTTATAGTTCACTGACTTTTCGCTGCGAGTATAGAACTTAGAATCCGATGCCAATCTTAGCATCAGCATCGCTGCGGCTGGAATATTGCCAGGAGCGAATCATCATTTGCCGCGAAAGGACTTGGAATTTGATACCGATTTAGGCATCAGCATCGCTACCACTGGGACATTGCCAGGAGCGAATCATCATTTGCCTCTGTCGATTCAAACAAAGGTGGCTTAGTAAACAGGGTTAGGATCCTGTCGACTAATGCTTTTGACTTCATGAGCCGTAAGGGTCTCATAAAGGTGTTTTTTCCTACGAGTCGTGAGGATCTCATAGGTGCGATTTCTCCTTAAGAATCGTGAGGATTCTTAAGTGCATATTCTCTTATAAGTCGTAACGATCTTGCAAGAGTGCTTTCTCCTTATAAGTCGGGAGGATTTACAAGTGTCGTTTACCACATGAGGAAATTTCGCGCCATCGGTGGAACTTGGTAGGGGAGACGTTTATTTGTGCCCATAGATTGTATACAAGGGTCAACATTGAACCGTTTGTAGGGCAGTCTGGAAAATGTGATAGCTTAAGAACATGTTCATATCCCTGTAGCTTAAGGCTTTTGAATCTTATGAGCTGTGAGGGCCTCATAAGAGGGTTCTCCTTACGAGTCATGAGGATCTCGTAAGTGTAATTTCTCCTCAGGAATCGGGGATCCCTAAGTGTGTTGCTCCCTTATGAGTCGTAAGGATCTCACACAGGTATTTTCTCCTTACAAGGTCGAGAGGACCTTGTAAGTGTGCATGAATTTTTTTTACGAGTTTGCGCCCTTTCGGGTTTTCACAAATACCGCCGGTAGCCTTGCTGTTTTTACTCACGGAGCCCTTTCAGGTTTTCATCCGTGCCCATCTTGCTTCTGGACGTACCGTTTTTTTTTACGTCAGCCCAGGATACTGCGGTTTGTAGTAGTTTAAAGACGTTTTGATCCATAGCTAGTTTCAGGACATTACAGTCCGCAGCTAGTTTAAGAACATTACGGTCCATTGTTAGTTTAGGGACGTTTCGGTCCATAGGGATTTTGAGGCGAGGTTTCGCCGGATACTACTTATAGAGTTTTGGGGCTTGGGAAGATAGAGAGCGGACATAGGCGTCGTCATCTATCGTTGACCTGGGCCGTGACTCGTCAGGCGTAGTATTTTTTCAAAAACCGGCTGTTTATTGGCCTGAAGGGTCTTTCACCATGCATATCCATGAGCAAGTAAGCCCTACCTTGGTAGACTTTGTCTATGATGTACGGGACCTCATAGTTCGGCTCGAACTTCCCCCGTTTGGCACGATTGTGGATCATAGGTCTCTTGATCACAGCACGAGTTCTCCTCGGCGAAATGTTCTCGGCCTAGTTAATCTTTCGTACGAGCGCGTAATCCTTGATTTGTAAGTTCTAGGTTTTGCTGCGCCATGAGACGAGTTTCATCGAGGGCGTCTAGCTCTTCAAGCCAAAGATGAGCATTCTCTTCGTCTATTAGCTCGTAATGAATCGCCACTCGTAGAGAGGGCAGCTCTATCTCCAAGGGGAGTACTGCTTCAGCACCGAATACCAATGCATACAGTGTTGAGTTTGTGGCCGTTTTGAACGTGGTCTGATACATCCAAAGAGCTTCATGCAGTCTCTCGTGTCAGTCCTTTTTATTTTTGGACACTGTCTTCTTTATGATCTTTGTCAAGGTCTTGTTAAAAGCCTCAGCTAGACCGTTAGCTCGAGGATTATAGACCGAAGAGTATTTCCAGTCTATCTTATGCTGCTGTGCGAAGCGGCTGATTCTATGACTTCTGTAGGCCGGCCCGTTATCGGAGATAATCCGTCGCGGAGTGCCGAACCGATAGATGGCGTGTGTCTTGAAGAAGTGGAGAATGTTCCCTGTTTCCCCCAATCAGAGCAAAGCTCTGTTTCAAAATTTGAAATTTAAATTGAAGCAAAGCTTCAGATTCAGCGCTCTGCGCGCTGAGCGCCACGTGTCTAACACAGACGCGCTAGCGCCAGTTGCGCTGCGCCCTAGGCAGCGCACCCCCAATCAGAGCAAAACTCTGTTTCAAAATTCAAAATTTAAAAGTTGAAGCAACGCTTCAGATCCAGCGCTCTGCGCTGCATGCCACGTGTCAAACACAGGTGCGCTAGCGCAGTTGCGCTGTGCTCTGCGCTGCGTGTCACGTGTCAAGCACGGGTGCGCTAGTGCAGTTGCGCTGCGCGCCACGTGTCGAACGTAAGTACGCTAGCGCAAAGTGCGCCAGCGCTGGAATTAAAAATCCCCCACCGTTAGATCAAAAGATCTACTAATAACAAATTATTAATTAATCAGAACTAAAATTCTGTTATGGAAAGATCATTCCAATCTTATTGAAACAAGAAGATTATCTTCTGTAAAACAGAAGCTTTAGGATCAAAGATCCAACGGTGGGAAATATTCCCAAATCAATCAGAGAAAGATCTCTTAAAACTGATTCAACAAATCAATTGGCCCTATATAAAGACCCCTAGACTTCAAGTATAAAAAAGAAAAGGAGAAGAGAAGAGGAGAGAGAACATACAAAAGATAGAGAAAACCCTCTGCAAACTTTGAGAAAATTCAAAGAGAAAGAAAGGCAAGCCTTTGGAAAAAAGAAGATCGTTTCTTCATCTTCAAGGTAAAAGAACTATTTCTTGAACCACAGAGATGAAATCATCTCGTAAAAAGAAGAACCGTCATCTAAAAAGATCATAGATCTACAAAAGAACAAGGTCTTTGATGATAAGAAAAAAGATCAAAAGATCTAATTATAAAAAAACTAAAAGAAGTATTTTACTTCATTCACAGATCTTTGATCAATAAAGGCAGAGCCCTTTTTATTAAACAAGAACTTCTGTTCTTGAATCTTGAGGCAAAGCCTCCTTTAAGAAGAACATAAAAGTTGTTCTTTGATCTTAAAATTGATCATATGCGCTTTGCGCTATTGAAAAGTGTTTTGCACGCATAAATTGCGCTCCTGCGCTCATTGGACCGGCGCTCAGTGCCAAAAGCTGCCACGTGTCAACCAAAGAAACAATCTGCACTTTGCGCTTCTGAAACAGCGCACTGCGCTCATGGGCTGGCGCTCAGCGCCAAGCGCGCCACTTGTCACTCGCTGGCGCGCCAACAGACTAGCGGAAAGCGCTCATAATTTAAAAGCGCAATACGCTAATGAACTAGCGTTTAGCGCTAAGTGCGACACGTGTCCTCTTCGTGTGCGCTACCTTATAGAAGCGCAATGCGCTCTTTAACTGGCGCAAAGCGCCTGGCGTGCCACGTGGCGCATTGTCAGAACACATTTTGTTCTGGTGAATACAAAAGATGTCAGAACTCAATGCTTAGCATTATTAAAAGGGCCGAGCCCAAATAAAGGCTTAATAGCCAGAACAAAAAATTTTAAACATTTTAATTGGACTTAGCCCAACTCTGGCCATAAGTCCTCAACTTATATTGAACTGAGCACATCCGCTCACAAATATTTAACAAATCTTAGCCCCAAATTGGACTACAGATCTTTCAACCAACTTACGTCGGTTCGAGGGTACATCTCTTTACTCCTCTGATATTTGCCGTTGTAATCCTTCAACGTCTTCAGAGAGGTGACGGGTCCCGACAACCACACATTTCATGGACTGTGAGGTCTTTAAACTCACAGACTATGATGTCCTTAACCTTGACTGTGAGGTCTTTAAACTCACGGACTATGACGTCCTTAACCTTGACTGTGAGGTCTTTAAACTCACGGACTATGACGTCCTTAACCTTGACTGTGAGGTCTTTAAACTCACGGACTATGATGTCCCTAACCTCGACCGTGATGTCTTTAAACTAACATTCGACCGTTATATCTTTAAACTAACATCAGACTGTGGGGTCCTTAAACCCATTGACAATGATGTCCTTAACCTCAACCGCAATGTCTTTAAACTAACATTGGACCGAGATATCCTTAAACTAACATTGGACCATCATGTCCTTAAACTGTTAATCGACCGCAATGTCCCTAAACTAAACAATAGAGTCCAAATCCTCTTTTGTTGGATCTAAACGATCCCGTTAAGTTGATCTTAGTCTAAAATTGGACTAACGTATCCTTAACTAACGTTTAAGTTGATCTTAGTCTCAAATGAGACTAACGTATCCTTAAACCCAACCCCCAAACCCAAATCTAAAAGAAAGATATGGATTTGGACTAGTCCACGCCCTACGGGCGACAACATAAATTAGTCTCCGTATACAATCCACGGGCAACCAAACACAAAACAAACACCCACGACACGAAGTGACCATCTGAAGAAGGAGAAAGTTGTTACCGCGATGCGGTAGCGTAATTAACTGCAGGGGCTTGCGCCTGTAGGGAAGATCGTCCCCACAATCAAAAACCTCTCAAACGAGGAAGAATATGACGAAGTCTGCTACATCGGCCGCATCCGTTTAAACCTTCGATACATGGTGCCATAAATCAACTTGGCATCTTCGGAGAGGTGGACAGATAGCACCAATTGGCATCTGCCCTAGGATTTCAGGCCCCGACGTCCCAACGTCCCAGTCTCGTCTTTCGGCAGGGAACATTCTTCGTCTTCACTTCTCTTAGCGGTACCGCTTCTTCCCACTTAGAGAAATAATCAGTTGTCGTCAATATGAATCAATGTCCTCTGGATGACGTTGGTTCGATGGGCCCAATTATGTATGTTCCCCACATTTCGAACGGCCATCTAGCCACTGTTGGGTATAGCAGGTTTGGATGCTGGTGGATGAAGTCTTCATGAATTTAGCACGAGTAGCACTGCTTCGCGTATTCGAGACAGTCCTGAATCATCGTGGGTCAATAGTAGCCCATTCTTTTGATCTTCAGCTTCATCTTTGGCCCGGCTTGATGAGAACCGCAAAGTCCGTCGTGAGTTTCTTGGATGACTCTCCTAGCTTCTTCCGGTCCCAGGCATCTTAGCCACAGAGAGTCGAACGATCTCTTATACAGAGTATCATTGATGAAGGCAAAAGACAGAGCTCGTTTCATGAGCTGATGTCTTGAGGATGTATCTTCAGGTGTTCGATGGGATTTGAAATAGTCTATGAAGACTTCTCTCCAATCCTTAGCCTTTTCTTCGTCTTCTATTTGTATGGCTGTTTGCTTGTTCGCTTCCTTTTCTTCAGACGATTCCAGAGATATTTTCGCTAGTGCAAAAACCCGACGGCTTTGTACAACGATCCTTACGTCATCGAGATTTTCGTCAGCCGGTTCTTTAGCGAGTTTGGATAATGCGTCCGCCTTTCTATTTTCCACACGCGGTATGCTTTCCAGGGCGTAGGAGGAAATTTGAGTTAGTAATGGTTGCACTCTCTTGCCGTACTTTACCAACTATGGTTTGTACATTTGATAGTCGTCATTTATTTGACTAACGACCAGCTGGGAATCTCCGTATATGAGGAGGTTTTCGATTTCTATGTCGACAGCAATTTCAAGACCTGCTATCAAAGCTTCATATTCTGCTTCATTGTTTGTCCTCGGCTCTGTTAAGGAAAAGGCAAAGCGCATTAACCCTCCTTATGGTGTCACGAAGATGAGGCTTGCCTTAGATTTGATTATGGGGGAGTTTTGCTTTCGCTTCTTCATGGAAGATGCCTCATCAAAGTAGAGTTTCCATCGGGTATCACTCCCTCCTCTCTCCCTGTCGATCGTTTCAAACGCATGCTCGTCTGGAAATTTGCAATTTAAGGGTGAATCGGCAGGTATCGGATGCTCAGCGAGGAAGTCGGCGATGGCCTGGTCTTTCAGTGCCTTGAAAAGTCGATATGTTATCGAGAATTCCATTAAGAGTACGACCCATTTAGCGAGTCGTCCCGTTAGTATGGCTCTTGACATCAAGTATTTGAGAGGATCCACTTTTGATATGAGATGGACCTCATGCGCCAGAGCATAATGCCGAAGCTTCGTTATCGCGAAGATTAACGCCATGCCGTGTTTTTCGATGGGGGAGTAGTTTTTTCTGCCCCCAGGAGAACTCGACTCAAATAGTAGAGGGATCTCTCTTTCCCTTGATCATTCTCCTGTGCCCATAGCGCACCTAAAGAACCTTCAAGGGCCGTTGTGTACAGGATGAGGGCCTTTCCCTTGACTGGAGCGGTCAGTACCGGCGGATTCTGCAGGTATTTCTTGATTTCGTCGAGTGCACCCTGGCATTTACGACCCCAGACGAAAGGGGTCCCCTTCTTCATTAAATGGCTGTAGGGGCGGCATTTGCCGGGGAGATTGGCTATAAACCGCCGGATATACGCGATCTTTCCTTGTAGAGACCACAGTTGCTTGAGAGTTCTTGGCAGAGGAATTTCCATAATCGCCTTGATCTTTGACGGGTCTATTTCGATGCCCCGGTGTCGTACGATGAATCCAAGGAATTTGCCCGAGAAAAATCCGAACGCGCATTTGAGAGAGTTTATCTTCAAGTTGTATTTTCGAAGACGTTGGAACACTATCTTCAGATGCTCCCAATGCTCCTCGTGTGATTTTCTTTTCACCACGAGGTCATCAATATAACATTCGACGATTTCATGTATGAGGCCATCGAAAATCCTTGTCATGGCCCTCTGATAGGTAGCGCCGGCGTTCTTCAGACCGAAAGGCATCACTTTGTAGCAGAATATGCCCAGAGGAGTCCAGAAAGCAGTATGCTTCTGGTCTTCGGGATGCATCTTTATTTGATTGTACCCCAATAACCCGTCCATGAAGGAGAAAACTTCGTGAGTGGACGTGTTGTCTATCATCAGCTCGGTGACCGGTACAGGAAAATCATCTTTCGGACAGGCCTTGTTGAAGTCCCGAAAGTCTACGCAGATGCGCACCGTCCTATTTTTCTTCATCACTGGGACAATGTTGGCGATCCATTCGGGGTATTGAACTTCTTGGATGAAGCCGGAGTTGATTAGCTTCTTAACTTCGGCGTTGATGCTCATTTCAAATTCGAGCCGCATTCTTCTTGGTGCTTATTTGATGACTTGACGTCCGGAGATATCGCCAATTTATGCACAGATATTTCCGGATCTAACCCCGGCATCTCGGAATAGTTCCATGCGAAGCAGTCTTTATACTGCATGAGCACGTCTTTTAGCATAGCCACCTATTCTTTAGACAGCAGCTCGCTGACGAACGTAGGCCGCGGGTCGTTTTCCGTCCCCAAGTCGATTTTCTTCAGGTTATCCGCCGTTGTGTGTATTATATCTTCCAATTCTTTTGGCGTTGGTGGAAATTCTGAGATCAACTCCTCCTCATCCTCGTTTTCAAAGAACCAGGAGAGGTTATCCATATTCTCGCACTCTTCTTCTTCCGACAGCGTTATCACGTGACAAGTACGAGATCGTTTCTAAGACCGGTGTTGATCTGGTTCTACTCTCGTCATATACGTTGCTTTTGGCACATGCCTTTATGGTGGGGCTACCCTCCAACTGTTAGATAGAGTGAACCTGCCGAGTTGATATTGGTCTTCAACCCAGTTTTTGAAGGTGAAGCGGTCTTCTAGAGGGTGTCCTATTGCTCGGTGATAGGAGCAATAATCTGGGTGATGAACCTGATTTGCTTGTTCGGGGTGCTTGGACTCCGGAAGCGTAATCATCTGATGTTTCACGACGAGGTCGAATATCTTCCTTGTCTTTTCTTGAGGGAAAGAATATTCCCGATCCATCTTCTTCATCAGTGATGGATTCCGGCTGGCCTTTTCTTGATCGCGCGACCTTTTGGATCCGTTTTGCCGCTGTCGAATGTTTTTTCCATTCTTTAACTTGTTTTTGCCTCCGCGTCGGGCCTTTTTCTTATCTTGGGAATGCATGGCGGGCTGACGGTTAAGGGAATTGTCATACTCCGTAGCCTGCTGAAGGAGGCGTTGCGTTTTGGCTTTCTCGTAAATGGCCATTTCGCGGCTGTGGTCGTTCCGAACCTTTTGACTCGCTTCCCTTATTATCCTGTCCATCTGTTCTTCAAACGACGGACTCGGCATTTTTATGACAGGACCGCGTTCTGATTCAGCGTTAGTGTCTTTTAAAAGAGCATCCTCTTCTTCATCAAGGTCCCTTATGACATGGCAGCCATGGAACTGCTCCCGTTTCTCGGTCTGGACATATCCGAGCCCGATCGTTTCCATTTTTCCATTGGACAATTTTCGCTGAGTTCCGGGGACGTTCCAGATCCTGTTGTAGAATTGGGTCTGCCGAGCAGTCTGTTTGAAAGGTACGCCTTGACATCTTAATAACCTTTTCAATCCTTCTGCACAGTATCTGGGAAGACAGATCGGTTGGGGCCTGTCAAGCGCAGGCTCGGCACCACGCCAGACTTCTCTCTCGACTTTGGTTTCCCCGGATCGGTAGAATAGGATCACATTTTCACCTTTTCGCTTGGGAGAGACGTAGAATGTCTGTAGCTCTTGCACACTATATGTCTCAAGCGCATCAAGCTCTCTGTAGTGCAGCCGCGGAACCATGGCGATTTGCAAACTTTGACCATCTCCAATGAGGGCTTGTATTGATGGACGGACCGAGAACACTGCTTGACTTCATCTTCAGAGTCATTGCTAAAGACCAGAACAGGGGTAGATGGTCCCGGCCTGTTGCATTGGGGCGGTCCCGAATAGACTATCTCTTCTTCCTCCTCGGTATCGCTCCCGAAGACCGGAATAGTGGTGATAGCTTTTTGCTTATTCTCCGGTTTATGGCATCTTTCTGTGTCTTCAAAGTCTGGCAGGAAATACTTCGCATCCTCGTACTTTCGGACTTCATTTACGGAAAATGGGTTTAGTTCCCCCGTCACGGTATACTCAGGACCATCTTTGAAATACTTCATACATTGATGTTGTGTAGAAGGGATGATGTTGTATTCGTGTAACCAAGGCCTGCCGAGCAAGGCGTTGTAGCAGGTCTTGGCGTCAATGACATGAAACTTGATGTCAGTGACGAGCAGCCCAAAGCGTAACGTCAATATTATAGACCCGAGCATCCATGATGACTGGGAGTCGACCCCGGAGATGGTGATTTTATCCCAAGCAAGGTGCTGAACGCTCATGCAGATTTCTTTTAACACCCTCACATTTAGGAGGTTGACAAAGGACCCGTTGTCAACTAAGATTTTCCCTATCTTGATGTCATGGCAGTACCCAGTGACATACAGGGGATGGTTATGCTCGCACGTTCCGAGGACGAGATCTTCATCGCCGAAAGTGATATCAACTGTGTGCACTTCTTCCAGCCCATCCATCATTTTTTCTTCGATAAGGAAAGCATGAAACTGCTCGGGCTCTTGTAATGCCCTGATCAGAGAATCTTGTGCCTCCTTAGACAACAGAAGGGCGTCCAAAACGCTTAGCTGTGAGTGTATCTTCCTCAGGTGCGCTAGGGCATTGTAATCCACTTTGCTTTTCTTGGGCGGGTTCCTGGCTGTCAGCTCTTCGACGACTCGATCATCTAGGGCGATATCCTCAAGGACATTTTCCTTCCCCTTATCTTTTTTGTTCGATCCCTTGTTTGTAAGCCGAAGATTCTTTTCGGGCAACGTACGACTACGCAGCTGAATGTTTTCACAGTTCTTTACCTCTTCCTCTTCTCCTGAGGTGGATTCTTTGAAGAGAGGGCTGAGGGTTACTTCTTCGTCAGAATCGCTTCCGAATGTGAGAACTTGCAGTCTCCTGGTATCAACCATGTGACAGTTGCCGGCAGTTCTTTTATGCTCATCTGTCATGCTTCTCTGCTCCCGACGAGCCTTGCGCTTCATCCGCTTGAAATGTTGCCGGTGGGCAACGTATCCCTGCCACCAATTCTTGAAGGCTATGCATTCTTCGATAGGGTGTGCAATCCTCTGATGGTATAAGCAATAGTTAGGATGTACATCTGCGTCGTCAAGACGTATACCGCCAGGAGTATTTCCTATAGAAGATGGCAGCTTCATTCCCACTAACAGGGCTTTAGCGAACCGTTTCCTTGCCTTAAGCTTGCTTTTGTCAGCCATGGGCTTGCTTCGATCTGGTTGGAGCGCTTTGCGACTCATCCCTACCATGACTTCTTCAGCTTGATGCCGACGCCTGGCGCTTTCGAATATGGCTATTTCACTCTCTTGATTAGCTTTGCTCTTCTAATAGGCTTCGTTCAGTAGTATGTCGATCACCTCGTCTGACGGTTGATTTGTCTCAAAAATACTTAGTAACTGCAATCAAGAACGGCGTCTCTTGGTAGCTAGCCGGTGAGTATGGGTCGGTCCACAGGGATTTTGTGAATTTCCTAGTCGCTCTTACGAGTTAATTCCGATGGGAGCCGGATTGATTAAATCTAAAAACTAAATTAATCTAGATCTAAATCTTGGTAAGGTTAGGTCTAGGTTAAGTTTGGAAAGTCAATAAATCTCATCGCTTTCTATACCCATATTAAGATCTATTAGGAGTTATGGTAATTATTCATAAAAGGGATTAGAACCATCGGGAAGATATTTCTTCCTCTAGCTTCTTGTCCTTCCTTTATCAATCCTTACCCTAACCTCCATGGAAAACACGCTCAACCGGGCCTTTATACTACGGTATCACCGCTATCTCGTGGGATAGGGTGCCGTAGGGAGCGATATATGCATGTTTGCATAAAGTCTTATTAATTATATGTGATGGGCAAGAGAGGGGTAAGAGATCTTCATCTCTCAAACCTTCCCCAAATCTAACCCTAACAAGCGAAGAGACTACTCGTTCATTAGGGAATTGAGAAACATTTATCTAGGGCAGAGAATAAAAGATCTGACTATCTAACTAGGGCAAGGAATTAAATTTAACTAGGGCAAGGAATAGAAATTACCTAGGGCAGAAAATAAATTAAGAACTTACAAATTGATGCTCTCCAAAGAAATCTAAATTTTATTAATGAAGGGAGGCATACCTTAAAAGAGGTATTAGGGCTTCTATTTATAGATTCATAGAAACCCTAGGTTACAATTGACTCCCACATCTGCTTTTACAAAAATACCCCCTAAGAAAAAGACTAGTCAACGCGCCTCGAAATTATAGTAAAAAAATATCTCCACAACGGCTTAGTACGGCCGCGGAACCCGGCCTCAGGCCTGGTTTGGCCGCGGTTCCGCGGCCAAAAGATGGAGTTGAATGCTGATTCTTCTGGGCTGGGTTCTGGTTGCCTTGGGCTACTTAATTCTTTAGTTCTTTTCTTAAATTAGCTTCTGATTTTCTTCCAGATCTTTCCAGTGAACATTGTAGTGGACTTTTACCGTTTCTTCGTGTCGCTGCCTTTATGCTCGGTAAACTGTTGTTCATTGTTCTTCAAAATGTAGGCGCGATCAAGATTTCACCATTTATCATTCGTAGTCTCAGTTTGTATCATCTTTTTCAGCAACTTCACTGTTTTTATTCCAAGAACCTGTAACCTGCAACTAAGTAGCAGACATGCGTCAAAAGCATATGTTTATTTGTAAAAAGAATAAGAATGGGTAATACAATTATGCAATATTATGATATGAACAAATACCCCCAAACTTATGTTTTGCTCGTCCTCGAGCAAACTTAGTTTTATTCTCGACAAAAACCTAACAGCACTTTTGCAGGGAAACGCGATTGCACTGAGCTCGTGCAACAAGCCGTTAAACCTCTAGGTGTCCCTAGTAGGAGGAGTGTTGTCTCCTGAGGGTTTTCAGCGGATACTACCCACAAAATCCTATCAATTCGGCCCATTGACTTTTATTCTCTAATTATGTTTTCTAACAAGGAATTTTATTATCGTCGACTCGTAAATTATCCACCCATATTCTTCACACTTCCTCATTATTTAACTTAAGATTATATATGTTCTGCAGACCTACTTAGCTTTCGGCATTTCTTAAGTTTTCCTTCTAGGATTCCATCTCCACTTAGAAATTTTTATCAACTCTACTAAAGATACAAGTTCTATTCTTCACTCCTATCTCTTATCTAAACTCCAATCACATATCCCTACGTGTGTGTATATATCACCCCTATACTTGGAAATTCAAATCAAGCAATCATACTGTTGTCCGTTGTCCAAAGTACTTATTAATTGGTGAATTTTTAATTGAATTTTGCTTACACATCCTTCATGCGCCATTAATGCTTCTTGAGGTACCAACGACCGATTACCAAATGCGTTTGCACTTTAAAGCATAATTCCTAGTCTTGCAATACCCAAGGCTTTAGCAGTGACTCCCAAATCAGTTGGTCTAAGGCACTAGGTGATGAAGCACTCTCGCTAAATATTTTTTTCAATTTTTGCAGGCTTAAGTAATCACAAAAACCAGTGTTCATTTTTTTCTTTATTCACACTTGTATTATTATTTTTTTTTCCTTCGTACTAAGGACTTTAGACAAGAGCATTTCAAGATCTCTTCTACTATTCCAAGTTTCAAGGTGCGTGATTGTGCAAATTGTAGGATATACATTTTCAGAATCTAGACTTAAACTTAGGAATTATTTTTCAAACTTATACTGTAATAAAAATATCAATACTTTTCCTTTGTTTTGACTTAGCCCAAGAAGTGAACTCAAAATTTGCCTATTTCTAAATAAACTATAAAGACATATACTTTCTACCGTTAAACTTTAAGAAAGGTTATTTTTAGGATTTTTAATTTACTAAGTCTAAGATCTAGTTGTTCCTAGCTAGTTAACCTTTTTGTCAAACTCAAGTCAAATACGGCCAAAATTAATTTTTATAATTTTTGAAATTGTTCAATTTTTTATGGGTTTTAAAATAAGTAATGCAAATGCAAAAATATACACATGATTGCGAAGGAAGAAGGCTTACCGAGCATACCCCCAAACTTAAACTTGACAGTGTCTTCACTGTCATGCTACGCCAAGAGGGGTAAAATGTCGGCAATCCCCTGTTTATTTATAAATTTTCTCTTTTTTTATTGTTAAAATAAAAACAAAATATATATATACAACAAGGTTCCCCCCAAACTTAAGTAAAACATCGTTAAAGTTCAGAGTTAGGGCGGAGAAAAATCAAACTATACAAGGCCTTACACAGACCAAAAGTTAGCACCAACCATTCAAAAATTCTATCGTGATAATGGTGGGGTTGGTGAAAGAATGGAGTGTAAAGAAAAGATGAGAATCACACGAGACCGTGTGGAGATAGAAACGGTATACGGTCTCGGTGGAGGAAAATGGTAGAGGGGAGAAAGAAATGGTAGTGGTTCTACTTTTTCGAGTGGAGGTTGATTAATCACAAAATTCGTATCGTTTAAGAATGCGAGTTCGTCGGTGAAAATATCTTCGAAACTTTCGTCGAAGGTCCAATGGGAAATGACCGAACTCAAAATATCGGATTGTGATTCATCAACACTCGGTATCATGAAAGGAAGATTAGAAGAACCAAAGAAAGTGGGAATACGAATTTGAGGGTGGGGTAGAGTGTATAAATTAGCACAATTTGTAATGACCGATGTGTAAAAAGCGATTGTGCTAATCTATCGACCCGCAAAAAAATGAGATTAAATCCCTCATGATTCGTGAGCAAACATGGGTACGGCGAACTTGGTATTGGAGATAAAAGCGTAACGGTCTCTTGCAAGGTCGGAACGAGGACAGAGGGAAGTGAGTGAGGAAGGGTATCAGTTAAAGAATCAGGAGGGTGTGCACAATCAGTGGAAGGGACATGATGAATTGGGAAATCCGACTCATCAAATAAAATTGGTTCAACCTCAATGTTATCCTCAATACTCTCATCGATACTATCCTCATAATTCTCCTCAATATTTAGCTCATCCATGCCATTATCATCAAAATCAAGACGCATATGAAGTTCGGGAGAAACATTTAATGACTCAGGATGATGAATTGGACATAAAATTTCAATCAAATCGACGGGTTCATCATCCAAAATATTCCCGGCGTATAAATCCTCAATCAAGTGAAAATAAATTTTTTCTGACACCTCATCAACAGCATGGATATTTATCAATTTAGGTTCTAGAGTGGAGGTGTAAAGTTCAAAAGGATTAGGTATGGTTTCACTCGAAAGGGATTCTTCATAATCTGGCAAATCAAGCACTACAAAGTCACACAACTCATTAAATGTTTTAGTTTCAACTTGTGAATCATTTGGGACAATCGAAGGAAAACCGGAGTTGTGGGTTTCAATTGGGTATGGGTAGGTTTGATTTGGAAAGGTGTAGAACTCACTCGCTCCTCTCAAATTCTCACTCTGTCCAACCGCCTCCTCATACATTGAAAAATTTGAAACTAGTGGGAAACTAGATACCGGTTCATTAGGTTGTATAAGGGCGGATATGGACGCATCCACATTCCTCATCATGTTGTTTGTTGCTAAAATATAAGCCTCCAACGACTGTTCCAAACTAGACATGGGTTGTGAAGGGGTTTCGGTAAAAGATTTGAAATTGTTTGGATACGTGAAACTCCCAAATGGCTGTGTAGAAGCAATGTCTAGTGAAGGTGGGAAAGTTGGGAAGGACTGGTAGGAATTGGATGGTTAGACAGGAGTAGGATCAACATTTGTATAAAAAGGAGAATGGACTTGTTGATCCCTAGAACTGGATGTGTGGAGAGGAGTGAAAGATCGGCTACGAGATTGTGCAATATGCTCAGCAATAGACATCGGTTTAGGAGTTACAACAGGACTCGAAAAAGTGGTATCAACGTACGAAGGTGGTGAAGGTTGACATGGTTGACACAAAGTGGATTGCAATGTCGAACTGTTTCTCCTAGACGCTTCTATTTGATCTTTCAAAGAAATTTTGGGCATGGAGGGATCTTCCTTAAATCAACTGAAACAATTGACGTATGAAGCAAAGTTAGGTTCGGGATACCAAAGTTCGGCAAGAGATTTGTGAGGTGGGGTACCCATGATGTAAGAAAGGAGAAAAGAAGGTTGGGGTGCACGGATTTCTTAGCGACAAAAGTTGCAAGTCTTTGTAAAAAAAAATTTCCTTTTTTTATGTGGAACTTTTTGCTAAAAGATTTTCGATATAGGGCTTTGACACAAATGCAATCAACCACAAATGCACAGTCAGGCTTAGATCTAGGGTCACCTAGGTCTACTAGACAGCTCCTAACTGTTCCAAAGGGCTAGAAATAGGACCTCAAACCGCCTCTTTACCTCCAATTACGGCCAGGTAAGTGCCAGGTGAGTGGGAGGCTCTCCACTACAAGTAGGGGCCCTAATTAAGTAACCACCCGCCTTAGACAACTTGCCTAGACACCGCAAAGTCAGGTTAGGATCAACGGCCGATGCCTACAACTAGTCCTCTGTCCTATTGAGCACGACGTCCTTAGGGCTGAGTCTAGTATTTTTTAATTAAGAATGGTCAATGCAAATGCCTTATGTGATTTCTGGGGTCCTGGGAAGGGTGATGAAATCCCTACCCAATCTGAATTGGTTTCAAGCCCCTTAAAGTCCGATTAAATATATGCACAACAGTAAAAATCACTTGCAATCAATTTTGTATTTTAAGTGCGGCGCAAAGAATCCTGCACAAGATTTGTTATTTGGAAGGGGGAAGATTTTTAAAGCGCAAGAATCTTGCAGGAGATTTTTACAGAAGATATTTTGGAGATTGCAGAGGAGAGAAATAGGAAACAAACAGTGCTTTTTGCAGAGGATGAAGCCACCCAATGGCCACGGATGCGCGGTCAAAGTGACCCTTTAGCGGCGGAAACGCGGTTCTACAGTAGGTTCAGTTCTCGAGAAAAATTTGCAGAAGATGATGCCACCTCCCTGCCGCGTTTCCGCGGTCAGAAGTAGGTTACTGCGGCGGTTTAGCGGCGCGGTGAGGGGTGCAGATCTCCAAATTTTTTCTGCTCCTTGGTTGTTGTAATCTTCTGTTGTTAGGATCGTCTCTTTGTTGTTTTGATCTCTGTAGATTTCCAGATCTAAATTTGTTCGTAGATCCTGCAAAAATTCAGACAAAAATACCCTTCATAAAAATAAAAGATGATAAATTTTTATATTTTTTAATTTTTCAGTTTTTATGATTTTTTAATTTTATATTAACCCGAAATTGCAAAAAGAAAATAATCCGCCATCCCCGGCAACGGCGCCATTTGATTTGTCTCAAAAATACTTAGTAACCGCAATCAAGAACGGCGTCGCTTGGTAACTAGCCGGTGAGTACGGGTCGGTCCACAGGGATTTTGTGAATTTCTTAGTCGCTCTTACGAGTTAATTCCGATGGGAGCCGGATTGATTAAATCTAAAAACTAAATTAATCTAGATCTAAATCTTGCTAGAGTTAGGTCTAGGTTAAGTTTGGAAAGTCAATAAATCTCACCGCTTTCTATACCCATATTAAGATATATTAGGAGTTATGGTAATTATTCATAAAAGGGATTAGAACCATCGGGAAGATGTTTCTTCCTCTAGCTTCTTGTCCTTCCTTTATCAATCCTTACCCTAACCTCCATGGAAAACATGCTCAACCGGGCCTTTATACTACGGTATCACCGCTACCTCATGGGATAGGGTGCCGTAGGGAGCGGTATGTGCATGTATGCATGAAGTCCTATTAATTATATGTGATGGGCAAGAGAGGGGTAAGAGATCTTCATCTCTCAAACCTTCCCCAAATCTAACCCTAACAAGCGAGGAGACTACTCGCTCATTAGGGAATTGAGAAACATTTATCTAGGGCAGAGAATAAAAGATCTAATTATCTAACTAGGACAAGGAATTAAATTTAACTAGGGCAAGGAATAGAAATTACCTAGGGCAGAAAATAAATTAAGAACTTAAAAATTGATGCTCTCCAAAGAAATCTAAATTTTATTAATGAAGAGAGGCATACCTCAAAAGAGATATTAGGGCTTCTATTTATAGATTCATAGAAACCCTAGGTTACAATTGACTCGCACATCTGCTTTTACAAAAATACCCTCTAAGAAAAGACTAGTCAACGTGCCTCAAAATTATGATAAAAAAATATCTCCACAGCGGCTTAGTACGGCCGCGGAACCGCGGCCTCAGGCCTGGTTTGGCCGCGGTTCCGCGGCCAAAAGATGGAGTTGAATGCTGATTCTTCTGGGCTGGGTTCTGGTTGCGTTAGGCTACTTAATTCTTTAGTTCTTTTCTCAAATTAGCTTCTGGTTTTCTTCCAGATCTTTCCCGTGAACATTGTAGTGGACTTTTACCGTTTCTTCGTGTCGCTGCCTTTATGCTCGGTAAACTGTTGTTCATTGTTCTTCAAAATGTAGGCGCGATCAAGATTTCACCATTTATCATTCGTAGTCTCACTTTGTATCATCTTTTTCAGCAACTTCACTGTTTTTATTCCAAGAACCTGTAACCTGCAACTAAGTAGCAGACATGCGTCAAAAGCACCTGTTTATTTGTAAAAAGAATAAGAATGAGGAATACAATTATGCAATATTATAATATGAACAACGGTTTTAAGGATTTTGGCACCGATCCTACCACTAGCTCCTCTACATTATCTTCTGATGCCGAGTGAGCTTCTTCATTATTTATTGGTGAATGAGGGATCATGTGACAACTTGCCACATAATCCTCAGGTTCTTCTGACGAGTCTTCTCCCTCATCATCGTCATTATCTCCACTTTCGAGGACATGGTTGAGAAACTCTTGGAGCGTGACTGGGGTTCGCGCCTTCTGCTTGTATTCTTCCAACGCATCAATGTGCTTTTGCAGATCCGTGCGCTTGTCATCAAGCTGCGCAGGCTTCTTGGTCTTCTTCTTTTTCTTTGAAGACTTTGACTGCTGGGCCTGGATGTTTTGCCCATCGTTACCAGTTCTCAGTGTTGGGCGCAGTTTTAGCATCCCCTTAATGATTTTAGGCTCTAGCGGGCTTCTCCACCTGATTGCCGGGCATGCTTGAAGATCCTTCAGCATTCTCTTAGTTTTAGCTGAAAGGACAACCTCCCATGGAGCTTCCTCTATCAATGAGCATGATGCCTCCGGCGTGTCTATCTCTTTTGGAGCATGTGGTTGTGGCGGGTTTACCCTCCAATTTTCAGACAGCGCAAATTTGCCTTGCTGGTACTGGTCCTCAATCCAACTTTTGAAGACGAAGCAATCTTTAATTGGATGACCCAACATTCGGTGGTAGGGGCAATAGTTGGGATTGTTGACGTCACCGGGCTGGAGTGGGCATTTCGGATCTGGCAGGGTGATGGGCCTGTAGCGCACCGCTAGTTCGAACAGTCTCCTTGTTTTATCCCAGGGAAATGAATAAGGACGTCTCAACTTCTCGTTGAGGAATCGCAGTCTGTTGTCTTGGCGAGCAGCTGGTTTCAGATCGCTCGGCTGCTGTTGAGCGTTGGCGACGAAAGTCGCTTTCCCTTTGCCTTTTTCGTTTCGAAGCTCCATTTTTTAGGAAGACGGTCTATAGCCCATCTGGTTCATTTGGGCCAACTTATCGATCAAGCCTTGGAAGGCGGTCGGCTTGAAAAACATCATAAACTGGGATATGGTCGCTTGGGGATCGAGGGTCCCTACGAACATGCCCACAGCCGGAGCTTCTTCTATGCGTTGTTCGCATCTCGACCATAAGTTCCGCCACCGAATTGCATACTGAACCCACGTCTCTCCTTGCTTCACCCTGGCATTAATCAATGCCGTGATCGGGGTGCGCTCGCTAGCGCTTGCGAAACGCTGGGTGAATAACAGCTCCATTTCCGTAAACATTTTGATGGAGTCATTCGGAAGCTCTGAGTACCATTCAAAAGTTGTCTCCGCTAGGTTGCCGACGAATTGGCAAAGCAGCAGTTTGTCATCACCTCCAGTATTACCGCAGAGAGCCCTAAACTGAGCGACGTGCTGATGGAGATTGCCCGTCCCCTTATACACATGAAATTTAGGGATCGTGTATTCTAGTGGGTACTTAATTTGATCGTACCAGCCTGGATATGGTTGCCCGGTTCTAACGACTTGGCCAGTAGCTTCACTTGCCTGATGAGCTCGTATTTGTTGAGCTATGTAGTCATCAAGCGCAGCTTTCGAGATTGTCTCCTCCCTGACTGCTGATAAAGCCGGAAGAGGGTTTGATGTCTCCCCTCTGTCGTATTCAATGATTATTGGGGGATCTTCGGCTAGGGGGTCCGGCTGGATCATCATCCCCACCATATCTTGGAACAGAAGCGCCATTTTTTTTATATTAGCCGCCTGTTCCGCGGCCTCTTTATCTTTTTTCTCGAGCATCCTTCGTAGGAACTCGGTATTGGTTTCTTGTTCCTGATGTTGCTCCGACGATGATTCCGGGCTTTCCTTCTGCCCAGTGAGTGCGGCCATCTTCGTCAGCATCTCCTGGAATTTCTGTTGTTGCTCCTGAGGCTTTGTTACGGACCGTGTAAGTGGTCGATGACCCCCAGAAGCACGACTTTCCTCTTTTCCGGAAGCCATGTAAATAGTATGCACCACCATGCCCCCAGACTTGGGGCGTTTAGGTTCAGTGTCCTTGAGGTTTGTCACCGACACGGGGATTTTCTCCGGCCTTCTCCTTTTATGAACGGTCGAAGTTGAGGAGGCTGTCGCAGCCGATGCTTTCTGTGGTACGACGGCGGTGAGATGGTCCCCCTCTTTCCGAACCTTCATTTTCTTCTTTCGGTGTGAGTAGTCTTTGTCAATTTCAGAATCTTGGACTCTTCGCCAGACCCTGTGGATTTTGGAGGACAGCCGCTGAGGGGGCTGCTCTGGCTTCGCCTTTGTGATATTTTCAGCGGGTGGAGGAGACCTTTTCAACATGGAAATTGGAGAGTTCTTGCACACCCTCCTGAGTGGCTCAAAGCTGTTCCCAGTTAGAACAGCAGCATCAACTTCCACCGTTGGAGCTGGTGGGGTAAGTCCAGAAGGAGAATCGCCTCCAGCTTTCTTCACTCAGCGCCAATGATGACGTCGAGCATGTCTTGCAGATGGGACTGGCTCAGTTACGGGGTGGCTTCATCTCGTCCCCTGTTATGGTGAAGGGTTGCTGGGGTCAACCTGTCGAAGACCGGCGTCCGCTGAGAGGGAATGGTCAATCTGTCGAAGGCCGACTTTCGAGTAGGGGAAGCAGTTTGGGCTACTCTACCCACAATGGGAGTTGGAACGGACAGTCTTGTGAAGACCGATCCCTTAGCAGGAGAAGCCCCTCTGATGACTTCGTTTACCGGAGTTGGAATGGCTATCCTCTTCGGGATAACTTCTTCAGGTATTGCGGGCTTCTTCACGGGCCCACTTGAGCTTTGACCTAGTCTGTTAAAGACTGAGGCGTTGGAATTGAACAACCCATTGAGAGGGGCTGTGGTAGTGGTAATCCGATCAAAGACCGACTTCTTTGGAGCTTCCTGTGACGGTACTGGAGCGTTGAAGCTCATTGGCGGGAGCATGGTCCCAAAGAATAATCTAGTGGCGGGCTGTGTCACCTGTTCCACCGGCATTGCGAAGATGGAGGCCGCTTGGGGCCCATAAGTCACTCCTCCAGACGGGACGTGTAACACCCAGTCCTTTTTATACCAATATTTGTGTTCTCGTTAACTTATAAGATTTTAATTTAATTATAATTATTTATCCTAAACCAAAAATCACATGCTCATTCCTTTATCTTTATTTCCATAAACTCAATTCCTTTCTAAGTCTCCCGGCCTGTTTACTTTCCAATTGATTTATTATAAATTCCTCAGCCCATCTTAGCCGGCCCACTCCCTTTTTATTTTTTTATCCAATTTCCTTTAAATACCCTGGCCCAACTCGCCCCGGGCCGTTTCTTCTATTTTTCCCAATTAAATCAAATTCCTTTTTCCTTTTATTTTATTTGGCACAGCCCCTCTTAGCAGCCCGCTCCTTCTTTCCCAAATTAATTCTTTCCTTTTTATTTTTCTTGGCCCGGCCCGTTGCTCTTTTCCTATAATATATTTAAATCCTTCACCGGCCCGGCCCTTCACCTTCAGCCCACACCCGACCCGTTTTCTCATCTTCCCCAACGGCTCCTTCTTTCCCGCGCACGTTTCCTTCGCCGTCTCTCTCGCCCCCGCCCCGGCTCGCGCGACGTTACCCCCACGATGCTCGCCTCGTCTTACTTCCTCTCCCCCTCATTCCCATCGCCTTCCCTTAACCCTCACTCCCGCAACCATCACCTTCTCCTCTCGCAAACCCAACCTCAACCCATCGCCTCCAAGCTGCAGCCACTCCCCCCGACGACGACGACGACGACGAACCTCCTCCTCCTTTATCTCCTCACCCTAACCTCCTCCTAAAACTCTCGCGTTCACCTTTTCCAACCACCACAGAACCCTCTCCTGCACAACGAACCCCCTGCTCTCGAGCTCGGTGCCCCGGCGCCCTCTCGTCGGCGAGCCCCTGTGCCCCTCGTCAACCGCACCATCATCGTCGCCAACATCATCCCTCTCTCTCTTTCTCAGACCTCAATCTCTCTCTTTCTCACTCCGCTCTTTTCTCTCTCTCTGTGCCTCTTTCTCATTTTTCCTCTCACTGTCTCTCTCTCTTTCCCTCACTGTTTCTCTCTCTCTCTACAATCTCACTCGCTGTCCCTCTCTGTTCCCTCTCTCTCAATCTCTCTCTCTCTCTCTCTAGCCTTCTCTCTATCTCAAAACCCATTTTTTTCTGTACAAACACTCACTGCGGCCATTGCCGGAGCGACGCCGTCGACCGTCGTCGACCCCAGTACACTCGCAGAGGATCATCAAGCACCCCTCAACCTCCAGTGACCGTGCAACGACTCCGGACAACTCCGACGCAAAATCCGCATCTCGATCCAAGCTCGCGCAAATCCGTTTCACGGCGTACATCACGCGTTCGTGACGCCGCTGCTACCGTGCGACCCCGAGACGTTCCCAGGCAAGTATTTTACTTGCTTACATTCTATTTACTTAAGTTACAATCGCTAAGTACATAGATTATAAAGTTACAGGTTTAAACCAATTATGTACCATACCTGTTCGACGCGTGTTCCCAAAGAAAATACTTTTATAAATTGACGGAACTGGATTACTTACATTGGCCCTTGCTGTGATGAATACCTTGTGCAAGTTTCGCTGGAAAATATGACCGTTAACGACTAAAACAACTACCCCCAAGTTTAACCGTAAAACTGGAATTTTCTTGTACCTGAAAACTATTAAAATCACCATAAATTTTATACATACTGGAATGATGCGTTCGAGGGCTCAAATCGAAGCCAACTCGACGAACTATAACCCTATACTAGTTTCCAGATATTCCTATACTCAAACTGTGATGATATTTGGATCGGAGTGCGACTCTGGACTGCAGTCCAGAGCGACTCCAATTGTTGCTTGCTGTTCCGTAATGGGTACCACAAGATTTCCTTAACTCGTAGATTGTGGAACTCCTCTATTTATTGTAGGTGAACCTGTTAGATAGATAAAACAAGTAGTTTCATCCTGTTTCGTTATCGTTTGTTATTTATTCTGTAATTTAAAAGATCGGGACGCATAACAGTCCTAACAGAATCAGAATTGACATATTAATATTAAACAGTATATATCTCCTGACGTACAGACGTGATTGAATATCCGTCTATTGCGTTGAAAACCTTACTGAAAACCCTAGATTTCATCCAACAGTAGAGTCGCTAAAATCTGATCCCCACTAGGATTAAAATGCGTTGTGAAACGGACTTCTGATTCTGAAACCGGATTTCCAGCCGCGAGCGCTTAAAATAAAATGGTTATAATTAATGATCCTGGAACCCGATTGGCATGAAACTAAATTCGATGGATGGACAACTGAACATACTAATTATTACCTGTTTATCGTTTCGCTAAACTATACACGTACGTTTCATGATAAATCGTCCAAGTGATAGAATACTATTTTATGACACCTTAATCATGCTTCATATACTGTTTACGTATCATATCATACCCATATCATTGCAGTGATAACCTAGTGATATCGTGCATTTACCCAGTGTTAGATTTTAGTGATGATTGTGTCAAGTACGTCAGTGTTTGTGTATCCATGAATAAGTGAAAATGATACGTACTTGTACACAATCAGTGACCCTATTATTCTATTGCATTGTCGACGTCTGTGGGATGCGTGTACGTGTGACTATAAGTAGTATGGGACACTTATGGAAGCGCTTGCACGGGTGTCACAGATAAGACATCAGACACTGCCATTTATTTTAGGTATTAGTCGGGACGTGCTTGATGGAGGTCCTGCCTCCAATTCTCGCGCAGACTTGTCACGGATCGATTAGTATTTAGGGTTATGGTTAGCGTTTGATATAGGCCACGGGGTGTGGGGTAGTTTGAGTGTGAGTTCAACAGAATCTCGGGAGTCCCATGCCGGCTTATATATTTAGGGAGTTATATGGAGATTTACAGGGTATGTGATTATCACCGTGATATACATGTTGGGCCCGTGGTCCCTTGCCCTTGGGTTCTACCCTTGGGTGGAGGACACTCGCGAGTGGTTGACTCTCACACTTAGACCGACGATAGGCTTAGTGACCTATACAGTGAGACTTAGAGACGAATAGAGATACTGGCATTGATATATCTTACTTACTGTGTTGACATACGTGACATATCATTCTACTGCTTTTACTGTTCCGCTGCATTGGTTACTGCATGTTCATACCCATACTGCCATTGATTTACTGTTATATATATATCTATTATCACTGTTAGAATTGTCATATGATTTATATATATTATATTGCTATTGTGTCGCTCTGACGACCTGACTATGCATGCTCAGTGTGAGGAGAAGATTTAGCCTGGACCAGGACTAGACGTACATCACAGACATCTTGATTAGCTATCCAGAGTTATTTTCGTTTGTTTCCCCTCAGGTCAGTTCTTTACATTGTTTCACTCAGTTACTGCATTTCTCATTACCTGCGCATCATTTACTGTTTACCATGAAAAACTAGAAACCGAAGTGTGACTACGGCAGGACATTTCCTTGACCGTAGGAGCATGGCTGGCCTTGTCTACCCCTCGTATTCCGTATTTTGGGAAGCGGGACGTGACAGGACGGAGCGGGAGTTGTTGTTGCAGTCGGTGCAGTTGGAAGCCATTGATCTTCTTTTCTTCTGCACGGAGCAAGACACCAAATCTTAGCACCTCAAATCTAGGGGCAACCATATTAAACCGCGATTTGTTCGTGAACACGACACATGAAGTGTGGAGTGGAAAGAGGAAAAGGTCCCACCGGGTGTGCCAGAATCTGTTTACCGCCGAAAACGGAGACGAAACTGCGTAGACCGTCTTGCCTGAATTTGGGGGCTGATGCTATTTGGTTTTATCCTTCTACCTCTCTGAAGATACCAAGTTGATTTATGGCACCATGTATCAGAGATTTAGATAGATGTGGCCGTTGTAGCAGACTTCGTCAGATTCCCCCTCGTTTGCGAGGGGTTTTTGATTATGGGGACGCTCTTCCCTGCAGGCGCAAGCCCCTGCAGTCAATTACGCTACCGCATCACGGTAACCACTTTCTCCTTTTTCAGATGTTCACTTCGTGTCGTGTATATTTGTTTTGTTTTTGGTTGCCCGTGGATTGTATATGGAGACTAATTTACGTTGTCGCCCGTGGGGCGTGGATTAGTCCAAATCCGTATTTTCTTAGATTTGGGTTTGGTTGATTTAAGGATCATTAACCTCATTTGAAATTAAGATCAACTTAAATGTTTGTTAAGGATACGTTAGTCCAAGTTTTAGAGTAAGATCTACTTGACAGGATTTTCTTTAGTTTATAGGGACGTTGCGGTCCATGGGGTTTAAGGATATCATAGTCCATGGAGTTTAAGGACATCATAGTCCATAGAGTTTAGTTTAGGGACGTTGCGGTCCGTGATTTAAGGACATCATAGTCCATGTTTAAAGACATCATAGTCTGCGGAGTTTAAAGACATCATAGTCTGTAGAGTTTAAAGACATCATAGTCTGTAGGATTTAAAGACATTATAGTCTGTGTTTAAAGACATCATAGTCTGTAGGGTTTAAAGACATCATAGTCTGTGTTTAAAGACATCATAGTCTGTAGGGTTTAAAGACATCATAGTCTGTAGGGTTTAAAGACATCATACTCTGTAGGGTTTTGGTTTAACCGTTTGAGGATGCGCCAAAAGTTATTGGTTATTGGGACCCTCCATCTCTGAAGACGTTGAAGAATTACAACGACATGTATCAGAGGTGTGGAGAGATGTACCCTTGAACCAATGTCCCGACTTGGGGGGATGGGATGAACATCATTTTAGATTCCATCTGTTAGGAGCTCATTAGTTATCTTTGGGACTGAGATCGGTTTTAGGGACCCTGAGGATGAGGGGCTCAATTGATGGTCCTCGGGAGATTTGGTCTGAGTCTGGCTAATATTGGCCTTTCATAGTGTTAAATACTAGTATACGCTCAACGCTCACGTGCTCCCACATGAGGCGCTTGAAATAGTGTTAAACACTAAAATTTGAAGCGCTCACGTGGGGTCACGTGAGGCGCTTGAAGTAGTCTTAAACACTGAGAATTTGAGGCGCTGTCTCTTTGGGTTTATTCCCTTATTCTATTCTGAGCGCTAAGCACTATTGGGTCACGTGGGATCACGTGAGGCACCCCAAAAATGTAAATTGTCTTTGATTTATTCCCTTTTTGCTTTATAAGTGCCAAGCACTATTTGGGGGTCACGTGGGATCACGTGAGCCAGTCTCGGTTGTTCTCTTTTGTTCATCAAGGGTGCTCACGTGGGAGCACGTGATCGGACGTTATCATGTTGGGTGCTAATCTTTTTACATGCATGGAGATCTTGAGTTTCGAGACTTTCAAGCCCACTATTTTGTAAGAATTAAATTCTTAGGATTTAATTTTTCTCTTAGGTTTTGGATCTGCATGGCGGAATCTCCCCGATGAGAATTAAATTCTCAACTTGTGTGGAGATCTGCTTTTGCAGATATTTTACCATAAGGAAGAACTAAGTTCTTATATGAAGGGTTAAACCCTTGTTTTATCAGAGGAATTAAATTCCTATATATTTTTTGGGAGAATTAAATTCTCTGAACTTAGTGTAGGGTGTTTTTCGTCACCCCGTTGAGATGGGAATACGCGCGCGCTTGTCAGGCGTACTACAGATTCCCCCTGCCTAAGATAGGCGGGGGTTTATTGATTGTGGAGATCCGAATCTCCGGCAGCCGTGGATTAAGCCGTCGTTAATTACCCCTCGCCTTTAGGGCGAAGGAATCTCCGATTAACGGATTAAACTGGTCATGCGAACTCAATGTGCAGTGTACGCGTGTTTTGTTTTGGAGGGGGGTTGGATATATCGGGAGCCAGCGCCTTGAGCGCTGTGCGCTTAGGTGCTGTGCGCTTAGGCGCTAGCGCACCATGTATCCGACACGTGCGCGCAGGGCGCTTGAGCGCTAGCGCGCCACGTGTCGGCACTTGGGCACAGGGCGCTTGAACGCCAGGCGCTCGAGCGCTAGCGCGCCACGTGTCGGCACTTGGGCGCAGGGCGCTTGAACGCCAGGCGCTCGAGTGCTAGCGCGCCACGTGTCAGCACGTGGGCGCTTTGCGCTTGAGCGCTGGGCGCTTGAGCGCGCTCGAGCGCTAGCGCGCCACGTGTAGGCACGTGGCGCTGGACGCTTGAGCGCCGGGCGCTCTAGCGCAAGACGCTCGGGCGCCGGCGAGAGAAAAGAGGCTTTTATCCCCAGAAACTCTCGAAAGAGAAATTAGAGTGGAGTGAAAATCCTAAGCTGTTTTGAAGCTGATGAAGGGCTTCTCCTTTTGAGCCCTAGTTCTTCCCCAAAGTAAGGTTTCTGGAGATGGGTCTCCTTCTTCTTCCTTTGTTGGCCGGATCTTGAAGATCAAGAAGTGTGAGATTTTAAAAATCTCTTCTTTTTGAGATCTGATGGAAGATCTGAGTTCCTCTTTGTGGGTTTTGTGGTGAAAAACTATTTTATTTTTTAAAAGGAAGAGTAAAACTCTTAATTTAATTCAAAGAAAGAAGAGGGTTTTAGAACGTTGAGGAAGGAGAAAGATCTCAGATCTAAATTTTTCTTTTGGAGAGAGAAAAAAAGTTGTTGGGATATTTTTATTATCCTTACCTTTATAGGCTATACACTTTACACATAGCCCCTTGGGCTTCACAAAATGGCATTTTGCCTATCTCATGACTCATGTGCCATTTCTTTTTGCACATAAGCCATGGGCTTTACAAAAATTTGGCTTTATGCCCATTTTTCTTATATTCATTCATAAAATAAAATAAAAGAAATACAATAAAATTATTTATTACAAAAATTTTTATCTTGGCATGGGGGGAGGCCGGCCGCTTCATGTTCGGATTCGACCCGGGCATGGGCCCACTTGATATGGGCTTGGGCCTACTTGGCTTAGGGTTGACTTTTATTTTGGCTTGGTCAACCGGGGTGCAAATTTTTACCCCAACAAATTTCCCCCATCAATAAATGCACACCACACATATGTGGGTCATGTGCATGAAATTGATGGATCTTCTTTTACTTGGAGGCGACTTGATTTGGTTCCCGCTTTCTGGGAGGCTGGCACTGCCCTTTTTACGACTTGGACGGTCGGTGCTGCCCTTTTAGCGACTTGGACGGTCGGTTCTGCCCTTTTAGCGACTTAGACGGTCGATGCTGCCCTTTTAGCGACGTGGACGGTCGGTGCTGCCCTTTTAGCGACGTGGACGGTCGGTGCTGCCCTTTTAGCGACTTGGACGGTCGATGCTGCCCTTTTTGCGACGTGGACGGTCGGTGCTGCCCTTTTAGCGACTTGGACGGTCGATGCTGCCCTTTTTGCAACGTGGACGGTCAGTGCTGCCCTTTTAGCGACTTGGACGGTCGATGCTGCCCTTTTTGCGACGTGGACGGTCGGTGCTGCCCTTTTAGCGACTTGGACGGTCGATGCTGCCCTTTTTGCGATGTGGACGGTCGACGCTCTGATCCGGAGCGATTTGGTTCCCGATTTGTGGGAAGCCTACACTGCCCTTTTTACGACATGGATGGTCGACGCTCTGACGCGTCTCTGAGACAGAGTGTCCGTGGTAGACGTTTCTCTGGCCCGGAGTGATCTGATTCCTGCTTTGTAGGAAGCCTGCACTGTCCTTTTTGCGACATGGACGGTCGATGCTGCCCTTTTAACGACTTGGATGGTCGATGTTGCCCTTTTTGCGATGTGGACGGTCGACGCTCTGATCCGGAGCGATTTGGTTCCCGATTTGTAGGAAGCCTGCACTGCGACATGGACGGTCGACGCTCTATTTAACTTGCTCTGCTTCCTGCAGTGTCAGGGGTGAACTTGACTTGCTCCGCTTCTTGCGGTGTCGAGATTAGATTCTGACTTGCTCCGCTTTCTGCTGTGTCGGAGTTGAAGTTGACTTGTTGATTGTGATTTGGATTGATATCAGCATCGCTACATTGGAATATGGTACCAGGAGCGAATCATCATCTATCGTGAGAGGATTTGGGGATTTGGTTTTTTCTTGGCATCGGTATCGCTACACTGGAATATGGTACCAGGAGCGAATCGTCATTTGCGCTTTCTTATCAGGAAGCGATGGCTTAGGAGACAGGTTTTAGGTCCCTATCACCTAAGACTTTTCAATTTTGTGAGCCGTAAGGGTCTCACAAAGCATTTTCTCCCTACGGGTCGTAAGGATCCCGTAGGTGTATTTTCTCCTTAGGAGTCGTGGGGACTCCTAAGTGTGTTGCTCCTTCGTGAGTCGTAAGGATCTCACGCGGGAATTTTCTCCTCACAAAGTCGAGAGGACTTTGTGAGTGCATTTCATCTCTTTTTCACGAATTTGCGCCCTTTCGGGTTTTCACAAACTCGCCGGCAGTCCTGCTGTTTTTACTCACGGAGCCCTTTCGGGTTTTCATCCGTGCCTATTTTGCTTGCGGACATACCTTTTTTTTTGCGCTCACCGCCGGTAGGACTTTGAATGTGGTCTCACCGGCAGGACTTGGGAGGGATTGGGATCATTTTACGCCCGTGGATTGTATACGGTTTTGCAGGATGTATAATCCAGACCGTAGGGCCGGAAAAATTTTGGGACTTTGTTGGCGTTTGCATCGCTGCACTGGAATATGGTACCAGGAGCGACTCATCATTCGCCGTTTTAGGATTTGGAATTTTTTTGGCATCTGCATCGCTGCACTGGAATATGGTACCAGGAGCGACTCATCATTCGCCATTTGAGAGTTTGGGTTTGGAATTTGGTTGGCGTCTGCATCGCTACACTGGAATATGGCACCAGGAGTGATTCATCATTCGCTACTTGGGGATTGGGGAGCAATGGCTTGGGAGACAGGTTTAGATCCCTATCACCTAAGGCTTTCAATTTTATGGGCCATGAGGGTCCCATAAAAGCATTTTCTCCCTACGAGTCGTAAGGATCCCGTAGGTGTATTTTCTCCTTGGGAGTCATGAGGACCCCCAAGTGTGTTTTTCCTTGGTGAGTCGTAAGGATCCTACGAAGGTTTGTTCTCCTCATGCATCGTGAGGACATATGAGTGGGTCTTTCCAATGGAGCATAATTCCCAGGCCGGAGATCAACCGCGGGACTGGTGATTACGGTGAGGTATGGGTATGATGAGAATTATTTGAGCCCGTGGATTGTATACGGTAGTCAATTTGGGGACTAACCGTAGGGCCAGGAGAATTTTGAGAAATTGGATTTTGGTTGGCGTCTGCATCGCTGCACCGGAATATGATACCAGGAGCGACTCATCATTTGCCGTTTGGGGACTTGGAGTTTGGATCTTGTTTGGCATCAGCATTGCTGCACTGGAATAATGCCAGGAGCAACTCATCATTTGCCATGGGAGGACTTGGGATTTGGGTTTTTTGGTCGGCATCAGCACCGCTAACACTGAAGCGAACCGCCAGGAGCAACTCATCATTTGCCGTTGCCCTATTGGGGAACGATGGCTTAGGAGACAGGTTTAGGTCCCTATCACCTAAGGCTTTTCAATTTTATGAGCCGTAAGGGTCTCATAAAGCATTTTCTCCCTACGAGTCGAGAGGATCTCGCAGGTGTATGTTCTCCTTAGGAATCGTAAGGATTCCTAAGTGTGTTGCTCCTTTGTGAGTTGTAAGGATCTCACGCAGGGATTTTCTCCTCATAAGGTCGAGAGGAATTTGCGAGTGTACTTCATCTCTTTTCACGAGTTTGCGCCCTTTCGGGTTTTCACAAACTCGCCGGTAGTCCTGCTGTTTTTACTCACGGAGCCCTTTCGGGTTTTCATCCGTCCCCGTTTTGTTTGTGGACATACCGTTTTTTTTTGCCGCTGGTGGGACTTTAAAAGTAGTCTCACCGACAGGATTTGGGAGGGATAGTAGTCATTTGCGCCCGTGGATTGTATACGGTTTTGCAGGATGTATGATCCAGACCGTAGGGCCGGTGTGCTCAATTCGCCTGCGACTTGGAGCATTCACGCGTAGTATTTCTTGAGATATCGTCCATTGATGGGTGGCATGGGCCTTTCTCCCTCGGCACTTATTAGTTGGTAGGATCCTCCGTCGAACACTTTCTCGATGACGTATGGTCCTTCCTAGTTTGGCTCAAATTTTCCCTTGGCATGTCCATTAGGGATGATCGGTCTTTTGAGGACCAACACCAATTCACCTTTCTTGAAAGCGCGGAGACGGGTTATCTTGTCATAGGCCCGTGACATTTAGGATCGGTATAGCTCCAGATTTTGCTGCACCGAGAGCCTCTTTTTTTCGAGGGCATCGAGCTGTTCAAGCCAAAGGAGCACGTTTTCCTCCTCCGTCAACTCGTGCTGAACGGCCATTCTTAAGCTTAGAACTTCGACTTCGAGGGGGAGGATCGCCTCCACTCCGAAGAGCAATGAGTAGGGAGTGGACTGAGTTGGAGTACGGTGCGTGGTACGATATACCCACAATGCCTCATGAAGTTTGAGATTCCAGTCTCTCTTGTTGGCTGAAGCATTTTTCCTCAGGAGCTTGCACAGAGTTTTATTGAAGGCTTCGTCCAGCCCATTGGCCTTTGGATTATAGATGGAGGAATATCTCCAGTCTATCTTGTGTTGAGTAGTGAACCTTGCGACTTTGAAGCCCTTGAAAGAAGGCCCATTGTCAGATATGATTCTTCTTGGTGTACCGAAGTGGTATAGATATTATGCTGGAAGAATGTCAGAATATCCCCTGTCTTGACTTCTTTTAGCGGGACAGCTTCAGCCCATCTGGAGAAGTAGTCTTTTGCGGCCAGTATGAACCGGTGGCCTCTAGATGACGGAGGATCAATTAGGCCAACAATGTCGGTGCCCCAAATTTCGAAGGGCCACGACGTCGCCGTAGGATGCAACGGATTGGGGTGCTTATGAACGAAATCACCGTGAATTTGGCAGATATAACATTTCTTTGCATGCTCTCCGCAATCCCGTATCATGGTGGGCCAGTAATACCCAAGCCGTTTAATTTGAAGTCGCATCTTGGGGCCAGATTGGTGAGCACCGCAAACGCCTGAGTGAACTTCTTTCATGACTTTTTGGGCTTCGGCCGATGACAGGCACCTGAGCCAGAGTTGGTCATATGACCTGCGGTATAGCGTGTCATTTACAAACATGTATCGGAGAGCTCTCTTCTTCAGCTGAACCCTCGCAGACCTTCCTTCGGGCAGCTTGTCGTATCGGAAGTACTCTATGAAGGGTTCTCTCCAATCGGGCTTGTCTTGGATGATCGAAACTTATTCGGCGAGACTGCTCTTCTGTTCCGCACTTTCCTCTTCTCGTAGAGTGACTGGGGGTAGAATTTGCTGACTCCTGACTGTGATCAGAATTTCATCCATGTCAGGATCAGCCAGCTCCTTGGCTAAGCGAGCGAGTACGTCAGCCTTTCCATTCAACGCTCTGGGGACTCTCATTAGTTCAATGTGAGTGAACTGTTTCATGAGTTCCACCACCCGGCTTCTATACCGAGCTAACTCGGGTTTGTATATCTTATATTCGCCGCTTACTTGGTTGACGAAAAGCTGGGAGTCACCATAGACTCGTAGCCGAAGGATTTCCATTTCTATGGCGAGCTCCAGACCAGCTATCAGAGCTTCATACTCAGCCTCGTTGTTTGTGCGAGGCTCGGTTAGAGCAAAAGAATGCCGTAGGGTTCCCATTGATGGCGTGATGAACACCAATCTTATCCCTGCTTTTATCTCCGAGACGCTTGATTTACTGAAGGTCCTTATCGATGAGGCCCCATCAAAGTAGAGCTCCCAACATGGATCGCCATTCTCGAGGTGCAGCACTTGTTCGTCGGGTAACTCGCAATTGAATGGTGACCTTCTGGTATGGGATGAGCCGCGAGAAATTCTGCAAGAGCTTGCCCTTTTACTGCTTTCTGAGGAGTATAAACTATGTCAAACTCAAGTAGCATGACAGCCCATCTTGCCATTCTGCCAGCTAGGCTTGCTTTGGTAATCAAGTGTTTGAGCGGGTCGACCTTGAAGATCAGCATAACCCGATGAGCGAGCAGATAGTGCCTCAGCTTCTTCACAGCAAATATCAGAGCCAGACATTGCTTTTCGATTGGGGAATAGTTGTGTTCCGCCCCGACTAGAGTTCGACTAAGGTAGTAGAGGGCATTTTCTTTTCCCTCCTCGTTATTCTGGGCAAGAAGCGCACCGAGTGACTCATCTAGTGCGGCAGTATAGAGAATCAGCGGTTTATTTGAAACGGGAGCGGCCAGCACTGGAGGGTGCAACAAGTATTGTTTGATGCTTTCGAACGCTTCTTGACATTCGGTATCCCAGACAAAAGGAGCTCCTTTCTTCATGAGCTTTGAAAAGGGCCTACATCTCCCCGATAAATTTGAGATAAACTTCCGTATATAAGCAAGCTTGCCTTGAAAAGATCTTAGCTGCATCAGACTCTTCGGAAGGGGCATCTCCATGATAGCCTTTATCTTGGATGGGTCAACTTCAATCCCTCGATGTCGGACTATGAAGCCTAGGAATTTTCCCGATGACACCCCAAAAGCGCACTTTAAAGGATTCATCTTTAGATCGTATCCCCTCAGTCTGGTGAGAATGGTCCTAAGATCTTGGATGTGGTCGGCCTTGGCTTTAGTTTTGATGACCAGATCATCAACATAGCATTCGACGACTTTATGGATTAGGTCATCAAAGATATTAGTCATTGCCCTTTGATATGTAGCACTTGCGTTCTTCAGTCCGAACGGCATCACCTTGTAGCAATATATTCCGATCGGGGTTCGAAATGCTGTGTGCTTCTCATCCTCAGGCGACATCTTGATCTGATTATACCCAGACGAGCCATCCATAAAAGTGAACAGCTTGTAATTTGAGGTGTCATCGACCATCATTTCCATGACCGGTAACGGGAAGTCGTCTTTAGGACATGCCTTGTTGAGGTCCCTGAAATCGACACAAACTTGGATCTGCCCATTTTTCTTCTTCACTAGGACTATGCATGCGATCCAGTCTGCATATTTCTCTTCCCTGATGAAGCCGGCATCGATGAGCTTCTTGGTTTCCTCGATGACCTTTTCTTCTAGTTCCCTTCTCATTCTTCGAGGAGCTTGTTTGACTGGCTTAGCTTCAGGAGGTATAGCCAGCTTATGCACGGCCACTTCAGGGGAAAGGCCTGGCATTTCTTTGTATGTCCACGCGAAGCAGTCGACGAACTCATGCAGTAGGGAAATTATCTGCTCTTTCATTTCCTCCGACAAGAGTGAGCTGATGTAGGTCGGCCTAGGATTATCGGGCGTTCCTAAGTCAATCTCGGTTAGCTCATCAAAGGTTGTTTGTCCGCCATCTTCGAGCTCTTGAGGAGCTTCTTCTGGCTCGGCTATTTCGTCATCATCATTTGATATTTCGCTGGCCTCACCAACATGGATCATGTAGCACGCTTTGGAATCAGGTTGAACATAGCCTATGCCCCGTCTATCTGGAATTCGTCCATCGATGAGTGCTCGGACTTAGGGCGGATGCCATACTCTTTCATAAAACATTGCTTCGGACTCCGTTTGATATAACCGGCATCCGCACTTTTTGAAATATTCCCGCATCTCGGGCGCATAGTATCTGGGATTGAGGACGGCTCTTATGCCTCTCTCATATGAAAGGTACGCGGCAGACAAATCGTCCGGGTGCACAACGGGGTTTGACCCATAAAATAGGATGCCTTTCTGTCCACTTTTTCTTCCGAGGACGTAGAAAGTTTTCAGCTGGTCCACGGTGGAGACTGACAACGCATCGAGCTCTTTGCACATCTGCTCTGGTACCCTTGTGATGGCTAGGGACCCTTCCGCAATTTCTAAGGTCTCTTGTAGTTTCGCTTGTTGCATGGGGGTCCAATCTGCACCGCTATTGCACAGCAGGTCCTCTTCCTCCGACTCTTCAGTGTCGCTACCAAGATGAGGGCGGACTTTGCTACTAGATAGGCATTCAGTATCGGATTCGTCCGTATCGCTACCAAAACGAGGGGGAGTTTTACGGAAGGACGGACTTCCAGCGTCGGACTCATCAGTGTCGCTACCGAAATGCGGACGCACTTGAGCATTTTTGCTTTTGAAAGTGACAGCCGGCTCAGATTTTCTTTTGAGTCTTGGACCGCTCTATCCTCAGTCAGTTGAGGCTTAGCATTTTGGTGGTTCATAAAGTACCTAGAATCTTCATATCGGACTTCATGCACACCGAACGGCTGGATGTCTCCGTCAATGCGTCTTTCTTCACCATTTTTAGTATACTTCATGCATTGATGGAGAGTTGACGGAATGATGCCGTAATCGTGGAGCCACGGCCGTCCCAAGAGAATCTTATAAGACGTGTCCGCATCGATCACGTATATCTTAGCTTCGGTCTACAGATCCCCGAATTTGATTGGCAAAGCTATAGACCCCAGAACTTGCTGGCAGTTTTGATTGAAGTCTTGAATAACAATCATTTCCCTTGACAGGTGTCGGACGTCCATTGACAAACTTTTCAGTGTCCGCAAGTTCATGATGTTCACCGAGGACCCCGGATCAATCAATATGCGATTAATCCGATCTCCGTCGCTATACCCGGTCACGTAAAACGGCCGATTATGCTCAGTCGTTCCCAGTAGCAAGTCTTCATCCTTAAACGTGACTGCGGCGGCTTGCAAAGTGTACTGAGCTTCTTTTATATTAATTTCCGCAAAGTAATCCTGATACCGCTCGGGGTTTTGTAGAGCGTGAATGAGAACATCTCTAAGCTCCTTAGATAGGGCCAAGGCATCGTAGATGCTAAGGAGAGACGGAAGCTTTCGGAGGTGAGCCAAGACATTGTAGTCCACTAAGGAAGGGCTTGAGTTCTCATTAGCCGGCTCTCTGTCGTCTTCCTCGTTAGCCACCTGTTTTTCCTTTCCTTTTGAGGCATTTCCCTGATTTGGCGGTAGAGCCCTGCCGCTTCTGAGCTAGACTTGGTTGGCCTTTGTGGCGAGCTCCTCGTCCTCTTCGGGAAAACAGAGATCCTCCTCAGAGTCGCTGCCCAGATGGATGGCGTAGCAGGTCACTATAGGGATCTCTTCATTAGAGCCTTCTTCTAACCCCTCCAAAATTTCAGCAGCTCGTACAGGGAGGAACTCCTTCAATTGAATTAGAGTTCTTTCCTTCTGTTCATATTCTTCGAGGGAATCGATATATTTTTGAATGGTCGATCTCCCTGCAGACTCCTTTTCGTGCCGAGCTGCACTTTTCTTCTTCTTGAGCTTTTTGGATTTTGAGCCTGATGGAGCCGCATTGGCAGCTGGAAAGTTAGATTTCTTCTGCCCTTCCCATTCCGTCTTGGGCTCTTTCTGAAGTAGCTTTATCATCTTCTTCATCTTATTAAATATGTGCGTACTCCATGGAGGCTGCGATGAGTCAGTTTCGTTTGTCAGGGCCGCGGGTTCAGCTGTCTGCTCCCAGAAGGCTTCAACTTCTGTCTGTATAAAGTTGGTGGTGGCAACTTGATTGTTCACCAACACGCTTTTGGACAGCTCGATCTCTCCAGCCTTGTACTGCTTCTCGACCCAGTCCTTGAAGATATAGCAATCCTCGATCGCATGGCTCACTACTCGGTGGTACGGGCAATACAGGGGATTGTCGGTCATTTTTGCTTCTTGGGGTCTTTTCGACTCTGGCAATTGTAGGCCATTGTTCAAGGCATCTTTAAATATCTTGCGGACCTTGTCCCTTCTGAAAGAGTAAACCTTATTCTTTTTCTCCTCTAGGGAAGGCCCATCTCCTCCCAGCAGTGGCTTTCGAGACCGGTTGGTTTTGGATTCGCCCGCCCTTCGCTTTTCTTCATTGTCGGATGCATTAAAGACATTGGTACTGCTGGAACTCCCGCTTCTACGGTTGCCGTCCCGCTTGCTTTTCCAGGTCTTGTCTCTCTGAGAGTCCGGGGTGGACTCTTGCTTCGAGCATTCCAGCATTTGGACTTTCTTGGTTAGCTCTTGAAACGTCTTGAGGCCTGCTGTAGACAAGAATGGGACTATCCAATTGCTAAGGTTCCCAATGAGAAGGCTGACGGACTGGTCCTGTTCCAGCGGCGGTTCGCACTTGACCATGAGATTACGCCATCGGGCGATAAAGTCGGTGTTGCTTTCATTCTTCCCCGGCTTGGTCCTCACAAGGTCGGCAATGGAGATTTTATCACCGACACTCATAAACCTTTGCCAAAACAGAGACTCCATTTGGGTAAAGGTAATGACGGACCCGTCTGGTATGCTCACGTACTAGTCGAAGGCGACACCGGTCAGGCTGTTGACAAACTGACGAAGAAGGAGCACGTCATTGCCCCCTGTATTTCCGCATGAGGCTTTGAAGTGGGCGTCGTGCTGATTTTCATTTCCCGTCCCATCAAATCTTCCGAACTTTGGAATGACGTAGCCGCTCGGGAACTCGATCAGATCATACTGTGCGGGATATGGCCTCCTACTACTGCAAATTTCTTTCTGGGCTTCAGCTTCGGCCACCAATGTTTTAACCTTGCTGGTGACCAAATCCATTATCTGATCTTGTGTTAGCGGGATAGTGCTATCTGAGGCCAAGGCGTCCCCAGAAGCAGAATGTGGCCGGCTTTCATGCGGCTCGACCGGTCTTGGGTCCAAAGGAACGGGCATTGGCTGCTTCGGATTGTCATCACCCGGCTGATTAGTAGCGACTTGTGCTTGATTGGGAGGCGCTCGAGCAATTTGAGCCGTAAGCTGCATCACAACGTTCGTTAAGTCATCAATCTTCGAATAGAGCTTGGCCATCTCTCTATCTTTGCTCTTGAGCTGTTTTCGAAGCTCTTGAAGCAGCTCTTGCTCCGCGGTCCTGGGGCGGAAAGTCGGCTCTTCCTCGCTCTCCGAGCTTGACTCTGCCTGGATCGAAGGGTCCTTCTGCCTATCGTCCTCATCGATAGGGTTTTCATCATCAAGTGGAGGCAGCTGTTCTTGGGAAGCGGCAACCACATTCAAGCCAGATTGGGCTTGGGATGTGGCAGCCCCATCCTTGCTTTTCCTGCGAAGGTTGTCGCTGGGGCACCCACCCGCCATATAGACCGTATAGATAATATATCCAGTCGTCATTTTATCATCGGCGGCTGATTTCACAGACCGCTGTCTTGACCCCCCTGTTTCGGTAGCGGGCAGTCGATTGAAGGCGGCTGGCCTGACCAGGTTCTTAAATGGTGCTGGCGCTTCTTTTCTGGGTTTGCCCCGCTGCTTTCGTGCAGCACAGAGCACCTGATAGACTCTTGAAGAGACAGTGTCATACTTTTTCTGTTGGGGCCGGGACACGTCTCTTTGTAGCGACGTTCGGACCGCTGTCTTCTTAATTCTGGCGGTCGTGGCATTTCTCTGAACCCACTTCAGAGGTTCGAAGGAATTGCTGATTTTTACGGCCGACTCAGCCGTCATCACAAAGTAACCCTGCTCTTGGAACTTCACAAGATTCCACTTGGCCGAAGCCCTGGCCCTCTTGTTGGCTCGATACCTGAGCCGCTTCTGCCTTAACTTTTCTGTTTTAAGCACTTGGCAGACTTCGGCCCTTCGGGAAGACACTGTAGACCGGGCGATGGAGGATTTTGGAGACACGCTCGATTGTGTATTTGCTGGAGTCATCGCCTGAGCTCGTCCGCAACATTTGATGTCGCCCTTTGTACCGGAAGTCTTGCCCCCGGCTGGAGCACCAGAGAGTCGTTCAGACACCGTCTTAAGTTTCGGTTGTGGTGCCTTGGCGATCACGACATTCGGCCTCTTGCCCCTTGAGACCGGCTTGGCCACCTGTTTTGCTGGGATTTCTGCCAGATGAGCGCTTCCGGCAGGGTAGATGATGACGGAGCCAAACTGGCGGGGCAGTTCCTCCCACTATCGACTGAGGCTTGCGGGGAGAACTACACGAGTATTGACCTTGACCACGTACGGGATCGGGGTCGCGTTGGAAGCTGAATTCGTCTTGGGAGACATTGTCGTCGAAAGTTGATTGCTGCACGGAAGAGAAGAGAGGAAAAAACATCATTTCAGTATAGGCAATCGATATGTATATTGATCGAGTTCGCATGAACGTTTAACCCGAAATATGGGAGAAGAGAAAGGTCCCACTGGACGTACCAGAATCTGTAGGGTATTTTTCGTCACCCCATTGAGATGGGAATACGCGCGTGCTTGTCAGGCGTACTACAAATTCCCCCTGCCTAGGGTAGGCGGGGTTTTATTGATTGTGGGGATCCAAATCTCCGGCAGCCGCGGACTAAGCTGCCGTTAATTACCCCTCACCTTTGGGGCGAGGGAACCTCTGATTAACAGATTAAACTGGTCATGCGAACTCAATGTGCAGTGTACGTGTGTTTTGTTTTGGAGGGAGTGTTTGGATATATCGGGAGCCACGCAGAGTTTTTACGGGGGTCCCGCTACCCGGATAGCGGGCTGGGGGTCAAGGGGGCTAGCAGCGTCCCGGCCCAAAAAAAATTTTGAGGGGGACAATGTTGTGGAGTGTGTGTGTATCTGTACATATATATACATGTATACATATATAAAAAAAAAGGGAAAAAGCGCCCAAAGGAAGCGTGGAGCCAGCGCCTTGAGCGCTATGCGCTTAGGCGCTAGAGCACCACGTATCCGACACGTGGGCGCAGAGCGCTTGAGCGCTAGGCGCTCGAGCGCTAGCGCGCCACGTGTCGGCACGTGGGCGCTTTGCGCTTGAGCGCAGGGCGCTTGAACGCCAGGCACTCGAGCGCTAGCGCGCCACGTATCGGCACGTGGGCGCTGGGCGCTCGAGCGCTAGCGCACCACGTGTAGGCACGTGGGCGCTGGGAGCTTGAGCGCCAGGAGCTCTAGCGTAAGGCGCTCGGGCGCTTGGGCGCTGGCGAGAAAAAAGAGGATTTTATCCCCAGAAACTCTCGAAAGAGAAATTAGGGTGGAGTGAAACTCCTAAGCTGTTTTGAAGCTGATGAAGGGCTTCTCCTATTGAGCCCTAGTTCTTCCCCAAAGTGGGGTTTCTGGAGATGGGCCTCCTTCTTCTTCCTTTGTTGGCCGAATCTTAAAGATCAAGAAGTGTGAGATTTAAAAATCTCTTCTTTTTGAGATCTGATGGAAGATCTGAGTTCCTCTTTGTGGGTTTTGTGGTGAAAAACTATTTTGTTTTTTAAAAGGAAGAGTAAAACTCTTGATTTAATTCAAAGAAAGAAGATGGTTTTAGAACCTTGAGGAAGGAGAAAGATCTCAGATCTAAATTTTTCTTTTGGAGAGAGAAAAAAAGTTATTGGGATATTTTCATTATCCTTGCCTTTATAGGCTATACACTTTACACATAGCCCCTTGGGCTTCACAAAATAGTATTTTGCCTATCCCATAGCTCATGTGCCATTTCTTTTTGTACATAAGCCATGGGCTTTACAAAAATTTGGCTTTATGCCCATTTTTCTTACATTCATTCGTAAAATAAAATAAAAGAAATACAATAAAATTATTTATTACCAAAAAATTTATCTTTGTATGGGGGGGCCGGCCGCTTCATGTTCGGACTCGACCCGGGTATGGGCCCTCTTGATCTGGGCTTGGGCCCACTTGGCTTGGGGTTGACTTTCATTTTGGCTTGATCAACCGGGATGCAAATTTTTACCCCAACACTTAGATCTTCCCCTAAGTTTTGGATCTGCATGGCAGAATCTCCCCGATGAGAATTAAATTCTCAACCTATGGGGAGATCTGCTTTTGCAGATCCTTTGCTAGAAGAAATAACTAAGTTCTTTGGAGGAGTTAAAACTCTTGTATAATCGAAGAAGAAAAGGTAAGATGTTCTCTGTGTTTGGTTCCTTCTTACCTAGGGTTTCTTCTTTTCTCTTGAACTTACAGTTTATGGGGGGTTTCCCTCTTTTTTCTGTATCCCTTTCTCTTTTGTGTCTCTTGGCTCCTATTTATAAGAAAAAGAAAGGAATCAATTTGTTCAGAAAATCCCTCATCAAGAGATTTCGATTGATTTTATAATTAACCAAAATGATCGTTTAGATCAATCGGTGAATTTTATTCACCATTGGATTTTTAATCCAAGGACTTCTGTTTTACAGAAGATATTTCTCACAAGATTATGAAAATATTTCCCTATATAGAATCTTCTTCTGTAAATTTATGATTTTTAATCACCATTGGATTTTTAATCCAACGACGCTCTGCTTTACAGAGCGCAATCTTTCTTATTTAGAAAGATCTAAGAAAATATTTCCAAATAGGGGTTTGATCCATTTTATTTAGAATTTAATTCTATCGGTTCAGAAGGCATTGGAGCCCATCACGTGTAGCATGTGACCCCACAAAGTTAATCCCACCAAAGAGCGTCACGCGGTATCACGTGAATTCTTCTGGCCAATAGTTTGTTTTTAAGAAGGCGCCTATATACTTTGTATATATAAGTCACATGTCTGCACGTGAGGCTCAGTTTCAGCCTTATTTTGTCAAGCGCGGTGCCTATCACGTGTGGGCACGTGATGCTCCATTTGGGGACTTTTCCCATTGCTTTTTATATTTATTATTCATTTTTCATAAGGGAACAATGATGAAACCTTTTCTCCAGTGGCTATGCTTAAGTCCATCCGGATCCTGCTTGTCATCGCTGCATACCATGACTACGAAATCTGGCAAATAGATGTTAAGACCGCCTTTCTAAATGGTGATTTAGAAGAGTGTGTGTACATGACTCAGCCAGAGGGTTTCGTAGACAGTGGGAGCAGCAGAAAGGTGTTCAATCTGCTTAAATCCATTTACGGGTTAAAGCAGGCATCGCGGAGTTGGAACATCTGTTTTGATGTGGTAGTCAAAGAGTTTGACTTCATCAAAAATGTAGACGAACCTTGTATATATAAAAAGGTGGCAGAGAGTAAGGTTGTCTTCCTCGTATTGTACGTGGATGACATACTCTTGATAGGAAATGATGTTCCTATGCTGCACTCGGTCAAGCTCTTCTTATCACATAGATTCTCAATGAAAGATCTAGGTGATGGCTCCTACATCTTGGGGATTAAGATCTTTAGAGATAGATCTAAACGGATATTGGGATTGTCCCAATCCAGGTACATTGACACCATACTAAAGAGGTTTAGTATGGAAGAATCCAAGCGTGAGAATTTACCCACGATCACGGGACTCACTCTCTCCAAAGAGATGTCTCCCAAGACTGATTTGGAGAGAGCTCGCATGCAAGGGATATCCTATGCTTCGGCAGTAGACTCTATCATGTACGCGATGCTATGTACCAGACCCGATATAGCATACTCACTAAGTGTAGTGAGTAGGTATCAAGCAGATCCAGGAGAGAGTCACTGGACAGCTGTGAAGAACATTCTCAAGTACTTGAGAAGGACTAAAGAGATGTTCTTGGTGTATGGTAACGGTGAACTCCAAGTGGAGTCCTTTACCAATTTGAGCTTCCAGAGTGATAAGGACGACTCTAAGTCGGTCTCGGGATTTGTCTTTACCCTCAATGGAGGGGAGGTTTATTGGAAGAGTTCCAAACAGGAAACCGTTGCAGACTCGACGATGGAGGATGAATACATCGCTGCCAACGATGCTGCCAAAGAGGCTGTCTAGATGAAGAAGTTCATAAACGAACTTGGTGTAGTTCCGTCCATCGAGCATCCAATACCTTTGTATTGCGATAACAATGGAGCAGTGGTTTTGGCCAAGGAACCCAGGTCTCATCAGCGATCCAGGCATATTCTGAGGCGGTATCACCTGATCCGGAAGATAGTTGATCGCCGGGATATCGAGGTCAGGAGAGTTGACACGAAGAACAACACAGCGGATCCACTCATGAAGGTCATACCCCAGATACAATTTGAGAGACTCTTCGGGATGTTGGGTATGAGATACTACAACAACTGGCCTTAGTACAAGTGGGAGATTGTTAGTTATGTATATGCCCTAGAAGCCATTATTGTACATATGATGTATATTATAGTGAATGCTTGGATATATATAGAGAGGACTTTCTTGCTCAACATGATGTATGTTATCTGGTTGGTCTTTGTCTTAACATGTAGACTTGTATTATAATACTGTCTTGCTCTCACATGTTGATAAAGCCTTTAGGATATGTACTTGACTATCAGGACTATGATGGAGATCATACTAGTGGGGCTAGGGTAGTCTACAAGTACATCCTTTAATTGTTCCTGGTCGAGGGTGTATCGAGACATGGCATCGATACTCCAGGCTAGACTAGCGTATACGTTTCTTGACCCATATGATGGGCGATGGATGATCCCACATCCATTGGTGTTTGACATCAAAGATGGTATACGGGTGCTCAGTGGAGACTGGGTACACTGAACGGACTCGCCGAGAACTCCTAGTTGGTATTATACCTATCGTCAGATAACAGTTCTATGGTGACACTGGTACAAGTTAGTCTGTAGACCCGAGATCGTCATAGAGTCTTGTGTGATTCGCACTGTGCTTTGATTTCTACCTTACCACGTTCAAGAGAACGTGCAAAACGGTGGCTTTTGGGTACAGTCCCGAATCATACGGAGGCAATGAGCGATAGGAGGGGTTTCGTCTCTCCCGGTATTGGGGGTTGATGTTACGCTGTGCTCGATTGGCTATAACAGGAAGTCCCTGACCAGGACTGATATGGAAATCTACTGGTAAGTGTTATCAATAGTTTCTCGACCCGTTATGAGCCTCACATCGGCATGACTTATCGGTTATTGGGGTCTGACGCTTACCACCCCTATACTAGATATGCGCATATCAGACGAAGAGACCGGACTGTACGATAGTGTTACTGATAGGCTTTACAGGAGTATGAGCAGGCTTACTTGTTGATCTTCTGATCGCTCAATACCCGGGTAGCCGTTATGTCCAGCTAGCACCGCTGACGGCTTATGGGTGACTGATATGATCATCACCTACTACCGGTGTATTGACGAGTCTTTAGAATCCTACACAGAGGTTTCCTGGCTCGGGCGAAACGAAGTAGGAGCACATATGTGATATGTGCGGGACCAAAATTAATACGAGTACGTGATACCGTATTCTATTCTCGCGATATTGTTATCGGTCGGTTATATGTGATATAGCCGGGTTATCGAATCGAGTGTTAATTCGATAAGTTGATACATATGATATTAGTCGGTTATATGTGATATAGCCGGATTATTAAATCAAGTGTTGATTTGATAATTTAATGTATAATTGTATATTTGATAAACTAGTTTACATTAACTAATATTAGCTCACTTGTGCATTTCTTTTAATCACTATTGTACACTTATTATATATATGTGATATATATTATTGTGTCATGCTTGATTATACATGCAACATGGATGTATTAGACTCACACCATACTTGAGATAATATTAAGGTTTTTATTTATTTAAGTAATTCAAAATTGAGTGGAATTTGTCATGGTTGGAAGCTTGGAGAAGCTTGTAGATGACCATTGACTTAGTCCACCAATTTTGTTTTTCCTTAGATATTTATAAACCTAACCATTATTTTTAACTATGGTTATGTCTCTACAAGGGTTATATGAGATATTTCTCACCCATGGTTGTCATTCACTCTCTCATAATATTATCTCTTCACTTCTTCATCATCAAGAGCTTTGCTCTCTAGGTTTTAGGAGGTGAGGAAAAATAGTGAGAGAAAAAATTCTAAAGTGAGCAAAATTTCTACTTCATCATTCTCTACTAGATTGGCCATTTAATTTAGGGTGTTAGCTTCACTAATCCTTAATTAGTGAAGAGGTAGCTTGAGTTAGTGTCTCCTCGAAATAGATCATCTTCGGCCTCGAAGTAGATCGTCTTTATCATTGAGCAAGCTCGTTCATTTCGACTGGTGGAGCATACGGAGAGTCCGGATCACCACTATTTGGAGCGAAGGGACTTCTACACGGAGCATTTGAAGTGAAGGACCGGTCTACAAAGGTTGTATTCCATATTCACTTAGTTGTAAAGTTATTTACATATCGTATTGTCTAATTCTCAAGTTAAGATTCTAGGATTAGGGCTAAGTAGCATGGCAATTTTTTGAAAATGGCATGGACGATATCTCCCGAAACCTCGCTGTCGTACTAAGTAACCTTACAATATTAAGTAACACGATTTTTTGAGCACTATAATATGCAAAATAGTGAAATATCGAAAAAAAAATGAGTAAAAAATTTTAGATTCGTTTTGTATTGTCCAAAATATATTAAAAAACAAAAGAAAACAAAAAAATTTGACAAAAATTCTTATTTTCATGTTCTGTAGCATGTAATATATTAAAACATTAAACGAAATAGAAAATTTGAGCTTTTCGAAAAAATCGTGATTTCCATGTGCTATACCATTCATTTTTTTACCGCAAGGAAGCCCACTGGTCCCGTGTGCCCCTCTTCGAAACACTAAATCAGAGATTCCGGGTTCGATACCGGGTCTCCCCCTATAAACAAGATAAAACATTAAGATTTTCTTGTGCTTTAACATGTAAAATATCGAAAAACAGAAGAAAATAGAAAAAAAATTAAGAGTTTTGAAAATTTCATAATTTTCGTGTGCTGTAGTAAACAAAAAAATATTTAAAATAAGAAAAAAATAGAAAATACTCGAGTATTTTGATGATTTTGCGATTTTCTTATGTTATATGAAGCAAAATAATTTTTAAATAAAGGAAAAAGAAAATTTTATGAGTTTTGAAAATTTCACGATTTTTGTGTTCTACAGCGTCCGAAATATCAGAAATTTGAAAAAAATTATTTGAGTTTGTAAATATTTTCTTATTTTCATGTTTATCAAGGGTTTCCAGTCGTCCGAAATTTTAGTAACTCAGACTATATTTCTTTATTCTGTTAGGTTTTTAGTAGCAATCGCAAATTATTTCGTTTTAGTTCGCATAACTTTCTGTTTTCTTGATATCCGGAAGTTCTCTAAAATATGAGCAAACAAAATATTAGAATATCGAATAAACAGAAAATCATGCAAAATAATGAAAAAGGAAGAAACCAAATATTTTTAGATTTATAAAATCTTGCATTTTTCATGTGCTATATCATTCAAAATATTAAAACTTGAAGAAAGGGTTATTTTAGATTTCTGGATTTTTTGCGATATTCATTAATGCAGCAAAACCAAGAAAAGCAAAACTTGGGATTGTCGAAAATATTACAATTTCCATGCTCTAAAATTAAAAAAATTGATAAAAACAAAAGGAAATTAAGATTTTTTTTATGATTTCGCGGCTTTCATGTGCTATAACATATACAGAAATTTTGAACCAAAGAAAAAAAGAATTTTAAGATTTCTCTAAAATTCAGCGATGTGTATAAAATGCAAAATATTGAAAAATGGAAGCAAACATAAAATATTGATAATTTTGCAAAGATCACGATCTTTGTGTGTTATAGCGGGCAAATATTGAAAAACCAAATAAAATAAATATTAAGATTTTCGAAAATTTTGTTTGCTGCGCCATGCAAAATATTGAAAATTTAAAGAAAATAGAAAACTTTTAGATTTGTAAGAATATTCACAATTTTTGTATACAAGCAAAATCTTGAAAATTTGAATGAAACAGAAAATTTGTAGATTTTTAAAATATTACAATTTTCGTGTGCTATACAAAGCAAAGTATTGAAAAACAGAAAAGAAGTGAAAATTTCGCTATTTTCATGACCTTTAACATGCAAAATATTAAAGAATCAAATAAAACTTAAAAATTAGATTTTTTTTTTAAAATGTGCTATTTTCGTATTCTATATAACAAGCAAAATATTAAAAAACGGAAGAAAATAAGGAAATTTGCGCTTTTTGAAATTTACGCAATTTTGTACGGTAGCATGAAAAATATAGTAAATTTGAAAAAAATAAATAATTTTGGGATTTTTGTAAACATCGTAATTGTCATGATTTTCATGTATTATGCATGATATTGAAAATGGAAAATAAAATTAAAAATTTTGCGATTTTTGTGTGAATATCAATATTGAAGAACTGAAGAAAACAAAGGTATTTTATTATTGAAATTTTTATTGTTTCCTTGTACCACGTAGCAAGCCAAATTTTGGAAAATTGAAAAAAACAAAAAATTTAATATTTTAAAAATCGTCATATTCGTGTATTATAGCGTACAAAATATTGAAAATTCAAAGGAAATAAAAAAAATTAGATTTTTGTATGTCTCGTGATTGTCATCTATAATAACAAGCAAAATATTGAAAATCAAATAAAAAATAAAAGTTTGAGTTTTAAAAAAATTTGTGATGTTTGTATACTATAACGTAAAAAATATTGAAAAGTTAAAGAAAAATGTTGAATTATTTGTAAATTGATTCTTAATATATTTTAGTTATGAAAATTACATATATGATATATTACAACTTATAAATCATATAATAATAAACTTTGAAATAAATATGATTTTACTTGATTTTGGACTTCATTTCTATGCGTTGCGCGGGGCCTTTGCTAGTGTATGCACGCGTGTCTTGAGAGAGAGAGAGAGGAAAAGGAGTATGAGCCAGTAGCCCTTTTTTCAAAATGAGCACTTGTCCCAAACACACACATATCCCGTGTGTTTCACTAATCCAAACCGGCCATCTTAATCTCCGTATGATGAAATCGTTGTGTACAAAAAATCTCGGGAGTTAAAAATCTCTAACATGTTCAACAAGCGGCTGCAATTTTCCTACAACGATAAGCCGTTAATTTTTATATCTGCTTCTTCCGAGATTTTTTTACATAGGGATTTCATTTTACGTAGATCAAGATATCCGGTTTGGATTGGTGCAATACATGGAGCGTACGTGTGTTATAAACCGAGGACTCATTTTTTGAAAAAATGCCGCTGGCTCATAAAACACCATCACCCCCCTCTCTTTATATATACCCCCTCTCTTTTTGAAGGAAGGGTTATATATACAGAGAGAAAGAATATTTCTTGAAATATTTCTTTATGTAACTTTAAATTTAGTGGAAAAATTGTTATTTAGTCCCTATTTAATTCCTTTATTACATTTGGATCATGAAAATGTTTTTATTGGTTTCCTAGTTAGTATTTATAACTCTTTTATCCCAATAGCTAGGCTTATATTGTGGAAAAATTCCGATCGGCCCACTTTTTTAAAAACTTTTTTTTGATTTTTCTATCCCTGCTTTATTTTATTGTCAAAAACATCGGAAAATTTCATGACTTTTTTGTGTTATAGCGTACAAAACTTTGAAAAAGGGAAAAAAGGAAGAAAATTATTTAGAGTTAAAAATATCAAAATTTTCGTTTGGTATTAAAAAAATAGAAAAAATTCAGGAATTTTTGAATTATCTCTATTTTCATATGTTATAGCATGTAGAATATTAAATATTTTAAGGAAACAGAAAATTTTAGGTTTTCTAAAATTTCGTTATTTTCTTGTGCTTATACATAAAATTGAAAGAACAGAAGAAAACATAAAAATTTGCAAAATATTTAAAAAGCAAAGAATGAAAAAAAAATTGAGATTTATGAAAATTTCAAGATATTCCTGTGCTGTGCTATGCATGGTATTTAAAAAAAAATTGAAAATTTATGATTTTCGTGTTTTATAAGATGTAAAATATTAATAAATTAAAGAAAATATATTTTATTTTTGAAAATTTAATGATTTTTTTGTGTTATATCCAAATAAAACAAAACCTTGGAGATTTTTAAATTTTCGTCATATTCATGTGTTTCGTGCGGAATTTTTTTTTTTTGAAAGAAGAGCATGGATCCAAGATTAGAGCTCATCCCATAAACTTTATGAAAAGCGTGCAGAATGTTGAAAATTTAAAGAATGCAAAAAATGGAATTTTTGTATATTTCGTGATTCTCGTGCTACAAGCAAAACATAACATGGAGGTATTTGCTTGGTATATTTTACTTGTGTTAGGATTCATGTTTTCAAACAAATCCCATATCCGATTAAGGAATAGTTTACTATGCATCGCTTATGGCACTATAATATGTTAGAATATATATTATCGCAAATAAATATTATTATTAATGTACTTTTTATATTGTTCGAGTTGATCTTGCACTATGGTCCCTAAATAAGTTGTCATATATGCAAGTGAGTTGATTCCAAATATGACTAAAGAAACCTAGTGCGCCGTGAAGATTGGAAGAGCAATTTTTAATAGGGTAAATTGTCAACAAAAAAAAAATCGAAAAAGAAAATACAAGCAATTTTTTATGTTGTCAAACCCCCGCCCTTCAAACAATAGCCAAAAAAACCCTTAAAAATTTGTCCTACCGTATCTACATAATTGCCTGCTATATCTAACTGATTCATACAATCTATTTAGATATTGCAGGTAGCGATTTAGATATTGCTGAATACTGCTTAGATATCGCAGGAAAATAGATGTAGCAGGCAACTGGTAGATATCTCAGGTAAAAGGTTTCTTTACAGCGAAAAACTTTTCCAGCGGGTTTTTGACTAACAGTTCGAGGCCAAGGTTTTTGATAAAAAAAAAATGCTCCGAGGGTTTTGACAATTTACCTTTATTAATATTAATTAAGAAGAAAATAATAGAGGGAATCATCATGGTGGATGTCTTTGTCGCATAGTGATGCAACTTAATTAAAAAATTCTTTTGCATGGAGTAAAAGCAAAACCAAGAATATAAATGTATATATCTTTTAAGTACTGTATTTTGTCTAAATTTTAACTTGCCATTACAAACAATTTTTTAAATGATATCATAAGCTTTCAAAATGATGAATTGATACCCTAAACTTAAAGAAAAACGTGTTGGACATACTGATAAAATTTAGAAAGCAGGATAGGCCTCAATCATGTCTTGATAGGACTCATGTTCCCCTCAAAAAATCTCTGCATTAATTAATTTGTACCATGTTGATAGCAAGTTATTTTCAACATTAATGTCTCCATATGACTTAAATTAATCAAGCAACTATATAAAGATCAATTGAAAGGGGAATCATCTACTTAAAGAGCCAAAGTGGACATTTGATTATTTGTTTCGCTAATAGAGGAAACTATACTTCGTAGAGAACATGCTTTGTTTAACATGTGATGACTTTCTCCATTATTAAAAACTAATTCATTAATTATCTTTTATTTTAAATATATAACATGCAGGATTCATGTTTCATTTTTTTAAGTATAGGATGATTGTCTCTAACAAACAAAGGTGACTTGCTTCAACAAATGAAGCTGACTCTTGTCAAGACTAAATTAATTATTTAGTTTAATCAATAAATTATTTGTTTATTTGTTTTACTTCTTTTTCAGCAAATTCATTACGGTCATCGATCATCGCATCGCAGTGTCCAACACGAGTAAAATACGATAGTGGATCTTTAGAGTTTCGCTGGCATGTGATCCACATCTGAAGCCAGGTCACACAAAACACACCGTATGTGCTTTGGTCGAGCCCATCCCTGTTTTACTCAACATGTAAAGAGGATAAATGCCAAGTGGTCTCAAGCATTGGGTGGGGTCATTCAAGGATTTGTTCTTGATATTCTTATAGCATGGAAATAAAATGACAAAAGGAATGGTTGAGGCCGTTCGTATTAGTTCTCTCTTTTTGGTGTGGAACAATATTGATGTATCGTATATTAGGTGGATATTATTAGATGAAATGGGATCATGAGAGTGTCAAAATCATAGAGATAACAAAATGATCACGCAAGATATATAATACCGTGGAGTTAATTTGTACAAAGACAAAATAAGACTACCCTCATTGAATTAGACAAATATGTGTATGAAGTGGATAAAATAGAAGGAATGTGGTGTTCAGAAAATTGTTGGAGCAACACACAAAAATGAATTTAGTAAGCAAGTAGGAACAAAACACAGTCAACATTAGCACATTGCTAGCTGCTACCACTAGGTTTCTTTGGGCCAATCAATAAAACATTGATTAATACAGAATATAATAGATGAATGGCTCTTTAAAAAGAAACATTGCAAACTGCGAGATAAAATTTTTACTCTTGCTAGCATCTTGGACACGTTCTATTAATCAAATGTGTAACACTTATATAAATTTATCCCATTTAAAGCCCAAAGAAAATATCCTTAAGAAATAACTTCTAGAATGTTCTTTTTTATCTTTAGTTTGAATATAATATAGATTGAATTTGGAATTCAAACTAATTTCTAGAAACTTCTTTTTTGTCTTAAATTTTAAAAAATGTGGAATGAATTATTTGTCTTTTTCTTTGATGGTGTGAAGGTTCTTAGAATTGATAAATTCTCATTTTTTTTCTATACTTTTTAGAAAATGAAGAAGATGGACTCTAACTAATGCCATTTGCATTATAGAATAGTATAGAATAGAAATCTATAAGCATCAAAATTCTGATTCATGGATTCCTCGGTTTGAGAATAGAACAATGAAATCAACAGTTTCAACTCCTCAAAATTCGACCGGATATACTATAATTTCATAACCATGAAAACTCCATAAAAATTTAAATAATATAAATGGTCACACAAAATTATGCAATGTTACAGAAAAGATGCAAGGCGCACACACACAGCACAATAGAATCCATGGAGCATCATCCCCCCCCCCCTCTCCCCCCCCCCCCTCCCCCTCCCCCAGTTGTATAATGACAATAATTAGCATAAACAACAGCTTTGTAAAAAGCCGAAGCTGCTGACCATAAACTTTGCTCGCAAAAATACGGGTAAATAAAATTTGATTAACACTTGGCAGTAGCAAAATTAAACTTGCGAAAAATAAACAGAAAAAATCCATGACCCATTAAAAAAAAAGAGTCATCTTGGCCCACATTAAATGAAATGACCCGAATAATAATATAATTTTACTCATAACACTGCACATATCATCGGAAATCTTCGCAGGTGCCTCCTGCTATGCACATTACGTCGTTAAACCCTCCCAAAATTAAAACTCTAGTCTCCACAAAAAGAAGTGCTTGGTTTTAAATCAGATGACTCGGTTGTTAATGGTCTGGTGCAAGGACCTGAGCTGAGTGTTCCATTTATCGATAGCTGTATATTTCTTCATACCTTTTGATCTGCATGCGCAATAAAAATAAAGTAAGAGAAAATTTTATGATTTTTCGAGTTTCATCTGTGAAACAATTAAAATTTTACCTGTCACCACGTTCGAGTAACCTGTTGACTTGATCAATGTGGCCCTGGACGCGGTTATCGAGAATTAAGGAGACTAAGAGCTGCTCCACATCTTTCTCTGGTACATTGAGTTCCTAAACACCACGTTACAATAAATCCGCCGAGGTTAGAAGCAAAATAACAACAGACATCTTACTGTTACTATCGCTCATATTCAGAAAATAGCAGAGAATTTAAAGGTCTACAAAAAAGATCAACTTGTCATAAGCTTACACATGATGCATCTTTCATAGGGTCCACTTGTTTGCAAGGAATAGGACATGATTGCGTTCCACTTCCAGGATTTAGTCCAAATCACACTCTTATGTTTCTTCTCTCCAAAACTGGAATCCCATTTGTGGAATTCCAACTTAGCAGTGGAAATCCAATTCACTCGTTTTTACTTAATTAAGCGAATTTGGAATAATATTATCAGGGATGATGAATCCCGATTCCTTGTTTGGAAAAGGGACAGTAACTCTACCATGTTTACTCAAGGTAGCCATAGCCACATTTATAGCTATTAGCTCTAAAATTTCAAAATAAAATCTTCCAACACCATAGGACTATTGGATTTAATTAAAAATACGCATAAAATACAAACACCAAGAATCGGAATAACAATTTCATCATTCTCAATTCAATGAATCCATGCAATGAAAAGTACCTCCATATGGCTAATAAAACCCTTCAAGTATACAGATTTCAGTACAAAGACTGGTAATGACTAATAAGGTCAGACTATAGGAAATCATTCGATTTACAAACCTTTGAAATGAAGGGAATCCTAATTCTTGTGTATGGCTTAATGAGCTTGAGCAACACTTGCGTTCTGATGTTCTTTAAGAGATCCTCGATGTAGTTGCGGATAAAAGGATCGTCCATAATTGTTCTTCTGTTACTCTATGGACAAGCAATGGACAGTTAATACATAGTGTACAAACATGTCCTAAAACTCAGAAGTGACCGCATAAAAGCAGCAGGTACTAGGATATTCTGACCTTCAAAATTTTCTCAAACTCAAGAATCTCATTTCGTTGATATGCTGCTATAAGATTTGTCATTGCCAAGATTTCAGGATCATTCTTGTATCTGAAAGAAGGGCGCATCGCTTATTAAACATGGTAGCAAGAAAAGCCTAGCGCAGGTAGTATTATTTTAGATAATCAATATATTCTTACGGCTTCGCTTCCTGCCCATCGAATGGGTTCACTTCAGATTCCATTAGCATGTTGGCTAGAACCAAATATCTGACATGTCATGTAATAAAAATTATTATGAAGCGATATGAAGAAAAGGAGGTAGAAAGAAGCAGGACAAATGAAAAAGGTGAGTAAATGAATTGTATACTTAAGGCACTGAATGCGGCGTTGATTGCCAGCTTCATCATAATTCTTGAATGCTTCAAAGAAATCCGTGGCTGCTTCTGCCCATTGCCTTTCTGCCATATGCATCTTCCCTCCACATTCATGAATGATTCCCATGATTCGAGGATGGGGAATCGCTGATTTTATCGAAAGGGCTTTCTGGTACAATTGCTGTGATCAAACCAACAATTCAGAACATTAAAAATAAAAATATCGATTTTAAACCATAGTTTAAAATGATCAGTTCAAGTTCAATCTTAACTGTGTATAATCATAATAGCAACCCGTCAACTAGTGGTATTTAGTGAAATCTCGTACAGCGTTATGTAGCTCAATAAAAATAAAAATGTTCCACTTCAAGTTCATCATTAAGTAATCGATATTCATTCATCTTTACTAGTGAGATACAGGTAAATAAGTTCCACTTCAAGGTCGTCGTTTAGTTATCATGCATCTTTACCGTAAGATAGAGGTAAATTTATGACCAGCAGAATATCAACATGCTCTCATACAGCGTTGTGTAGCTCAAAAAAAGTCCCACTTCAAGTTCATGACTGTGTAATCATCTATACCAGCAAGTCAGGTAAATTTACGGCAAGCAGCTGTGTTCCTCTATTGTTTTATGGTTTTATTTGTAATTCAGAAAACTGCATATAAACTACTTTTATTAATTGAAACAAACCTCGCTCTTTGTCGCTGCCAACAAATTTCTGATAACTGGCCTTCCATTCAAGTTATGCGATCAGTTCTTAGCATTCATCGTATCAATAACTCATTTTGGTTGCTGCCGCTCTTGCTGTCAATTTTTTAGATGTTTGGGACCGCTAAGGTTTTGCAGTCTAAGATTCGTTTTCTATTTTATATGTAGTCTGGGATCCTCACACTAAACACTTTAGTTGGGGTCATCCAGCACTGCAATTAAGAATTTGAGGTTGCCCCATTGTAATGAAGCAATCTCATGAACTGGGTTCATTTACTCAGATCCAACGTGCAACTCCTGCATGATCTTGAGGACTAGCCATTTTGGCATCCCCTTAGTTTTGACCTTCTATTGAATTCCTTGAGCTACAAAATTACTTTATAGTTTATACTTATCTGTTGTACTACAGGCGCCATCACAATATTTAGCAATTAGCATAAAGCTAGAAAACTCAATCTCTGTTTGTAGTCAACTAGTTTAAATCAACATAAATCAATCCACTGTGAAATTCTTAGTTCCACCTCATTAAAAAACGGCTTCTCTTATCGAGATCAGTCATGCTGACTTATATCTTACATATCAATACAATAATTGTAAAATACTTGGCAAATATTTGTCATACCCACATTCCTCTCAATGATTATTATGTATGTATTAAGTAACTATTTGGATCATTATGTAAATATAATGTATGAATCATGTATATGTTTGCCTGGCATATCTATCATCTTGAACCCCAACTTTTCTTTAGTCTATGAGCGTTGTCCTAGGTTGAAATAGAATAGATAGTATTTAAGAAGCTAGATTTTTATTACCACAACTAGTTCAGGATTCATCTCCCCTCTTGTCCAAAATCTCCTAGGGCATGAATTTTTAACCAATTTGGACGAACAATGTAGGTTCGCAACAACAAGACCAAGCCTATTCTAAGCTTTTGGCCTAGATGAATCAATTTCTTGCATTCATCTCTGTTAAGGACCATCTCCTCAATTTCAGGGTAACAATAATCAATGAGGTAATAAAATAAAATTATATCACTTCTTTCATGGACTGGTGTGCTCCACAACCAACCCCTTTATAATGTGACGAGGCATAAACATTTTCAAATATATTCATTCCCCCCTCTTCTAGGTTTTTTCCCCTCTGTTGGAGGATGCCAACTGGTATTTGTGTTTGTAGGGAGCCACTCCACATTTTTTAAAGGAGAGGATGCGACGGTGATGATATTAGTCCTTGGGATCCGCACTGGAATATGTGATGTATCTGTGATGTATTAAAAACTAAGAAAATTAAATTGATGCTTGAATTGTATTGATTATATGATATGGAACAAATTTAGTAGCATCAAACTTAAGTAAATTTAATTTTAAACCTTTTTGGTGGTAGCTATTCATGTTTTAGATAAAGAAAATTTATATAGTAGTATAGTTCGCTAATAAACCCACCGTTGCCGGTCCCAAGTCCGGATGAGAAAGGGTGAGGGTTGTGGTAGGCTTGTAACAGCCAACGTAAAACTTTGTCGCATTCTATGACATGAACCATAATAACAATATCGTTGGGGCGTCCCCTACTCAGCAACACGCTATATCGGGTCCCGGGTGTAGTGTTAAGTATGCAAGGGCTTCTAGGTCGTCTAGATGCGGCGCGCTACATCAAACCCCGGATGTAGTGACAAATAAGCAAGGGTCGTCGTCCAGAGACGGCGAGCTATATCGGACCCCGGGTGTAGTGATAAATAAGCAAGGGTTTCATAGGATCCGTCTAGCTTCCTGGAACATAGGTTCCCTTACGGGTAGACTAATAGAATTAGTGGAGGTGATGGTTAGGAGGAGAGTTGGTATTATGTGTTTGCAGGAAACTAAGTGGGTAGGTGAAAAGAGTAAAGTTATAGAGCCTTGGGGTTATAAGCTTTGGTATTCGGGTAGAGATAAAAATCGTAATGGGGTAGGCATAATCATAGATAGACGGTTGCTTGAGGATGTAGTTGAGATTAGGAGAAAAGGTGATAGAATTTTACTGGTTAAGCTTATTCTAGGTGGAGAGATCCTTAATGTTATTAGTGCTTATGCACCACAGATAGGTCTTGATGACGCTAGTAAACGTCTATTCTGGGAGGATTTAGACGAGGTGGTGCAAAATATACCTAGTGGAGAGAAGTTATTTATTGGTGGTGATCTTAATGGACATGTAGGTACTAGTCGTAGTGGGTTTGATATTATCCATGGAGGTTTTGGTTTCGGACAAAGAAATGAAGTAGGTGACTCGATTCTAGATTTTGCCTTATCTTATGACTTGATCTTAGCAAACACCCGGTTTAGGAAAAGAGAGTCCCATCTTATCATTTTTAAGAGCGGATCAAATGCTAGTCAAATAGACTTTTTTCTGACGAGAAGAATAGATAGAGGTTGTATCGACTATAAGGTAGTGCCAGGTGAGAGTGTAACCACTCAACATAGACATTTAGTTCTAGATTTTCGATTTAGAAAAGAACCTAGGAAGATTAGACGTAAGGTAGAGCCTAGAATTAAATGGTGGCGATTGAAAGAAGGTAACCAAAAGGCTTTTATAGATCGTGTAGTCCAAGAAGCGGATTGGCAGTCGGAAGATGATCCAGACAAAACATGGAACAAAATGGCTAGTTGTATCAAGAAGGTAGCTAGAGATCTACTTGGTGAATCGAGAGGTGGTGTTCCACCATCTAAGGACATCATGGTGGAATGAAGATGTAAAAGCTGCTATTAAAATTAAAAGGGATTCTTACAAAGATTTGAAGAAAAGTAGAGATGTGACGAGATTTGAGAAGTACAAAATGGCTAAAAAGGAAGTTAAGAAAGCTGTTCGGGAAGCTAAATCTAAGGTCTACAAGGAGATGTACGAGAAATTAGACACTAAAAAGGCTGCAAATGATATATACCGGATTGCTCGGATGCGGGAAAGGAAGACTAGAGACTTATGTGAGTGTGTCAAAAATGAAAATCAGAAGGTTTTAGTTCGAGATGAGGATATCAAGGAAAGATGGAGAGATTATTTTGACAAATTGTTCAATGAGAGCTTTACTAAGAATTTGGATGGACTTGTCATTCAATCTCAAGATATAAACCGTGATTCATACGTAAAATAAGACTACCTGAGGTTAAAGAAGCTTTGAACAGAATGAGTTTAAGAAAAGCGGTTGGCCCTGACGGGATTCCTATCGAGATTTGGAGATGCTTAAGAGAAATAGACGTTAAATGGCTGACAGATCTGTTTAATAAGATTTGGCAGACAAAAAAGATGTCAAATGAATGGAGAAAAAGTATCCTTGTACCTATCTACAAGAACAAGGGTACATTCAAAGTTGCTCAAACTACCGGGGAATAAAACTTATGTGTCACACCATGAAACTTTGGGAGAGAGTGATTGAACACAGGCTAAGGAAGGATATTAAGATAACAGAAAACCAGTTTGGGTTCATGCCTGGACGATCAACGATAGAGGCTATTCATTTGCTTCGTCAACTTGTCGAGCGTTTTCGAGAGAAGAGAAGAGATTTACATATGATATTTATTGATTTTCTAGCGTACGACAAGGTACCTAGAGAGGTATTATGGGGGGCAATGATGAAGAAGGGGGTCCCCGTCAAGTATATTGACATAATCAAGGATATGTACGATGGAGTAGTGGCAAATGTCAGAACTTGCGGCGGCTTAACGAGTGATTTTCCGATTACTATTGGTTTACATGAAAGATCTGCATTAAGTCCATTCCTGTTTACCATCGTGATGGATGAGCTTACTAGAACTATCCAAGATGAGATACCTTGGTGTATGGTATTCGCTGATGATATTGTTCTTGTAAATGAGACGAAAGCAGGGGTTAATGCCAAATTAGAATTATGGAGGCAAACATTGGAATCTCGGGGATTCAGATTGAGCAGGTCCAAGACAGCATATATGCATTGCAAATTTAGTAACCAGAGAAGTCAAAACCATATTGGTATAACATTGGAAGGGCAAGAGATATCACCGAGCGACCAGTTTAGATATCTAGGTTCCATCATCCAAAAGAATGGGAAGATCGATAGTAATGTTAATCAAAAGATCCAAGCTGGTTGGTTGAAATGGTGGAGTGCAACAGGGATTTTGTGTGATCGTAACTTTCCGTTAAAATTGAAAGGGAAGTTTTATCGGAGCGCTATTCGGCCTGCCTTATTATATGGTACAGAATGCTGGGCTCCTAAGAAGCATCATACACAGAAGATGCACGTAGCTGAGATGCGCATGCTTCGTTGGATGTGCGGTAACACTAGAAAAGATAAGGTGCGAAATGAGGATATTCGTACAAAAGTTGGTGTCGCACCTATGGAGGAGAAGATACGGGAAAACCGGCTAAAGATGGTTTGGTCATGTACGACGCAGACCTATGGAAGCACCGGCCCGACGAATAGATACTCTCGATATGGGCAATGGCAAAAGGGCAAAAGGAAGACCGAAGAAAACATGGATGGAGGTGATACGAAACGATATGGTTGCCAAAGGACTCAATGAAAGTATATTGTTCGATAGGAGTGAGTGGAGGCAGAGGATTCATGTGCTGGACCCGGCGTGATTCTCATGTTGGTTCATGTAGCCTACCCCATATGCTTGGGATAAAAGGCTCAGTTGTTGTTGTTGTTGTTATAGTTCGCTAATGTCATTTATCTTGGTGTGTCCGGCCTCTCGTATTTAGTTTCTTACGATTGTTGTACCAATGTATATGTTCGCAAAACACTAAATGGATAAGCAAACAAAAGATATAAACATTAATTGTCAATAAAGTTGCCAGTCGTGGCTCAAAAGTTGTAAATATATCATATATTATAAAGAGTGAGTTTTTATAAAGACTTCAGTGGAGGCAATGTTGGTGAAGATATATTTATGGGCTACAATAATATTGAAGTTTAGACTGGAAATTTTCAATATAACAACAAGAATGTATCTATTTCAGGTAATTGCTTCAATATATAACAGATCTGTTTATTCTTACCAACTTGAACAGTCCATATATTCCCATTTCCCAGTTAGGAAAAGGACTGTCTACATATAAGCATAGGTAGCAACAATAGTAACGGGCACACATAATTCTGGCATAACAATAACAGAATACCAACAAGTGGTATAGATTAAAATTAATTAGAGGTGAAGGATAACTAGAATACCAACAAGCGATATAAATTAAAATTAATTAGAGGTGAAGGATATAACTACAATACCTTCAGTTTTTTGTTATTCTTTGTTTCAGTGTACATTTGGATCTCAATTGCATAGACTTCCAGAAGCTGTGTGCCTTTCTTATGATCATCAGTGCCATCTTCTCTTCGACAAGACTTGTGCAGTTCCCTCAAAATCTGAAATATGCCCAAGAAAACAGTTGAGAATAACATAAAGAATGCAATGCTCATATGAACGTGAAGTAAAGACAATCTAAATACCTTGTTCATTCGTCCATATTCACCCATATCAAACCATATCTTGCAAAGTTTAAGATTTGTCTTAAACCACAACCTCTGCAAATTACAAAGACAATTGGAAAAACAAAACATAAAACATGTAGTCCATAGCGCAGAGAGAGAGAGAGAGGAAGGGAGGCTAGTCCTCTCCAACCAAAGATTGTTCTTGCACCTCGTTCTTGGCCTCTTCAAGAGCCTTAAGTGTTGTCTGATAAAACTCCTGTAGTAGGCTAAAATTCTGGCTTGCTGACCCAGAAACAAAATCCATAATGTTATTTAGACATTTCTCGCTGTAGTTTCGTGTAACAGCCGATTTGATGTACGTCAGCATCTCCCTATAAGCTTCCATCATCTCTTTATACTTTCCCAGTCGATAATAAAGCTTGACGGTTTGCTTTAAAGCTTTGAATCCCCTAGAAAAATGGATTTGGGGATATAACATCAGCCAACATAAAAAAAATATTAATGTATTCAATTTGTGCCCTACTGGGTATGTGATGTATGTCTAATATTAAAACATATTTTCCAACAATAATCAAATTAAATAGAACACCACTGAAATAATAGCCTAAATCAAGTAAATTCACGCCATGTATCATAAAATACAGGTAACTAAAGAGCATAAACTATCTTTAAAGTGCAAGAAAGGTTCGCAATTTCGCATACAAGGCCAGGTTAACAAATCTATACTAGATTCAAGCAGAGATGGTGTTGACAGAAAAAAGCAGCTAAAGAAGGTGATTTTGGAGACCAAAGAAAGCTAAAGGAAAGTGAACTGAATCAGGTGTTTTTGGATGCAGCAGATCCAGTAACACACATCTACACTAACAAAAATGACCTAAATAATTAAAAAAATGTCATTATAGCAATTTTGAGGAACTGCAAGAGATAAAGTAGAACAGAATATTCTTCCTTTACTGATGTGTTAATAGCCACTCATTGTAAAATATTCAATCTACAATGCATATTGAATCTATAATAAATGAAGAGACAAGACACTTTAAGATGCTCACCATTCGGCTTTATCCGACTCCATGCCAACTACTTCCGCAAAACCAGAAAGTGCCCCCTCTGGATCAGTTTCCACAAGGCCTGTAAAAAATGAATATGCATAATGATTCAAATGAACACCAACAGATAAGCTGAAATCAAAATAAGTGAAGGCAAGCTACCATAGAAAGTCAATCGGTGCTACGCCCAAACAGGTGTTGCAGACTAATAAACATTAATGATTCGCAAACATGGAGAGTATTTCATCAACCATAAATTATACATTATCTTTTAATTAATATTGTTGTAGCCGATGTACCCACAATTTTTCAACGAGTGTCCGTTCCATGCTTTAGTTAATTGTGCGCACTTTCCAAGAAAGATGATAGGCACTCTGATTTGATAGTAGGTAGGGAAACTAGAATAGAACATGAAGTGACTTTGGGCTATATTGATCCATTAAGTGATGATTTGATGAGAACGACCTAAAAGGCTACAACTAAGATACAACCGCGGCTCAAGAAATCTGGACAGCACTAAAATATAGCTCCATATACACTCAAGAAAAGAAAAATAATATCACTGAGATGTACCTATAAATAAAAAACAAAGTTACCAATTGAAAGTATAGATTGTATAGGTAGGTAAAACTGCACACATATTATGGTCCAATACCAAAAATTTCTAATCGCCAATCATTTCCATCGTCGCCGCCAAATATTGCTCGTATTATGCCAGCTATTAAGGACACCACAAATTAATGTTCTCTTTAAAAATTTGGAACTTTTGTCAACTTCATAGTAGCATTCATAGTAAGAAGCTCATCCACAGGAAAGATATTTCCCAAATATCATTAACTTAAGGATTTCTTTAGGATTCATTACATAGAGATCTGATAACTTTAGGATTCATTGCATATGGTTTTTATTGATTTAAAAACGGCTTATGATAGGCTCCCTAGAAAGATACCACGTTGCACTTTAGAAAAGAAACCAGTGTCTCATAAGTATATTGACGTGATTAAAGATATATATGATAGAGCAATTACTAGAATGAGGACGAACGGGAGAGAAACAAAACCATTTTCTATTCCCATAGGTTTACATCACGGTTCAGTTATGGATGAACTTACACGAGATATTCAAGATGACGTGCCATAGTGTATGTTGTTTGCTAATAATAGTATTTTAGTTAATGAATCCAAAGAAGGGATAATTACTAAAGTAGAAAAATGGAGAGAGGCCTTATAATCTAAAGGATTTAGAATTAGCATGACAAAAACCAAATATATGGAATGTAATTTCAGTAAAACGGTGCGGGAAAAATTGAGTGTTTCAATGCAAATTGAAGACCATGAAATGACTATGAAGAACCATTTCGTAGATTAGGATCTATAATTAATCATGATGGAAGATTGGGGAGAATGTAACCCATAAGATCAAAACGAGACGGTTAAAATGGAGAAATGCTTCTAAAGTGTTGTGTGATCGTAAGGTACCCTTGAGATTGAAAGAAAAATTGTATCAAGACAACGATATGACCTGCACTTTTTATGGATCAGAATCTTAGGCAATTATGAAACATGTTAAAAAAATGAGTAATGAGGATGTTAAGATGGATGAATGGTAATATACTAAAGGATAGAATAAAAAAATCGGGTATATTCGTGACAAGATAAAGGTAGCTTCTATAAGAAAAAACATGAGAACCAATTAAGATTGGTTTGAACGTGCAACAAAGGTCGATTAATGCCCCGGTCAGAAAAATGACAAAATTGTAGTTCGTGGTGCATCTAGGAGTAGTGTTAGACCTAAATGAACATAAAGGGGCGTTTAAGAACGATATATTGATTATTACTTTAACCGACAAGAAGGTCCTTAACAGAATGGAAGAGCCAGAATCATATAGACGACCCCAAAATTTTGGGATGAAGGCTTGTTTGTGTGTTTGTTGTTGTCATTAACTTAAGGATATTGAAAGCATAATGGTATAAACTTATTCACTTTTCATTATGATCCAAAGGCATTGTGATCGGAAGGGTTATGCTTTCATCCATATCAACTCTCCATTGGTCTTGGGAGCAAAGCTCCTGACATAACAGCTTCTTGAGTGTCGGTTCCTAAGTTAAATTCCCATGTATGTAACTGCTAATATGTAGGTTTAATTATTTCTTCCATGCAACAGCAGGAGATTTTCCGTTGGGATCAATTATTATTGTTGGGTCAATCTACAACCTAATTACAAACTTCCATTTACAGGACATTAAGGAAAAACATGGGTGGGGGCAACCAAAATAATGAGGCAGGCAAAAAAATCTGAAACTGAATAGAGAGAGAGAGAGAGTGGAAGAAATTGAAAATAGAACAGTAATCGATAGGGGGAAACAATCAAAACGGCCATGGAAGTGAAATAATTTAGAACGAAGTTATCGACAAACTAATCCTACTATGTAATACAAAATTGTAGATACGCACATACACAGATGTACATTTATATATGCATTAGTAATGTCAATCGTTATTGGATGGTATACATAAGGATGAAGTTCATCATACTTGCATGTGTTATGTCATAAGTATAATGTCATCTCCTAGAGTCTATTGCTAGAACACCATCTGTAAGCAATGTGCCCCAAATCATATTAAATGCATTGAGGAAGGATATAATGCATGATGGTTTAATAGAGGGAAAACAGCAAAAACATCATGAAAAAATTCAAGTGTTGCTTCTATAAAATTAAATCATGGCTGTTAATCTTGAATCTCGATTACAACTTGAATTTTTTGACTCCTTGACATTGTATGGTTTCTTACTCTGACAATCTTATTTTTTTCTCATAGACTGCATACATTAGTATCTTGTGTATAATTAACATGTAGCGTTCATGACTTCAAGTGTTTTGGCTGATAATTGATGGATGTAATTCATGGTCAACTAAAAATTGGTAAGTAGAACGTCATTATTCAAAATAATTGGAAACTAAAATACTAAAAATTTTCATGCTCCCGTAACTTCAATTACCATTCGCTCTTTTAACAACATCAGAATGTATTAATTAAGGCACAAAAACTATATCTTAAAAGGATGCCCGACTATATGAGGTAGCTCCTTGAAACTGCTGTGTATAAAACTAAATTTTATTTAATACTGAACGGTGAATACAAAAGCCAGCCAAAACAGTAAATTTCACCTCTTAAGTAGGAAACTCAATTGGAAATGCGAACTTGATGGACATATCTGACATATTTAAAGACCAGACAAATGCAGTATGTGTTTTATGTGGAAAGGACCCGGCCCACTTCTTATTGGCTTTAGTTGGGAACAGGACAGTATTCACAGTTTTGAATCTTGAAAAGATAAACTTACAAGTACATCAATATAATGATGCAAGTTCATGCATGTATTAAATCTTTAAGCCATTAATCTAAATTAATAATAGACTCTAACTACATTTCCTTTTTCTGTCCAACATCAGAATCGCATAGATATTGGTGTGCACTCTTATTGACTAATTAGGTTAAAAGAAAGCCAATAATAAACTTCAAGGCACTCATACTAAACACGCCAGCAAGTTAGAAATATGATAGAATCACATTTCGACATGATAATCCATTCAAAGTATATAAACTCCTTGTATTCAGTTAATGCTTATAGCAGGCTTTGTATACACATCAGTTACATGGTGGTTTGTTTTAACTCTTAAAAGAACTCTGACAAATGCAGACGACTCCCCATAGCAAAAAAGGGTATGCCGTTCATAAATACTAGTCATCGAAACGCATAAATACTGAACGCCTGAATGCATCATAAATTCAAGATTTGTGTTGCTGTTACGCATAGTCAGTATTGCACCTCAGAGGCATAACTTTGCTTAAACCCAAAAAATTGGCTAACCCTTATACCAGTCCCTACCAGTACCCGATAGCATGACATGACCTACTGCAGCATAACGGGTGTAAATCATCATTGCATCAGTATGTTCACCAAAATCTACCAAATACTCTTAAACATTAACTTACAATAGATTACGGCATGATTTCGTAAAATTTCCAAACATCTGCATAAGAAACTAATCATACAACTACTCAATAAATTAGAAAAAAATAATTAAAAAAAATGCCAAACCCTAAAAGTTTTTACCTTTAGAGTTGTAGTATTGGTTCTCGATATCAACATCCTGCTCTTCAGGCTCCTCTTCTGAGTACTCGAATCCATAATCCTCCATATCCGCATCTATAACCCCAAAAATATTCGTCAAATTTCGAAAATTTGAAACCCTAAATCTCTAAATAATCAGAAAGAAGAGGCCATTACTCACCGGAACCCATGGTTGAAGATTAACTATCGACCGCCGATGGTTTCTAGGGTTTCGATGATTTTAGGGTTTTTGGAAGCGTAGTGAGAGATCGAAAAAAAAAGGTGAGGGGAAAGCGAACGCCAGTTCTGGAAAAACCCAAATTTGCATCTCGTAGCGTGATATTTAACTAAAAGTCCAAGAACATTTCCGAAATTGCTTAACTTCTTCTAGATAGATAGATGTAAATTACCTTCCTGAAACTTTTTTATTTACAAATTTACTCACTAAATTGTGAAAACCCTCCGAACAATTTTTCCCGCTGACAAAAAACCCTGGATTCGAAACGGTTGTCTAAAACCCTTTAAAAGGTTTTCAGTAGTTAAAAAAAAATGCCTACGATATCTGTATAGTCGCCTGCTATATCTAGTTTTTATACGGTATGTATGCAGTTGCTTGCAATATCTATGCGGTTGCATGTGGTTTGTATGAACTAATTATATATAGTAGGTAATTATACAGATGCTGCAGGAAAATCTTCAGAAAGGTTTTTGATAATCATGCGAGAGCTTTTTTATCAACGGTAAAACCTGCAGGGGTTTTTGACAATTTATCCTGAAATTTAAGTAGGATTAAGTTATAGAGTTATAGGTTGTAAAATGCTCCGATTTTTGCAGGACCAACTTGGCATATAAAACAAAACTTGAACGCGCATGCAAGTGGAATGTTAGAAGCAAGTCATAGCCTGATGTCATTCATTATAAATATATTTAATAACAATATCAACTTTCTGGCAATATATAAAACTAGTATCACTGTTACATCCCCAGATTTCTATACCTCTTCCTTCAATAAAATGCCATTTTCTTTTCGAGTACCGAGTTATATATAATTCTTGATAAGTAAGTATGAGAAATAGCTTGTGGTCTATTGGCCAAGTCTTTACATTGATGTCCTATAGTCCGCATGTTTGAATCCCTTGCAGCCTCTTTTCTTTTTTTGTTAAATTCTTTTTAATCCGGGGGACCTCGAGACAAGTTCGGGCGGTCCCGTGGGGCCCACTCATGCTCATCTTTTAAGCATGAGTTCGTTTGGACCAGAGGCTCTTCGTTTCACATACCAAAACTTCCAATTAACTCGAACAAACCCCAACCCTTTGAACTCCTGAGATGTACTTTCTTTTTTAATGTCTTTCAATCTTTTTTATTACAGCACTCTTTTAGATATCTTTTTCCCGTTTCATGGCCGCCAAACCACTTCTCCCTTTTTGAAAATTCTTACTCCAAATTCCTCCCAAGTCATATTGAAGAAATTTACACATAGACGCCAAGACTTTCGCTCGAGCCTTTTCTTATAATCGGTAATCCGGTTGTTATACCGACTCACACCACGAATAAGTCCCCTCTTTACTTCCTTTTGTTGAATCCTCCTTATCTTGTCATATCGCTACTGATGTCTATAATTGCTCGCTTCGTCGGTAAATCCCATATCTTAATAACAAATATAAAATAAAGTGATAGTCTAATATTTAGTTGCTTTGTAAACCTATTTACCATCATGAATGGGATACATTTCATATGGTAGTGATTACTTTATTTCATGTTTTAGTAGTGACGAGAATATATGAATCATATCACCCTATATTGTATGTCATCTCATGGAACACGATCGTTTATAAAAACAAAAGGAGTTTAATATTTCTGTGTAAAATCCTTGTTAATCTTTTATGTCGATTTTAATGTATATGTCATGACCGATTCACTTGCTTGCCGTATATGCTTTTCAGATATCATTGCTCGCTGTTTTTGGCTATATATATAAAGAAAACAGCATTGCAAATAAATATCATAGTTTTGTTATTCTCAAATATGACCTTAATATACCATTATATTCGTAATAAATTATAGGGATCAATCTTGAATTCTGTAAATTCTATGAAAATTAGGATAAATATTAAATAGAATTTCAGGTCTACGGTACAAAAAAAATCAGATTAAACTGATTACGATTTATGCTTATCGACGCCTTTTTGTCATTGTTATTAAAATCAGAAAACTGTTTTTATCGGTCACCTTCGAAGAACATAACTCTATCTACCGAGGTCCATTTTGAGCAAATTCAAGTGTTTTGGACATCTAGATCGAAAGACCTGGATTCTCTTTGTTGTAATGATTTCCTGAAAACCAACGTAAATTATAGAAACCAACGTAAATTAAAAACGAGAATTAAAATGCATTAAAACATTGGTTTGATGGTGATTTTTAATCCTCTGATTAATTGCAGGAAAAACAAACAGAAAAGGAGTAGCGGGGGGAGGCCAAGGGGTTAGGGTTCCAGTTTTTGAAGTATTACCCACGATTTCAACCGATGGCGGCGATCCAAAACCCATCTTCGTCGGTCGTTTGGTAGAATTGGGTGCTTGGATCGCTGCCACGTGTCCTCGACTGTGTGTACAACATTTTCCACATGTTTGATTAATCTGATTTTTCATTTTTACGTGTATTGCAAGTGTAAATTTTTGGGCTTCTAAAATGTTTAAAAGAAAAATCATAAAAAATAATATGTGGCTGATGGGATTCGAACACAGGGGCTATATTATAACAGTGCAAGGCTTTACTAATGAGCTACAAATGCTTTCTTGCTGTTCTTAAACAAATTAAATACTTATAGCATACTCAGGGTTGTAAATGTGTATTGCGTTGATTGTAATGATTTGTTGTATAAGATTTGCCAAAACTATGGTATAAGTTGTTCATGTAAATGGATCGGATGTAAACGGATAATCATATAGTCAAGTCAAAATATATCCATGGTTCGGTCAATTCAAGTCATGTTGCATGTTCATGTTCAAGTGTTCATGTTTTATACATTGGATTCATGTTGAAATAGAATTATAGTTGGATTTATGTTTGGATTGTATTCAGATTAGACTGAGACTCAGATTGAGTCAGACACTTAAACAGAATTGGATTCCTGAATTAGGTTTTGGAGTTATCGGTAACTGCTGCACATGGACGACAGGATTTGTGACTTTTTCCAAGCCAATTACCATTGATAACCCCGTTTTAGTTTTCTACCTTAAATAGGCAAACACCCACTTTCTCCGGCTCCCTGAAGCTCAAGAGAATTGGTCCCGCTTTAACCTATATTTACTAGGGTTCTTATTATAATTTAATATAACTCGAGGGGGTTTATGAAAAATATTTTTAGTATACTTTCAAATTAAACCTCAAGTATTTATTTATCGTATTTAGGATTTTCATGGATGTAATTTTTAAAAGCGAGGTATTTTAGTGAATAAATACCCGGCTTGAATAATACATGGTATTTTAGTGTAAAGTTGACTTGTATGAATTCTTGATGGTATTTTCATGAAACTTGTAATTCGTTTCTTTTGTTTAGAAAACATAAAATTTATTATATATTTAAAATAGATGGTTTGATAATATTTATATATAATTATTAAAAATAAAATTTATTTATTAATAGAAAATCGCGCTTTTCTTAAAAACTGCATTAAAAATTCCATCGAGATCATATGCTCCGTGAGGAGGTATGCATCTCTCCCTACTATTCCGATAGATATGCGATACCCCGCACCAACCGAATCGGTTTCTCCAAAATGTGTTGTAGAGGCATAATTGCAAGGAATTTAAATAATAAAATTTTAAAAATACGGTTTTTAATAGTTTATGGTATTTTAATGTAAAATTCATATTGTCCCAAAATATTGTTAAAAGCTAATCATGCTATATCATGATGCGTGTTGTGGGAGGTAGGTCAATACCTCGTGAGATTTTCTAAAGGTTATACAAGCAAAAAATGATAAAAGATGTCATATGTAACTTTATGGTATTTAAACGTAAAAGTATAATAAAAGTTGTTTTATAAGAAGTTTTGAAATGAAACTTGTTTATAATTATTGTTTAATGTTTAACAAATAAAGTATAATGATTTAGATAATTAGTTCTTAAGAAAAGTTATTATTTTAAAAAGTTTTAGAGATGAATGTCGGTATAACTCCACTTACGAGTATCATTGAAAAGAAGAAGTTTTGAGATGTGAAAAGAAGAGAAGAGAGGGAACTTAGAGAATAGAGAAGAGGTTGAGGGAACGTTTGATGGCTTCGTAGAGTCGCGGGGTCGCCGCAATCGTCTCGAATCGTCACCGGAAATGGACCTAGTGCTAACTCCACTTGTACTCTTCTTTGACTTGGAAAATTTTAAGAATTTTAACAAAAGATTTCAGAATGAAGAGGGTTAGGGTGTGGGGTTGTATTTATAGGATGGAATTAGGATTTTTATAATTGAAAAGAGAATTAAAAATGCATTTAAACTTGGATTAATGGTGATTTTAATCTCTCTGTTAATTTACAGGGAGATCAAACATCATGGAAGTAGTGGGGGTAGGCCAAAGGACTGGGGTTCAGAACATGGGAGCATTCCCAACGGGGGAGCCCGGCGCCGCCGACCCAAGTGATGATCTCGCCGGCCATCTTAGGGCTTTGGGTGCTGGGATTCATGCTATGTGTCCCTCTCGCAGATAATAGCATTTTGCACATGTTTGATTTTCTGGCTTTTCATTTCTTACGTGTATTGCACGTGTAAACTTTTGGGCTTCCAAAAAGTTTAAAATAAAAATTCAGAAAAAAATGTGTGGCTGATGGGATTCAAATACAAGGGCTATGTCACGACGGTGCAAAGCTTTACCAATAAGCTATAAATGTTTTCTTGCTGTTCTTAAACAATTTTAATTTATAACTTGTGCTCATGCTTGAAACGCAATTCTGTACATTAATTTGAAAATTTTTGTATAATGAAATTGCAGTCGTTACAATTAGAGTATCGATCGACGGAGCTCGATAACGATATCATTATTAACTTTCCAGTACCTTGTTGTAACATCCTTCTTGAGTAATTTCGAGAACGAAATTATTTTTAAGGAGGGGAGAATGTAACGTCCCCAATATTACCATACCTTCGTGTTTTCTTTCTTTAGTAAAATATTGTATTTATTTATTCTTAGTATTTTTCTGTATATTTTGTTTTCTATTAAATATATTATTTTATCATTCCATCTATTTTTCCCAAACTCATTTCTTTGAACTAAATCTTAATCTATTTCAAATTAAACGCAAGACCTGACCCAGCCCATAACCCAAATCCAGTCTCATTTTTATTTTCTTTTATAAAACTATGAGCCCAAAAGCCCACTTTCTTTTTAAGCAACAACATATATTTAATTCTTATTAAATATGCGCATGAACAACTCTATAGCTCATTGGTTAATTCTTGCATTGTTATTTCATTGATCCACATGTTCAAATCCCCATTCTTGGAACTATTTTTTTCTTTTTTAAAAAATTTCCTCATAACCTACAAATGAGACCTTTTATTTTCTTTAACTTCTAAATGAATGGGTATCCTTTCAATTTCTTTTTTACTCCCAAAATGAATTTATAATAAATTAAAATTATTATGAAGAGTTTTTATCACTATTAAACCTATTTTAATATCTCTTTTAATACAAATAACACTCTCTTTTTCATCCTACTTTAACCATTCTCTCTTTATCAATTCTAAATTTTTTTCCTTTGGAGATTTGGAGAAGCATCAATTTCCTTAAGCTTTCAAAGTCTCGATCAAGTTGAGTCTTTCTTCACCAATCGGCAATACGGCTGTTATACCGTATTGCAAGACCCATAAGTCCCTTATATCTTTCTATACCTCCATCTCTTTCTCTTTATCTTTCTCTTGTCATATTAGCATGAACCCTCTCTCGTATCATATCATAGTCCTTAAATGAATAAAAATATTGTTACATATATAAATATTGGAAACACATCAAAACACACACTTATAGTTATATAATTTCGATTAGACTAATGATTGGCTCTTATTCAAGTTACGCTGTCTTTTAATTGAATTATAATTTTACTCCATGTCTTGCATATAGATTTACCATAATTAATAATATAATAAACCTAGAGGAAAATGATATGGCATGATATACATTCATATATAAGTTCTTAGGAAAATAAGTATTGCATCAGTTTTGTCGCTATTAGCAATTCATATATTAAAATTGCGGAGAACAATTAGGATATATCGTTTGTCGCTGTATTTTAAATTACTTTATTTATATTTTGTAAAAGAAAATGAAGTTACGAATAAATACCATGGTTTTCTCATTCTCACATATGGCATATCAATACATTTACCTTTAAAATAATTTTTAGAAATTGATTTTTACTACTGAAAATTTCAAGGAATTGCATCATTTTTATTCACTGTTCGTAAAAGCAGAAAACTACATTTATCGGTAAATTTCTTAGATATATAACTTGGTCTACTGATATCCAAATTGAGAAAACTCGAATGTTTTGGATATCTACATCGAAAAATCTAGATTTTATTAGTTTTAAGTTTTTACTTAAAACCGACGTAAAATATAGAAAACCGCGTTACAATATTTAGTGACGAATCTAGACAAAATCTGTCCTGGTTCGCACACTATTTTTAAATAGGACATAACTCGAACTCCCGATATCCGTTCGTGACAAACTTTAGATGTGTAGATGCACAATTGGCAGAACTATAATTTTTTTTGTATATTATATTACTTAGAAATGCATGAAACAACCCGATATAGGTTTTGCAATACAATATATAGTTGCTGTTCAGAAACCTGAATTTATGTTTTAAACGCTGATATTAAAATAATCATAACTAGAGTTTCAGAAATCCAAATCATGTGAATCTTGGTATTTTGGATAAGTATATCGAAAGACCTACAATTTTCTATCAATTTTCGTAACCCGAAAGCTAATGAAAATTAACTCAAACTGCGTTTTAAAAATATATGACGGTGCTGAACAGATTCTGATCTATTTTGCTCGACGATACGAATACATGTATATCTTCCAAACCGGTAGTCGTATTTAGGCGAGACTGGAACTCACGCATGTACAACACTTAGATCTATATTTCTGTTTATATTCTGAAATTGATTGACTTGATTGATTAGTCGTACACAACACTTATATACAACATTGTTTTTGGACGTTGCTTGTATACTTATCGCATATCATGTTTTGTGATTGCTTATTTGTTTTATCTATATGACTTGTGATCAAACCATTACATACTGAAATTGACTTGATCTTGACACGACTCAATCATGAATACTTGAACCCAGTATGTACACTGGAACCAACTTGACTCGAACCATGAATACAATTGGCATGACTTGCACCTGACATGACTACATGAACTCAATCTTAAAAACTTGATATCATACATTACCTTTTGTATTCATAATTTCGATCAAGACTCATAACATTAATCATAAACTAATAAACATGGGGGGTAGGGGGTGGGGTAGTTTGAGTTTGAATCCAACGGAATCTCATGAGTCCCATTAATACAAATCATGTTGCTGTGGTACCGGACTGAAACGGTACAAAACATGTTGCTATGGTACCGGGCTGAAACGGTACAAATCAAGAATTCACGAATGAGGGCCCGTGTTTCCAAGCCCCTGGATGATAGCCGGTTGGGTTTGGAATACTTCAATAACAATTGCAGTCCCGATATTTTGGGCCCGTGATTCCTTACCCCTGGACGATAGCCTTGGGTTCGAGAATACTCTTGAGATTGGTTGACATTCACACTTGAACCCATGTTAGTTACTTTTACCCTTTCAGAGACCTTTTAGGACACTTACATTCATTTCATGTTCACTATATCTACACTCCACGGTCATACTATACTCGTTTACTATGCTCACGTTATATTGCCATGCTTACATAGATCTCATTAACATTACTATGTTATACTTGTTCATGTTTTATTTTCATTTATACTATATCATATGCCACCTTACATATTCATTTATATACTTTCACATCCCACCTTTCTTGGGGACTTACCGAGCGCAAGTTCGCTGATGGATATTCCACCCATTTCTTTTTTTCCTTGGAATGTTCGTCAGATAATTTAGAGATTGAGGAGATCGAGCCGAGTCAGGAGATTACTCTTAGCTTGAGGAGCAGACTGGCTACTAGATCTTTCTTTTCAGCTTTTACTTCCTGTATGCTACCTGTGTAGGCACTTTCTTTTATGCATATTTGTTTTCAGACATCATGAATTCAGTTTGAAACTTTTGAAAGTTGGGAATGTAAATGTATAAAGTTGGATTTTCATTATCATGTCTTTTCTTGTCATTTTATATTGCTTATATACGCTTAGCGTGTTTGTTTCGAGAATGACCTTTTTGGAATAAATATGTTGCGGGATTGTCACATGCCGTTACCGCTCTTTTAGGAAGCGGGGCATGACAACTGTAGGTCACGACATTTGCCGAAGGATAACATCACCGGCAGAGCTTCCGGACCGGTGAGACTTTAGGTGTAGCTTTACTGGTGTGACATAGAAGACATGGTTACCATTCACTATGCCTTGACGAAGGCCAAAATACATAGCATGAATACTAGCGCTACCCGTCTGAAATGACGGAGGGTTACGACTGGTTTTTAGCGAGAAACTTTTAACGTAATGAACTTGATATCGTTGAAGGAACTCGAGTGGTTTTGCAAAGGAGTAGCTTAGGCTCCACTTTTAAAACTAGTAACACAAACTTTTGCTTAAGAGCGAACTCCCCGTGAAGGGATCAAGGCTCTTTCCTCATAGAATGAGGCGTAGGATATTCCTAACCGAATACCTCTATGCAAAGCAAAAGAATATAACTATGGTTTTGACGAAAACCGAGTAATTTAAAAAAAATGGTTCTGACAACATCAATTAGGTTTGTTTTTCTTTGCATTAGAACTATAATGCGATCCCATCAATTAATAATATCACATCAAAAGAAACGAAAATAGGCACGCAAATATATGCCATCTGCATTCGCCATAAGATCCCTGGTCTTTACCGTAAAGTTACTTAACTTACAGCAGGGTAGATACAGATCTAGCGCGGATGCAAAACATATATAGCGTCTATTATATATATATATATATGTATATATATATATATATATATATATGTATAACACCATTCGTCTTATCCATGATAATATATCACAAACACAGAATCACAGCAGAAACAAACACTTTGAAATAGAGGATATGCTAGAGTTTACCGCCGAAAACAGAGACGAAACCGCGTAGGTCGTCTTGCCTGAATTTTGGGAGGCAGATGCTATTTGGTTTTATCCGTCCACCTCTCCGAAGATGCCAAGTTGATTTATGGCACCGTGTATTGGAGGTTTAGACGGATACGGCCGATGTAGCAAACTTCGTCAGATTCCCCCTCATTGTGAGGGGGTTTTGATTGTGGGGACGCTCTTTCCTGCAGACGCAAGCCCCTGCAGTTAATTAAGCTACCGCATCGCGGTAACCACTTTCTCCTTCTCCAGATGGTCACTTCGTGTCGTGTATGTTTGTTTTGTTTTTTGGTTGCCCGTGGATTGTATACGGAGACTAATTTATGTTGTCGCCCGTAGGGCGTGGATTAGTCCAAATCTGTATTTTCTTAGATTTGGGTTTGGGTTGGGTTTAAGGATCGTTAATCTCATTGAGATTAAGATCAACTTAAACGTTTGTTAAGGATACGCTTGTCTAATTTTAGACTAAGATCTACTCAACGGGGTTTTAGGATCATTTAGATCCAACAAAAGAGCATGTGGGCTCTGTTGTGTTAGTTTAGGGACATTGCGGTTTATAAGTTTAAGGACATCATAGTCCATGGAGTTTAAAGACATCATAGTCCATAGTTTAGAGACGTCATAGTCTATAGAATTTAGTTTAAGGACATTGCGGTCCATTGAGTTTAAGGACATCATAGTCCATAGTTTAGAGACGTCATAGTCTATAGAATTTAGTTTAAGGACGTTGCGGTCCATAGTTAGTTTAAGGACATTACGGTCCATTAAGTTTAAGGACATCATAGTCCGTAAAGTTTAGAGACATCATAGTCTGTATGATTTTGGTTTAACCGTTTGTAGATGCACCAAAAGTTATTGGTTATTGGGACCCTCCATCTCTCTGAAGACGCTGAAGAATTACAGCGACGTGTATCAGAGGTATGAAGAGATGTACCCTCGAACCAAAGTTGGTTGAGAGATCTAATTTGGGACTGGGACCAATTAGGGAAATTGTGAGCACATGGGCTCGGTTGGTCTGAGCTAGGGATTCATGGCCAACTTGGGCTCAGTCTTTTCTGTTCTGAATAAATTGTTTAACACTTATTTGGACTTGATCCACTCATTTTGAATTAAATGTTGAACATTTGTTTGGGCTCAACCCTTTTTAACCAACAATGCTGAGCATTAATTTGGGTTCTGACACCCCTTTTTCTTCTTGTCCTTTACTGAGTATTAGACACTCTCTATTATGGCGCTTGGCGTCAACCAACGAGTGCGGAGCGCTCTTTATTAAGTAACGCCTACGTGAGGGGCACGTGGCGCGCTTGGCGCTGAGCGCCAACCAATGAGTGCATAACGCTCTTTATAAAATAGCGTCCATATGAGGAGCACGTGGTGCGCTTGATGCTGAGCGTTAGATTTGGAACGCTTCTTTTAAATTGGAGCGCTAAGGCTCTGCGGCGCTGTGCGTCAGACTTGGAGCGCTAGGAGCGCTGCGACGCTGTGCGCCAGTCTTAGAGTGCTGAGGCGCTTCTTTAAATTGGAGGGCTGAGGCGCTTCTTTAAATTGGAGCGCTAAGGCTCTGCAGCGCTGTGCGCCAGACTTGGAGCGCTGAGGCGCTTCTTTAAATTGGAGCGCTAGGAGCACCGTGGCGCTGTGCGCCAGTCTTGGAGCGCTGAGGCGCTTCTTTAAATTGGAATGCTAGGGCTCTTTTTAGGCAACTCTGATTAGTTCTGTGCTCTGAGAATTAAGTTCTCGTTTATAAGAGACTTTATCTCGTGGATCTAAGAACTAAGTTCTTATTTTAATAGGAGATGTTATGATCTCTTCTTTTTTTTGAAAAACTTTGTCTTTATGGATCTGTGATCTGAAGAGAATTAAGTTCTTCCCCCCTTTTTATGATGAGATGCTATGATCTCTTTTTGTGAAAGACCTTTTTTCTTAAAGATATATGATCTAGAAAAAAAAAACTAAGTTCTTCTTCTTTGATGAGATGCTTTGATCTCTCTATTTTATTTACCTTGAAGAAATTCTTCTTCCGAGAGCTTGCTCTTCTCTTTGAAATTTCTCAAAGTTCGTGGGGGGTTCCTCTGTGTGAAACTTATGGGGAGTTTTTTTCTTTTTCTTTACTTGAAGTCTTGGGGCCTTTATATAGTGGAGGCTGATCAGTTAAGGCAATCTGATTGATTTAGGGATGTTTCCCACCGTTGGCTCTTTGATCCTAGGGCTTCTGTTTTACAGAAGACATCTTTCTTGTTATTAACAAGATTGGGAAATTATTTTCCCATACAGAACTTATTCTGTATCTCGGTGATTTTTAATCACCATTGGATCTTTGATCAAACGGTGCTCTAATTTACAGAGCACGATCTTTTCTATTTGGAAAGATTTTGAAGCGTATTTCCTCAACAGAATTTTATTCTGGTAATTTGATGATTTATCATCTTCGTTGGATTTTTGATCCAACGGTGGAGAACATTTAGTTCTAGCGTTTGGCGCTCTCGTGCTTTGCACGCGAGCGCTGCTTCAAAGTGTTTGACTCTTAGCACTGGGGCACTTGGCGCGAGCGCTCTCGTGCTTTGCACGCGAGCGCTGCCACAGAGTGTTTGACTCTTAGCGCTGCCGCACTTGGCGCTAGCGCTCTCGTGCTTTGCACGTGAGCGCTGCCTCAGAGTCTTTGACTCTTAGCGCTGGCGCTCTTAGGCGCTGCCTCATTACCGAAGGTGTCTTTTCACATTCTTTCTCCGCTTTTCTGAGTCAAACTTCTTGTTCCCTTCCGAAAGACGGCGACGACGCGATGACGTCTAGCCTGAGATTCGGGGCAGATGCTATATGGTTTTATCCGTCTACCTCTCCGAAGATGCCAAGTTGATTTATGGCACCGTGTATCGGAGGTTTAGACGGATGCGGCCGATGTAGCAGACTTCGTCAGATTCTCCCTCGCTAGAGGGGTTTTTGATTGTGGGGACGTTTTCCCTGCAGGCGCAAGCCCCTGCAGTTAATTACGCTACCGCATCGCGGTAGCAACTTTCTCCTTCTCCAGAATTTCACTTCGTGTCGTATGTGTTTGTTTTGTTTGTGATTGCCCGTGGATTGTATACGGAGACTAAGTAATGCCGTCGCCCGTAGGACGTAGATTAGTCTAAATCCGTATTTACTTAGATTTGGGTTTGGTGTTTTTAGTTTAAGGATACGTTAGCCGTATTGAGGCTAAGATCAACTTAAACGTCCGTTAAGGATACGTTAGTCCTGTTTTAGACTAAGATCGACTTAACGTGATGATCCATTTAATATATGGCCGTCGGGACTCATCACCTCTCTGACGTCGTTGAAGGATTACAACGATGGGTGTCAGAGGAGTTCAGAGATGTACCCTTGAACCAAAGTTGATTTGGAGTTTTATAGTCCATTTGAATGTTTAAGGATACGTTAGCCGTGCTTGGGGCTAAGATCAACTTAAACGAGATCGTTTAGATCCGGCAAGAGAGCATTTGGAGGCTCTATTGTTCTAGTTTAGGGACGTAGTGGTCCGTATTCCAGTTTAGGGACGTGGTGGTCTATGTTCCAGTTTAGGGACGTGGTGGTCCATCATTAGTTTAAGGACGTTTCGGTCCATCGCCAGTTTAGGGACGTGGTGGTCTATCATTAGTTTAAGGACGTTTCGGTCCGATATTAGTTTAAGAACGTTTCGGTCCACGAGTTTAAGGACCCCGCAGTCCATATCGATGTGTGGTCGTCGGGACCCGTCACCTCTCTAACGTCGTTGAAGGATTACAACGATAGATGTCAGAGGAGTTCGGAGATATATCCTCGAACCGGAGGTAAATTGATTTAGAGAGCAGCCATGCTCAGTCAATTTAATTTGAGGACTTACGGCCACGATTGGGCTAAGTCCAGTTTCAATATTCTTTTATCCTTGGCCTATTAGACTTGTGCTAGGGCTTTGCCCCTTTTAAGTAATGCACCGCGTTATTTTCTTTGTTTTGGCTGGGCTCTGCCCCCTTTTATAAATGATGCAGAGCATCAATTTTACTTGGGCTCTGCCCTTTTTATTGCTTTGCAATTTATTTTGGCCTGTTAGGTCTTTTTGACTTGGGCCTGGCCCTTTAACAAAAGAAATGCATTGCATTTTCAGGCGCTTTGGGCCAATCAAAGAGCGCAAGCGCTTGTGGTCTCGACACGTGTCATGCAAGCGCAGTGCGCTGCGCTAGTGCGCTGCGCTTGCGCTGCGCTTGCGCTGCTGACACGTGGCGCACTCTGCCGAGTTGCGCCAATTCCAGAGAGCAAGGCTCTATTTCAAAAGCGCACATCACAGATGGTTCAGATACTGATACGTGGCACTCTCTGGTGGCTTGCGCCAATCCAGGAGCGCAATAGCGCAGTTTGCAAGTGCAAGGCACTATGATTTAAGAATCTTTTAGATTCTAGAACCAAAGGTTCATAAAAGAAGTGCAAAGCACCGTTTTTTTTCTTGATCTAATTTAGATCAAAGAAAACAAGTTTCTCTTGTTTTTTCTTGATCCCAAAGAACCAATGGTTCATAAGTGCCAAGCACTATTTTTATTTTTGTTTTTTTATTGAAGATCATTTATCTATTAGAAGGAATTCTTCTATCTAAAAGGTCTTTTACCTTTTTTCTTCTTCTTGAAATTTCTTCAGAGTTCTCTCTGTTTGAAAATTTTGATTTCTCCCCAGATGTTCCTCCCTTTGAATTGGGGTCTAGGGTCCTTTTTATAGTGCCCATAAATTAGTTAAAGAGATTTTTCTCTGAGTGATTTGGGGAATTTCCCCACCGTTGGATCTTTGATCCAGGGCCTCAGTTTTACAGAAGAAAATCTTCTTGTTTTAACAAGAACAGAAAGATTTCTTTAAAATCTTAATTCTGTTTGGCGCAAACGCCCCAGCGCGTGACACGTGTCAAGCAGCGCACAGCACAGCGCATGCGCAACTGAAGCGTTGCTTCTTTTAATTTTGCTTAAATAGAGCTTTACTCTGATTGGGTGCCCTGCCTTGGGTGTTGCGCTGATGTATCAACTTTTGACACGTGGCGCGTTGCGCGCAGTGCAAAGAATCTGAAGCGTTGCTTCATTTACTGAAGTTTAAATTTTCAAAGTAGAGCTTTGCTCTGATTGGGGGAAGATGAAGCGTTGCTTCATCTTCCGCCTTGGAATTTGAACAGAGTTTTGCTCTGATTGGGGTAAACAAATGCCTCCCCACCGTTGCGCTTACGTGGCCTCCAAACGTGAGCGCAGCAGTGGCAGACTTCCAACCGTCGCGCCATCCCTTGGAAGCTAAAAGGGCATTTGATGCCTATAAATAGGACCTTTGGTCCCTTAGATGATTTTCATCTCTAAAATTTTACTTTCAGAACTCAGAGCCCTGCTCTTTATTTTCAAGAACTTCAAGAGTTAAACTCTTAAAATTTTTAGGTGAAAATTTTAATTTGGATTAAATTAAATTAAATTAATTTTCATTGATAGAGCCTCGCTCTCAATAGATCCCTGATCTAAAGGAAACCCCTTTAGGGTTTCACTCAGCAGAGCTTTGCTCTACAGGTTTAAAGGGATCTAAAGAGAACTAAAGGGGACCCTATTAGGGTTCCATTAATAGAGCTCTGCTCTCTGAAAGATTTTCCTTGGATTTTTTTTAATTCATTAATGGAGCTTTGCTCCTTCCAAATCATACAACAGAACTCTTGGAGTTTTTCATTGATCTTGGAGTTTAAAGATGACATTTTATTCCTCAGTGCATTATATCGTTTTGCTTAATCAGTCTTTCTGATAATTTTGTTGATTTTCTTTCACAGAAACAATGGACGCCCATATGTATGCTCTTAACGAGATCATCTCTTATGGGGACATCCGCCGACTTGGCCGCTCTCAAAATCGAGAGTTCACAAACGCGGAGTGTTCTGAAATCATGAGCCGCTTCGACGCATACAACGGTCCACTGCTTCCCCGACGTTCCTCTCTCCTTAAGCTTATCGTGGGAGCCATTTGGGAAGCGCTTCCCCTATTCTGTTCCGGTGTGCCGCTTAGGGCGTTGGATGCCGCCGAGGATAATATGCACTCGGTGTACCTGATGAACTTTATCTCGAAGAGACGGCGAGACAGTCTTGTCGATCTCTTGCACGAGGTCTTTCAACAGTCTTCTATACTCGCTGCTTATCGGAAGGTGGAAGACATCAGGGGGGATCCTTACGCTTGTGCTCGCGAAAGAAAGCACACCAGGATGGTTCGCGAGGCTTGGAAAGTCATAGATAGGGTCGCTTTCGAGTTCCTCAATTCATGTCCTGGGTTCGAGGTTATACCTTTGTAAACATTTTAATAATGTTATTATCCATTTCTCCGTGATTGTAAGAACCCCTTTTTATGATATGAATAGAAAATTTTCATTTCAGCTTGTCTTATCCCTTGTTCTGAATCTTTTGCACATGCATGGATGAGTGTGTCTCGAACGCTTGATCAAATGCAAATCGGATGTTCTTTCTGTCACATCTTTTCTTTCTTTTATTATCAGCATGCTGTCTTGATAAACATAATTGGAAGATAACTTAGTTTTTCCAAAAGATAACGATGGCTTAGGCCGCAGGTTCGGATCTGCCTCCTAAGACTTTTCAACTCTATGGGCCGTGAGGGTCTCATAGAGACTTTTCTCCCTACGGATCGAGAGGATCTCGTAGGTGGGTTTTCTCCTTAGGAATCGTGAGGATTCCTAAGTGTGTTTTCTCTTGTAAGTCATAAGGATCTTATAAGAGAATTTTTCCCTCCTACGAGTCGAGAGGACCCGTAAGCGGTTGTTTCCCTCCTTGTCGAGTTTCGAGTTTAGAGAGTGAGACCCATGGATGGTGTGCAAGAGACCGTTTTGGGCCAACTTGCAGGGTCCCAGTGCTTAGGAAACAGGCTCCTTTTATGCCTACTGCCTAAGGCTTCATCTCACGAGTCGAGCTGCATCGAGAATTTCTCGCAAAGACACCAGTTTCTTCACAAGTCGAGACGAATCGAGCATTTCTCTCAAGAATATCCTAACGTCACAGTCAACCTCTGCTATTTATGACAGAAGTCCGTTAGGGTCTGTGGTACTTAGGATTTTGGCCGTCGTACCGTCGCATAAGCTGATATATTCCTCGATAGGCAATCGTGCTGCTCGAGTAGCCCTGCGACTGCCGTGTCTCTGATCCCTTCGGGGGCTGGACAAGACGTCTTCAAGCAATCTTCCTAGGTAGTTTGACCGTCGGAAGAGCAAGCGTTAGGAATTTGCCATGCCGCTTTTTACTTGAGGTTAGGCTCATTTTGGCGAGCTCCGATGAGTCATAACCACTCCACGCTGGTGTGGGATGATCTCCGATAGTCTTTCAGATTTTATGTGAGTTTCCGTCAAGACCCTGAAGCTAGGAATTTGGCATTTGCTTCGTTTGCTGGCATTGCGTCTGCTGTATCGAGACGAATGTCGTGGTGGGAGCTAGGGATTTTGCCGTTACTCCGCTTGTTTGATTGTCGCGTCTGAACCCTGCCGGAGGAAGAACGCTAGAGTGACATCTCGTCTGCTGTATCGAGACGAACGTCGTAGTTGTCTCTAGGTTGCTGGTGAACCGTTGAGGTTTGGAACTAAGGATTTTGCCGTTGCTCCATTTGTTTGATGATGTTGCGTCTGCTGTGTCGAGACGAACGTCGGGGTGACATCTCGTCTGATGTACGATGTTGCGTCTGCTGTGTCGAGACGAACGTCGGGGTGACATCTCGTCTGCTGTATCGAGACGAACGTCGTGGTGGAGCTGGGATTTTGCCGTTACTCCGCTTGTTTGATTGTCGCGTCTGAACCCTGCCGGAGGAAGAACGCTGGAGTGACATTTCGTCTGCTGTATCGAGACGAACTCGTAGTTGTCTCTAGGTTGCTGGTGAACCGTCGAGGTTTGGAACTAGGGATTTTGCCGTTGCTCCATTTGTTTGATGATGTTGCGTCTGCTGTGTCGAGACGAACGTCGGGGTGACATCTCGTCTGCTGTATCGAGACGAACGTCGTGGTGAAGCTGGGATCTTGCCGTTACTCCGCTTGTTTGATTGTCGCGTCTGAATCCTGCCGGAGGAAGAACGCTGAAGTGACATCTCGTCTGCTGTATCGAGACGAATGTCGTAGTTGTCTCTAGGTTGCTGGTGAACCGTCAAGATTTGGCTTCGCTTTCTGGTGGAGCCTGTTGGGAAGGTATGGTTCCCTCTTTGTTGGTGCCCCTGGATTATATACAGGGATCGATGTGATCTCACCTGTAGGGCAAAAGTTTTATCATCATCATTTTTTTGTTTTATTTCCGCGATGCTCTATCATTTCAGCTTTTATATCGCGAAGGTCGCGATTGCCCAATCATTTCGGCTGTTTTTCGCGATGCCCAATCATTTCGGCTATTTATTTTATTTTTACTCGCTGCTTTTTTTATTGCGAGTTGCCCAATCATTTCGGCTTTTTATTTTATTTTTACTCGCTGCTTTTTATTGCGAGTCGCCCAATCATTTCGGCTGTTTTTGTATGGATACATTTTTACTTGCTGATTTCGTTGCAAGTTGCCCCATCATTTCGGTTATTTAATATGCATTTTCAGCTCGCTGATTTTTATCGCGAGCGTAGAACTTGGGATCTGATGCCAATCTTAGCATCAGCATCGCTACAACCGGAATATTGCCAGAAGCGAATCATCATCTGCCATGAAAGGACTTGGAATTTGATACCGATTTAGGCATCAGTATCGCTACAACTGGGATATTGCCAGGAGCGAATCATCATCTGCCTCCGTCGATGTCGAACAAATGTGGCTTAACGAACAGGGTTAAGGTCCTGTTGACTAAGGCTTTTGACTTCATGAGCCGTAAGGGTACCACAAAGGTATTTCTCCCTACAAGTTGTGAGGATCTTGTAGGTGTATTTTCTCCTTAAGAATCGTGAGGATTTCTAAGTGTATGTTCCTCTGTAAGTCGTAAGGATCCTACAAGAGGGTTTTCTCCTTGTAAATCGAGAGGACTTACAAGTGTTGTTTGCTGTACGAGCATATCTCTAGTCACGGATGGGACTTTGTTAGGGAAATGTCTATTTACGCCCGTGGATTGTATACAAGGGTCAGTATGAGCCACTTGTAGGGCAATATCGAAAGTTGTGGGGGTTGCTTAAGCACAGGTTTAGGTCTCTGTAACTTAAGACTTTCAAATCTTATGAGCCGTGAGGGTCTCATAAGAGAGTTCTCCTTACGAATCGTGAGGATCTTGTAAGTGTATTTTCTCCTCAGGAATCGTGGGGATCCCCAAGTGTATTGCTCCTTTGTGAGTCGTAAGGATCTCACGCGGGTGGTTTCTCCTTACAAGGTCGAGAGGACCCTATAAGTGTCTTTTAACGAGGTTGTGCCCTTTCGGGTTTTCACAAACACTCGCCGGTAGTCCTGCCGTTTTTACTCACGGAGCCCTTTCGGGTTTTCATCCGTGCCCATTTTGCTTATGGACATACCGTTTTTTATCCTTTTTTTAATGAGGTCGCGCCCTTTCGGGTTTTCACGAACACTCGCCGGTAGCCCTGCTGTTTTTACTCACGGAGCCCTTTCGGGTTTTCATCCGTGCCCTTTTTGCTTATGGACATACCGTTTTTATCATCATTTTTTAAAATTATTTTCTTTTTATCTTTTTTCTCTTTTTTTTATTCATCTCGTCAGCCTAAGGATGCTGCGGTAGTAATTTAAAGACGTTTCGGTCGTCAGCTAGTTTTAGGACGTAGTGGTCCGTCATTAGTTTAAGGACGTTTCGGTCCCGTGTCGCCGTATTTGAGGCGAATATCTAGTTTATTGACTTTTCGGTCTATGGGACTTTCTCTATGACTGAACATGATGCCCCCGGCGTATCCATCTTTCTCGGAACGTACGGCTGTGGCAGGTTCACCTTCCAGTTTTCGGACAACGCGAACTTTCCCTGTTGGTATTGGTCTTCAACCCAGTTCTTGAAGACGTAGTAATCCTCGATCAGATGACCTACCGTTTGGTGGTAAGGGTAATAATTGAGAGCTTTAACATCTCCTGGCCGTAACGGATGTTTTGGACTCGGCAGATTGATGAGTCTGTCACGTACTGCCAACTCGAACAGTCCCTTTGTTTTATCTTGCGGAAACGAGTAAGGACGTTTCAACTTTTCCTGGAGGGGTTGCCGCTTGTTGTTTCGGCAAACAACCGGTATATTGCCACTCGATTGTTGTTGAGTGTTGGCGATAAGGGTCATTTTCCCCTTTCCTTTATCCTTTTTGCTCGATCCTTTGTTTACGGGGCCGAGATTTTTTTCGAATAGCGTGCGATTACATGGCTGAACATTCTCACAGCTCCTCAATTCCTTTATTTTTGAAACAGATTCCCCGAGAGAAGGGTTGGGGGTAGCTTCTTCGTCAGAGTTGCTTCTAAAGGTAATAATTTGTGATCCCTTGGAGTCGGCTATATGACAATCGTTGATGGCTCTTTTGCGCTCATCTATCTCATTTTTTCGGCGTCTACGAGCTTCACATTTTGTCCTGTCAAAGTGTTGCTTTTGAGCGACATACCCTTGCCACCAACAATTAAAGGATTCGCAGTCTTCGGTAGGATGTATGATCTTCTGATGATATGAACAGAAGTTAGGGTGCATTTATACCTCAGCGAGAGTATTTTCTTCAGAGGGCGGTAGCTTCATCCTACTGATAGAGCTTTGGTGCACCTTTTCCTCGTCTTGAATTTGTTTTTACCCGCAGTGGACGGCTTTTGATTTGACGGGAATGCCTTGGCTCTTTCCAGTATGGCCATTTCACGCTCTTGATTGGTTTTTGCTTTCAGACGAGTTTCATTTAGGAAGACATCGATCAACTCGTCTGATGGCTGTAGAGTCTCCGGCTCAGGGTTCGCCATTGGTTTCTCGGCGCAAGAAGCCTCTTCATCATCTGCCAGTGAATGAGAAATCACATGACAAGTCGCTACGTAGTCTTCGGATTCATCTGATGAGTTTTCTCCATCATTTTCATCCTCGACGAAAGAACAAGCTGCACCCATTGTATCCGTTTTCTTTGGAGTATGCGGCTGTGGCGGGTTTACCTTCCAATTTTTAGACAACGCGAATTTGCCTTGTAGGTACTGATCCTCGATCCATCCTTTAAAGACAAAACAATCCTCGATCGGGTGACTTATCGTTTGGTGGTAAGGGCAATAATTGGGATTATTAAGATCGTCTGGCTGTGACAGACACTTTGGACTCGGCAGATTGATGAGTCTGTTGCGCCCTGCCAGCCCGAACAGTCTTCTCGTTTTATTTTGAGGAAACGAGTAAGGACGTCCTAGTCTCTCCTTGAGGGATGGGCGCGGACGCACATTGTTTTGGCGAACGATCGGTTTTGAATTGCTCGGCTGTCGTTGAGCATTGGCGATGACGATCACTTTCCCTTTTCCTTTCTCGTTTCGAGAATCAGGTTTTGGAGGAGACGGTCCATGGCCCGTCTGGTCCATTTGGGCTAATTTGTCGATCAAGACCTGGAAGGTGGTCGGCCTGAAGAACATCATGAATTACGAGATGGTCGCCTGCGGATCGAGAGTGCCCACGAACATGCCTACTGCAGGTGCTTCTTCTATGCGTTGTTCGCATTTTGACCATAGGTTCCGCCATCGTGTTGCGTATTGGACCCACGTTTCGCCTGGCCTTATCCTGGCATTTATCAGTGCTGTTATCGGGGTGCGTTCACTAGCACTCGCAAATCTTTGTGTAAACAGCAGCTCCATCTCCGCAAATGTTTTGACAGAGTCGTTAGGTAGCTCCGAATACCATTCAAATGCTGTTTCTGCTAAGCTGCCGACGAATTGGTGAAGCAACAATTTTTCATCGCCTCCAGTATTGCCGCATAAGGCCCTGAATTGAGCGACATGCTGATGCGGATTCCCTGTCCCTTTATATACGTGGAACTTAGGGATCGTATATCCCGGCGGGTAACTGATTAGGTCGTACCAGCTCGGATAGGGTCGTCCGGTTCTAACAATTTGCCCAGCCGCTTCATTCGCCTGATGAACCCGGATCTGCTGAGCTATATAATCGTCTAGCGTGGCCTTGGAAATGGTTTCATCTTTGGCTGCTGAAAGAGCCGGCGGAGGATTAGATGTCTCCCCTCTGTCATCTTCAACAATGATTGGAGGGTGTTCAGCTGGAGGGTCTGGCTGTAACATCATCCCTACCACATCTTGGAAGAGGAGGGCCATTTTCTTTATGCTGGCCGCTTGTTCCGCAGCCTCTTTATCCTTCTTCTCCAATATTCGGCGAAGAAACTCAGCGTCAGTTTCTTGTTCACGACGCTCATCCGAGGACGTTTCAGAGCTTTCTTTTGGCCCAGTGAGTGGGGCCATCGCGTTCATCATCTCCTGGAGCTTTTGCTGTTGCTCCTGGGCTCTCGTCACGGATCGGGTGAGCGGTCGGTGACCCGTCAAAGCGCGGCTTTCCTCCTTTCCGGCAGCCATATAAACTGTGTGCACTACCATGCCCCCAGACTTGGGGTGTTTGTGTTCAGCGCTTTTACGGTGTGCCTTGTTCACAGGGGCTTTTTGCGGCCCCTTCTCTTTTGAATGATTGGCGTTGAGGGTGTCGCTGCAGTAGACACCCGAGTAGCCGTTGCTTCTTTTGGCCTGACAGAGTAGTCTTTCTCCTGCCGAACCTCCGTCTTTTTCTGTCGGTGGAGATAGTTTTCATCAATCACCGACTCCTGGACCTGTCGCCAGACCTTGTAAATTTTAGAGGACAGCCGTTGAGGGGGCTGCTCTAGCTGCTTCTCTGGAATATTCTTCACAGGTGAAGGAGTTCGCTTCAGCACCGCAGTAGGAAAGTTTCTGCGTACCGTGTTTAGCAATTCAAAGCTGTTCCCGGTTGGAACAGCAGCATCGGTCCCTACCGTTGGAGCTGGCGGAGTTATCCCAGAGGGGGAGTTGCCCCCAGCCTTTCTCACTCGGCGCCAGTGGCGACGTCGAGCATGTCTTGTGGATGGAGTTGTCTCAGCTATAAGGGTGACTTTTCCGTGCCCCCTCTGGGCAGGGGAAGCAGCTTTGAGGACCTCGACTGGAGTAGCAATCGGAATGGCCATTCTTGTAGAAACTGACTTCTTGGAAAGAGAAGCCTTGATTTCGTCCGCTTGAGCCGGGATGGCTATCCGTTTTGGGATGGCAACTTCGGGTATCGCAGGCTTGTAGACGTTCTGGCCCAGCTTGTTGAAAACTGAGGTAGTGGAGTTGGGTGGCCCGTTGAGAGGAGCCGCGGCAGTGGTAAGTCGATCAAAGACCGACTTCTTTGAGGCTTCTTGCACCGTCATTGGGGCATTGAAGCTCATTGGTGGGAGCATGGTCCCGAAGAATAATCCAGTGGTGGCTTGAGTTACTTGCTCCACTGGCATCTTGAAAAGGGAGGCTGCTTGGGGCCCATAAGTCACTCCTCCAGCAAGGACGGAGCGAGAGTTGTAGCTGCAGGCGGTGCAGTTCGAAGCCATCGATCTTCTGTTTTCTGCATGGAGCAAGACACCAAATCTTAGTACCTCGAATCCACAGGCAACCACAGCAAACCGCGATTTGTTCGCGAACACGACACACGAAGTGTGGAGTGGAAAGAGGAAGAGGTCCCACCGGGCGTGCCAAAATCTGTTCCTCTCCGAAGGACGGCGGTGACGCGATGACGTCTAGCCTGAGATTCGGGGCAGATGCTATATGGTTTTATCCGTTTACCTCTCCGAAGATGCCAAGTTGATTTATGGCACCGTGTATCGGAGGTTTAGACAGATGCGGCCGATATAGCAGACTTCGTCAGATTCCCCCTCGCCAGAGGTGTTTTTGATTGTGGGGACGCTTTTCCCTGCAGGCGCAAGCCCCTGCAGTTAATTACGCTACCGCATCGCGGTAGCAACTTTCTCCTTCTCCAGAATTTCACTTCGTGTCGTATGTGTTTGTTTTGTTTGTGATTGCACGTGGATTGTATACGGAGACTAAGTAATGCCGTCGCCCGTAGGACGTGGATTAGTCCAAATCCGTATTTACTTAGATTTGGGTCTGGTGTTTTTAGTTTAAGGATACGCTAGCCGTATTGAGGCAAAGATCAACTTAAACGTCCGTTAAGGATACGTTAGTCCTGTTTTAGACTAAGATCGACTTAACGTGATGATCCATTTAATATATGGCCGTCGGGACTCATCACCTCTCTGACGTCGTTGAAGGATTACAACGATGGGTGTCAGAGGAGTTCAGAGATGTACCCTTGAACCAAAGTTGATTTGGAGTTTTATAGTCCATTTGAATGTTTAAGGATACGTTAGCCGTGCTTGGGGCTAAGATCAACTTAAACGAGATCGTTTAGATCCGGCAAGAGAGCATTTGGAGGCTCTATTGTTCTAGTTTAGGGACGTAGTGGTCCGTATTCTAGTTTAGGGACGTGGTGGTCTATGTTCCAGTTTAGGGACGTGGTGGTCCATCATTAGTTTAAGTACGTCTCGGTCCATCGCCAGTTTAAGGACGTTTCGGTCCATCATTAGTTTAAGGACGTTTCGGTCCGATATTAGTTTAAGGACGTTTCGGTCCACGAGTTTAAGGACCCCGCAGTCCATATCGATGTGTGGTCGTCGGGACCCGTCACCTCTCTAACATCGTTGAAGGATTACAACGATAGATGTCAGAGGAGTTCGGATATGTATCCTCGAACCAGAGGTAAATTGATTTAGAGAGCAGCCATGCTCAGTCAATTTAATTTGATGACTTACAGCCACGATTGGGCTAAGTCCAGTTTCAATATTCTTTTATCCTTGGCCTATTAGACCTGTGCTAGGGCTTTGCCCCTTTTAAGTAATGCACCGCGTTATTTTCTTTGTTTTGGCTGGGCTCTGCCCCTTTTATAAATGATGCAGAGCATCAATTTTACTTGGGCTCTGCCCTTTTTATTGCTTTGCAATTTATTTTGGCCTGTTAGGTCTTTTTGACTTGGGCCTGGCCCTTTAACAAAAGAAATGCATTGCATTTTCAGGCGCTTTGGGCCAATCAAAGAGCGCAAGCGCTTGTGGTCTCGACACGTGTCATGCAAGCGCAGTGCGCCGCGCTAGTGCGCTGCGCTTGCGCTGCTGACACGTGGCGCACTCTGCTGAGTTGCGCCAATTCCAGAGAGCAAGGCTCTATTTCAAAAGCGCACAGCGCAGATGGTTCAGATGCTGACACGTGGCGCTCTCTGGTGGCTTGCGCCAATCCAGGAGCGCAACTGCGCAGTTTGCAAGTGCAAGGCACTATGATTTGAGAATCTTTTAGATTCTAGAACCAAAGGTTCATAAAAGAAGTGCAAATCACTGTTTGTTTTCTTGATCTAATTTAGATCAAAGAAAACAAGTTTTTCTTGTTTTTTCTTGATCCCAAAGAACCAATGGTTTATAAGTGCCAAGAACTATTTTTATTTTTGTTTTTTATTGAAGATCATTTATCTATTAGAAGGAATTCTTCTATCTAAAAGGTCTTTTACCTTTTTTCTTCTTTTTGAAATTTCTTCAGAGTTCTCTCTGTTTGAAATTTTTGATTTCTCCCTAGATGTTCCTCCCTTTGAATTGGGGTCTAGGGTCCTTTTTATAGTGCCCATAAATTAGTTAAAGAGATCTTTCTCTGAGTGATTTGGGGAATTTCCCCACCGTTGGATCTTTGATCCAAGGGCCTCTGTTTTACAGAAGAAAATCTTCTTGTTTTAACAAGAACAGAATTAAGAATTTTTTAAAATCTTAATTCTGTTTGGCGCAAACGCCCCAGCGCGTGACACGTGTCAAGCAGCGCACAGCGCAGCGCAGCGCAGCTGTGCTAGCGCATCTGCACTGACAAGTGTCGCGCAGCGCACCTGCGCTAGCGCATCTGTGCCGACACGTGTCGCGCAGTGCAAAGCGCAGCGCAACTGCGCCGACACGTGTCGCGCAGCGCAATTGCGCTAGCGCATCTGCGCCGACACGTGTCGCGCAGCGTAGCGCTTGCGCAACTGAAGCGTTGCTTCCTTTAATTTTGCTTAAATAGAGCTTTGCTTTGATTGGGTGTCCTGCCTTGGGCGCTGCGCTGATGTATCAACTTTTGACACGTGGCGCGTTGCGCGCAGCGCAAAGAATCCGAAGCGTTGCTTCATTTACTAAAGTTTAAATTTTCAAAGTAGAGCTTTGCTCTGATTGGGGGAAGATGAAGCGTTGCTTCATCTTCCGCCTTGGAATTTGAACAGAGCTTTGCTCTGATTGGGGTAAACACTTCTCTTTTCCAGATCTTGGAAATAGTTCCATCATGCACAACATTTTCTGTGCCTAGACTTAAATGCCGCCCTTCATAATCTGAAGCAATACTTCTTTTCTCTCTGACTTTTTATTTAGAGAGCCATTTTGACAGAGAAGAGCAATGGCTTGTAATCGCCTGCATGCTCGCCGACAGCCATGGGAGGTGCCTATTGAGGAAATTGTTCCTCGTTTTGCCGCGCGCTTGGTGAACCCTAATCTTACGGATGACCAATGCGACACGGTGCTGCACGAGCTCTTGACTCGTATAGGATCTCCTCTCCCGATCGGCTCCATTTGGCTCCGGATGGTCTTCTTATCCGCGATCAATATATTCCCCCTCCTCCGGCGGAGATGACTCCGGCAATGCTCGACGCCGCGGAGTACAAGATCGAGTGCTTTCACGAGGCACTCTTGATTACCACAGCTCTGAGGGATCGCTCTGTTCGGCTGCTAAGCCAGATACGGGCTCAGCGGGTCGTCATGTCTGCCTTCGCTGATGGGTGTGGTGCTGACCGATGGGTAGCTACTCCTCGTGAAGATCGCCACTTTGACATGGTGGAGAAGGCAGGGAGGGAATTAGATAATTTTATCCATAGTTTTGTAAATCCCTGTACTTTCGATCCCATGTTTGGTGATCTATTTCCTGTAGAATAAAGTGTTCAATTAAATGCTTTCTTTTTTTTGTTGACCACCAAGTGCTCTCTTTTTAACTCTTGTTCTTCCTTTGATGTGTGCATGTGCGTATATGAATGATCCTAGTTTCACACATTTCTGTAAACGAAACTTAAACCAGTACAAACAGGCACAAATAACTCTTGGCCGAAGATTTTGGCGAGAACATGGCGCTCTTGGCGCTAGCGCTCTCGTGCTTTGCACGTGAGCGCTGCCTCAGAGTCTTTGACTCTTAGCGCTGGCGCTCTTGGCACGAGCGTTTTTATGAAGCGCTGCTTCATTTCAAATTTCAAAATTTGAACAGAGTTTTGCTCTGATTGGGGGAAACAAATGCCCCCCCACCGTTGCGCTCACGTGGCTTACACGTGAGTGCAACGGTGGCAGCCTCTCCGCTATTAGATCAACTTGGAAGTTGGATCGACTTTCAGCGCCTATAAATAGGGCCTTTGGCCCCTTTGTGATGACCTCTGTTCATCTTCTTGCTTTCTTGTTTTCTGAGAATTTTATTCTCTTTTAGAGCCAAGCTCTCTACCCTTAAGAAATTTCTCAGAGTCAAAACTCTGCTCAAATTCGGTAAGAATTGAACTTATTAACAGAGCTTTGCTCTTCTCAGATCACAGATCTTAAAAAAAATATTTCAGTGTTTTACCCATTAATAGAGCCTTGCTTTTCTCAGATCATAGATCTGTTCATCTTCTATGACGAACCCTTTAGAGTTTGTTCATAGATCTTGAAGATCTTGGAGTTTTTAACTTAGTAAAAGCTTTGCTTTTTTAGGGTTTTTGATAGATTACTCCATCATCTTCACAGAGCATAGCTCTTCAGAATTTTTGGGGGAATTTTTATTCCCTCATAATTAGAGTTGACAGATGTCACTCCTATCCGCAGAGCGTTACTCTCTCGAGGAGTCTAACTCCTTGGCCCGAGGAGTCTCTCGTTAAATGAGAATCTTTTTAGGATTCCCTCCTTAATTGCACAAATTTGAATTTTTTTGGTGTCTTAATCAGCACTTGTTTTCTTGATGCGGATATCAAGAGTTGTTTAAATCCCCGTGTCTTGATCAGTCTTTCCACTAAACTCTCACTGATTTTCATTTTCAGGCGCTATGGCCGCTCATCTGTACTGTTTTGACAAAATTATTTCTTATGAGGACATTCGTGCACAAGGCCGTTGTCAAAACCAGGAGTTCACAAACGCCTAATGCGCTGAAATTATGAATCGTTTCAATGCACACAACGGTCGACTACTTCCTTGTCACTCCGCTCTCTTGAAGATTATAGTGAGAGCAATTTGGGGAGCACTTCTTGGATTTTATGAAGCCATGTCGCTTAATGCACTAGATGCTGCTGAAGATAAGGTGCACTCAGTGTATCTGACGGGCCTGATCTCGAAGAAGCGGCGAGATAATCTCATTGATATTTTGCATCAAACTTTCCAACAAACGACGATAGTCGCTGCTTATCAGAGGGTGGAGGACATCAGCGAAGATCCTGACGCTTGCAATCGTGAGAGGATGCACACGAGAATGGTCAGAGAGGCCAGAAACATTTTAGACGGCCTCACTTTCGAATTTCTTAATCCGTGTCCCGGATTCAATGTTTTGCCATTGTAAACATTTTAATGATTCTTTTGTTTACTGTTTTCATCAATGTAAGAACTTTCTGAGATATGAATAACAAATTTTTCCTTTCCATGCGTTTATTTTATCCTTTTCGCACATACATGAGTGGGTACGCTTCGGACGCTCAATTAGATGTAAATCAAATGTTCTCCTTATTGCCTTGCATAATATGTGATTGACGTCCGTGGGTTATGCCTTTTTGTTTTGACTTGGCGCAAAGCAGTTTACGTACTCTTGAGTAGCACCTCGATTTCGATGGCATGTAATTTTGGCAAGTGTGGCTTGTAGATAATAAGTAACAGTTCGTCTTGAACTCTTTGTAGGGTAGCGATGGCTTAGGAGACAGGGTTAGGATCTGCCACCTAAGACTTTCTAACTTTCTGAGCCGAGAGGGTCTCATAAAGAATTTTCTCCCTACGAGTCGTGAGGATCTCGTAGGTGCATTTTCTCCTTAGGAGTCATGAGAATTCCTAAGTGTGCTTTCTCTTGAGAGTTGTAAGGATCTCGCAAGAGAATTTTGTCAAGCCCTGCTTTCCGGTATACGGCGAAGAGGACGCGACGAGGTCCGCTACGTATTTACTGTGAAGTAAATACGCTAAGTGTATCTAAGCAATATAAAGGTGAATCATAAGAGACAAGAGATATAAAAATAACATCAATTTTATTAATAACATTCTTTTGTACAATGCATGAAAAGTAAATACATCTGAAATAAAAGCGATGCCTAAACAATGGCATAACAGGAAATGAAAAATACTGAATAGAACAAGGTACAATTTCTAGAGCTCGGGGTCTTCGTAGAACTGATCCAAGTCTTCACCAGTGGGCTCGATCTCTGACGGGTCCAAAATACCTGACGACATTCAAAGAAGAAAGAAATAGAATGTCGTCAACGAACAGGTCGCTCGGTAAGTCCCAAAGATAAGGAAGAATTAGAAAAGACAGAATAAAAGGTATCTTCTAAAGTTATATAATATTGTAGAATATTGTGTTTACACTGTTGTTTGTAGCTTGGTACGGAAGGATGCCAGTGTATATGAGAGGGGTCTCAGTATGCTAGAGACCAGGGCAATGTACAAGGAACCGTTAAGCCACGGTACAACAGCAACGGAATATAGGTTAGGTGTCTTAATTTTACCGTCTCGTGCCACTTCTAACACCTTCCGCACCAATATACCCCTTAAACCCCATAGTGTTTTGCTTGTATTTTTGTATTGTATTGTATAAGTTGGATGACTGACCAAAACCAGGGTATCAGTAAACAGGTTGTAACTGCATAATCAGGTAAATGGAAAAACGGGATAATGGATGTATATCCATGGTTTGATTCAGTCAAGTTGTATAGGTTGACAACTGGATTCTGAGATTCATGTGTTCATATTGAATTGGAATATTATAGATTTATTTAATACTTGAATCATATTCAAGTCAGATTATGATCAGACTCAAACCCGAGTCAGACAAAAGAAATGTAAATCGAAGTTCTATAATTGCTAGGGTCCTTAGGGTAATTTATAAAACTTGAGGGGGTTTTATGTAAAAATACTTTTGTATAGTTTTCAAGATACACCCCAAGTATTTATTATTCGTCTTTATAGTTATAATGAGTGTAATTTTATTTTGTGATATTTCTAGTGAAAATATCATAATTACATAAATAAAGGTATTTATCTGTAATATTGATTTATTTGAAATTCATTGTATTTTAATGTAAAATCCAGTCTTGTGATTATTTAGAAAAAGTGGGATATTTATGTTATAACAAAATAGATCTTTTAATGATAATATACATATATTTATACAAAAATAATTTCAATAAATATTTAATATTAAAAAAAATATCATTTTCTTAAGATATCGTATTTTAAACCTTTCGAGACCGAATACTCCTTGCGGAGGTCTGAATCTCGCACCACTAAGCCGAGGGTGCACGATAAACCGTACTATCCCTAATGGGTTCCCCAAAGGTGGGTTGTAGTGGCGCTTTGCAAAGATTTATAAATACTAATTCTTAGAATACAGTTTTATTAAAGTAAAAGGTATTTATTTGCAAAAGTCGATTTTCCGTATTTTAGGTTTTAGGGTTTTCTATTTCAACTAGGCTAATTCTAAATGATCTAAACAACAAGTTGTTAGAAGCCTCAAATCGCCTCTTCACCGCCAATTGTGGCCAGGTAAGTACAAGTGAGGAAGGAGGGATCCGCTCACGAATCGTGAGACGGGCCTTTTAAAGTTATCTTTGCTCACTTGCCTATCCTAGACACCACAAAATCAGGTTTAGATAAACGATCGATGTCCACAACTTATTGTATTTTCCTATTAAAAGATATTTGTTTTAAAAGTGTAGCAATCTAAAACTTTTAGAAAAGGTTTTATTAAGAAAATGGTATTTAATTTGTAAAATCTTATTTTATCGTATTCTAAGTTTTCAAAATAGCGCGTTATGTTTGCATATGAGTGTGTGTGGAGGTAGGTCATTACCTAGTGAACTACTTTAAGGTTTAGCAATGTTAAAGAGTTAAATGTGAAATTAAACATTGTGGTATTTAAGTGGAAAAAAATACGATAAATGGAAACGTTATCATTTCATGTGAGAAAACTTGTTCAAATTAGTTATTAAGTGATTAATAGTCAACATAAAGATGTTTAAGCATGATGGAATTGGTGATAAGTGAGATTTTATAGAAAACCGAATCGGAAATCGGTTTTGTTCCGATTCCGTCGGGTTTGTAAATTCGTATTTTTATGAGAGAAAAGGAAGATAGAAAAAGGTGGACTTACGGGTTTGGACAACACTAGAGAGTGAGAAGGAAGTAGAGGGTTTGCCGGTGCGTCGAATCGTCGTTGAGAGCTCCTAGCACGATCACCGGAATTCCGCCGTCGATTTCATCAGCGCTTCGCCTTTCGCTCGTTTCCAACGTACCAAAGTTCTCTTGGGATTTTGAGAGAGTGGACTCAGAAATTTAGGATGAGAGGGTAGAGGGTAGGGGGTGTATTTATAGGGTTAGGCTAGGGTTAGGGTTTTTAATTAAAAAAATGTAAAAATTAAATAAAAATCATTAAAATTTGGAGTAAAAGAGGTTTAATGTGCTCTCTGTAACCGATCTAGAAATTTAGTGTGTGCAGGGGGTGGACCAAGTCAAGATGCTCACTTTCGATGTTGACGACTCGGAAGTCCGGCCAAGTCCGGCTGGCGGCGCCGGACCGAGTCTGCCGGTCCGCCAGCCGACTCGGCCGAGTCGGGCCGAGTCGAAGCGTCGATGGGTGGGGGGTCTCCTGAGGGGATTTATGGTGCATCTAACTTTTTATGTGTAGAAGGAAATTTGTGAGAAACGCACATGTAACGGTTGGTATTCTAAAAAATCAAAAACAAAATAATATTAAAAATAATGTGGGGCAGGGGATTTGAACTCTGGTGGCTTGGTTCAGCAGTGCAAGGTGTTACCAATGAGCTACAAGCTCCTTCTTGTAATTATGGTGTGAAATAAATACTTAAAGAGATATCAGTAACAATAAATACTCCAAGTATACATTGAATTTAAATCAATTCTTTGTACATTTAAAATGGAGTTGTTACAAATTTTCTCCTTTACAAGTCTAGAGGACTCGTAAGTGATTGGTGAGTTGACTTATCTCCGAGTCGAAGCATTGCTTTACAACAGGGAGATCATGGGTTAACATGTATCCGTGTCGAAGCATTGCTTGACGGCAAGGAGGTCAGGGTTGACATGTATCCGTGTCGAAGCATTGCGACAAGGAGGTCAGGGGTTGACATGTATCCGAGTCGAAGCGTTGCTTGGCGACAGGGAGGTCAAGGGTTGATATGTATCCGAGTCGAAGCGTTGCTTGACGACAGGGAGGTCAAGGGTTGACATGTATCCATGTCGAAGCGTTGCTTGATGACAAGGAGGTCAGGGTTGACATGTATCCATGTCGAAGCGTTGCTTTACGACAAAGAGGTCAGGGTTGACATGTATCCATGTCGAAGTGTTGCTTGACGACACGGAGGTCAAGGGTTGACATGTATCCGTGTCGAAGCGTTGCTTGACGACAGGGAGATCAGGGGTTGACATGTATCCATGTCGAAGCGTTGCTTGACGACAGGGAGGTCAGGGGTTGACATGTATCCGTGTCGAAGCGTTGCTTGACGACAGAGAGGTCAGGGGTTGACATGTATCTGTATCGAAGAGTTGCTTGACGATAAGGAGGTCAAGGTTGACACTAGGTTGTCTATGCACCGTAGAGCCTTGGAACTAGGGACTTTGCCGTGGCTCCGATTGATGATGTCGCGTCCGTGCTCTGCTGGCATGAGGAGAAACACCGTTGTTGGTCTTTAGGATGTAGAGGTAGCCGTCGAGATTTGGAACTAGGGACTTTGCCATGGCTCCGCTTCGTTGCGACCTTGAGGTCGGTTGTTGACGTCACGTTTGCATCCGGTTGGAGTGAGAAGAAACGCCGTTGTTGATCTTTAGGCTGTAGATGTGGTCGTCAAGATCTGACTTCCCTTTGACGCAGCCTGGTAGGGAAATGTAGTTCCCTTTTCGCTTATGCCCATGGATTGTATACAGGAGTCAGTATGGACTCGCCTGTAGGGCAAAAGTTTCATTTTATATGTATTTTTTTTGTTTTCTTTCCGCGATGCTCTATCATTTCAGCTTTTTGTATCACTAAAGTTGCGACTGCCCAATCATTTCGGCTATTTTCCTCGGTGCCCAATCATTTCGGCTATTTTTTCTTTTTACTCGCCACTTTTTATTGTGAGTCGCCCAATCATTTCGGCTATTTTGTATGCATATATTTTACTTGCTGATTTTGTTGCAAGTTGCCCCATCATTTCGGCTATTTCATATGCATTTTTGGCTCGCTGATTTTTATCGCGAGTTTAAACTTGGAATTTGATACCGATTTAGGCATCAGCATCGCTACAACTGGGATATGGCCAGGAGCGAATCATCATTTGCCCTTGTCGGTTGAAACAAAGGTGGCTTAGCAAACCGGGTTAAGATCCTGTCGACTAAAGCATTCGACTTTATGAGCCGTAAGGGTCTCATAAAGATGTTTCTCCTTACAAGTCGTGAGGATCTCGTATTTGCGATTTCTCCTTAGGAATCGTGAGGATTCTTAAGTGTATGTTCTCTTGTAAGTCGTAAGGATCTTACAAGAGTGTTTTCTCCTTATAAGTCGAGAGGACTTACAAGGGTCGTTCACCATGTTATGATATCACTCATTGCTGGTGGGACTCTGTTGGGGAAATGTTTATTCGGGCCCGTGGATTGTATACAAGGGTCAATATTGAACCGCTTGTAGGGCAATATCGGGGTGTATGACGGCTTAAGAACAGGTTTAGATCCCTGTAGCTTAAGGCTTTTGAATCCTATGAGCCGTAAGGGTCTCATAGGGGAATTCTCCTTACGAGTCGTCAGGATCTCGTAGGCGCGATTTCTCTTTAGGAATCGTGGGGATTCCTAAATGTGTTGCCCCCTTGTGAGTCGTAAGGATCTCACGCATGTATTTTCTCCTTACAAGGTCGAGAGGACCTTGCAAGTGTCTTTTAACGAGATTGCACCCTTTCGGCTTTTCACAAACTCACCGGTAGCCCTGCTGTTTTTACTCACGGAGCCCTTTTGGGTTTTCATCCATGCCCATTTGCTTGTGGACGTACCGTTTTTTTTGCCGTGTCAGTCTGAGGATGCTGCGGTTCGTAGTAGTTTATGGACGTTACGATCCGTAGTTAGTTTTAGGACATTTCGGTCCGTTGTTAGTTTTAGGACATCTAGGTCCGTAGTTAGCTTAAGGACGTTACGGTCCATCGCACTTTTTCGAGGCGAGGTTTCGCCGGATACTACTTATAGAGTTTGGGCTTGGGAAGATAGCGAGCGGACGTAGGCGTCGTCATCTATCGTTGACCTAGGCCGTGACTCGTTAGGCGTAGTATTTTTTCAGGAACCGGCCGTTTATTGGCCGGAAGGGTCTTTCGCCATGCATATTCATGAACAAGTAAGCCCCACGTTGGTAGACCTTGTCTATGATGTATGGGCCCTCATAATTCGGCTCGAACTTCCCCCGTTTGGCACGATTGGTGATCATAGGTCGCTTGACAATTAGCACGAGTTCGCCTTGGCGGAATGTTCTCGGCCTAGTCAATCTTTTGTATGAGCGCGTCATCTTTGTTTTGTAAGCCTCCAAGTTTTGCTGCGCCATGAGCTGAGTTTCATCAAGGGCGTCAAGCTCCTCAAGCCGAAGATGGGCGTTCTCTTCGTCTGTCAGCTCGTAATGAACTGCCACTCGTAGGGAGGGTAACTCTATCTCCAAGGGGAGTACCGCTTCCGTGCCGAATACCAATGCCTACGGCGCTGTGTTTGTGGCCGTTTTGAATGTGGTCCGGTATGCCTAGAAAGCTTCATGCAGTCTCTCGTGCCAGTCCTTCTTATTTTTGGACACCGTCTTCTTTATGATCTTCGTCAAGGTTTTGTTGAAAGCCTCAGCTGGACCATTAGCTCGGGGATTATAGACTGAAGAGTATCTCTAGTCTATGCTATGCTGTTGTGCGAAGCGGCTGATTTTGTCACTTCTATAGGCTGGCCCATTATCGGAGATAATCCGTCGCGGCGTGCCGAACCGATAGATGACGTGTGTCTTGAAAAAATGGAGAATATTCTCCGTCTTCACTTCTCTTAGTGGTACTGCTTCTGCCCACTTAGAGAAGTAATCGGTTGTCGCCAATATGAACCGATGTCCTCTGGATGATGCTGGTTCGATGGGCCTGATTATGTCAGTTCCCCATATTTCGAACGGCCAGCTAGCTACCGTTGGGTGTAGCGGATTTGGATGCTGGTGGATGAAGTCCTCGTGAATTTGGCCCGAGTGACACTGCTTCGCATATTCAAGGCAGTCCTGAATCATCGTAGGCCAATAGTAACCCATTCTTTTGATCATCAACTTCATCTTTGGCCCGGCTTGATGGGAACCACAGAGTCCGTCATGAGTTTCTTGGACGACTTTCCTTGCTTCTTCCGGTCCTAAGCATCTTAGCCATAAACTGTCAAACGATCTCTTATATAGCGTATCATTGACGAAGGCAAAAGACAGAGCTTGTTTCATGAGCTGATATCTCGAGGATGCATCTTCAGGTGTTTGACGGGATTTGAAGTAGTCTATAAAGACTTCTCTCCAATCTTTAGCCTTTTCCCGGTCTTTTATTTGTATGGCCATTCGCTTGGTCGCTCCCTTTTCTTCGGACGACTCCGGAGATATTTCTGCTGGCGCAAGAACCCGATGGCTTTGCACAACGATCCTCACGTCATCGAGCTTTTCGTCAGCCAGTTTTTTAGCGAGTTTGGCTAACGCATCCGCTTTGCTATTTTCTGCACGCGGTATGCTTTCCAGAGCGTATGCAGGGATTTATGTCAGCAATTGTTGTACTCTCTCGCCGTACTTCACCAACTCTGGTTTGCACGTTTGATAGTCGCCGTTTACTTGGCTAACGACCAGCTGGGAGTCTCCGTATATGAGGAGGTTTTCGATTCCCATGTCGACAGCGATCTCAAGACCTACTATCAAAGCTTCATATTCGGCTTCATTGTTTGTCCTCGGCTCTGTCAAGGAAAAGGCAAAGCGCATTATCCCTCCTTGTGGAGCCACAAAGATAAGGCCTACCCTAGATTTGATTATAGGGGAGCTGTGCTTTCGCTTCTTCGTGGAAGATGCCCCATCAAAGTAGAGTTCCCATCGAGTATCACTCCCTCCTTTCTTTCCGTCGATCGTGTCAAACATCGCAATTTATGGGTGAATCGGCAAGTATCGGATGTTCAGCGAGGAGGTCGGCGATGGCCTGGCCTTTCACTGCCTTGAGGGGAAGATATATTATCGAGAATTCCATCAAGAGGAGGGCCCATTTAGCGAGCCGTCCCATTAGTATGGCTCTTGACATCAAATATTTGAGAGGATCCACTTTTGATATGAGGTGGACCTCATGCGCCAACGCATAGTGTCTGAGCTTCGTTATCGCGAAGATTAACGCCAGGCAGTGTTTTTTGATGGGGGCGTAGTTGTTTTCTGCCCCTAGGAGAACTCGACTCAAGTTGTAGAGGGCCATCTCCTTCCCTTGGTCGTTTTTCTGTGCCCATAGCGTGCCTAAAGAACCTTCAAGGGCCATTGTGTACAGGATGCAAGGCTTTCCCTTGACCGGAGTGATTAGTACCGGCGGATTCTGCAGGTATTGCTTAATTTCGTCGAGTGCGCTTTGGATTTTGCGATCCCAGACGAACGGGGTCCCCTTCTTCATTAAATGGCTATAGGGACGGCATTTGCCGGAGAGATTGGCTATGAACCGCTGGATATACGTGAGCTTCCCTTGGAGAGACCGCAGTTGCTTGAGAGTTCTTGGTGGAGCCATTTCCATGATCGACTTGATCTTCGATGGGTCTATCTCAATGCCTTGGTGTCGTACGATGAATCCTAGGAATTTGCCCGAGGAAACCCCGAACACGCATTTCAGAGGGTTCATCTTCGGGTTTTATTTCTGAAGGCACCGAAACACGATCTTCAGATGCTCCCAATGCTCCTTGTACGATTTGATTTTCACTATGAGGTCGTCGATATAGCATTCGACGATTTCATGTATGAGGTGATCGAAAATCTTCGTCATGGCCCTCTGATAGGTGGCGCTGGCGTTCTTCAGACCGAAAGGCATCACTTTGTAATAGAATATGCCCAGAGGAGTCCGGAAAGCGGTATGCTTCTGGTCCTCGGAATGCATCTTTATTTGATTGTACCCTGACGAGCCGTCCATGAAAGAGAAGACTTCATGAGTGGACGTGTTGTCTATCATCAACTCGGTAACTGGTACGGGAAAATCGTCTTTCGGACAGTCTTTGTTAAGGCCCCGAAAGTCCACGCAGACGCGCACCATCCTATTTTTCTTCATTACTGGGACAATGTTGGCAATCCAGTCGGGATACTAAACTTCTTGGAAAAAACCAGAGTCGATTAGCTTCTTGACCTCGGCGTTGATGCTCATTTCAAGTTCGAGCCGCATTCTTTTCGGCGCTTGTTTGACTGGCTTGATGTCCGGAGATATCGCCAATTTGTGCATAGCTACTTCTGGATCTAGTCCCGGCATTTCGGAGTAGTTCCATGCGAAACAGTCTTTATACTGCATGAGCACGTCTTTGAGCGTAGCCACTTGCTCTTTAGAAAGCAGCTCACCGACGAACGTAGGCCGCGGATCGTTTGTCGTCCCTAAGTCAATTTTCCTTAGGCTGTCCGCAGTAGTGTGTATTCCATCTTCCAATTCTTTTGGCGCCGGTGGAAATTCTGAGATCACCTCGACATCATCGTTTTCGAAGCACTAGGACAGGTCATCCATGTTCTCGCGCATTCCTTCTTCTGACAGCGTTATCGCGTGACAGGTACGAGATTGTTTCCGAGACCGATGTTGATCTAGTTCTACTCTCGCTATGTACGTTGCTTTTGGAATATGCTTTTGCGGTGGGGATATCCTCCAACTGTTGGATAGAGCGAACCTGTCTTGCTGATACTGGTCTTCTACCCAGTTTTTGAATGTGAAGCAATTTTCGAGAGGATGTCCTATCGCTCAGTGATAGGAGCAATAATCCGGGTGAGAGACCTCGTCTTCTTGTTCGGGGTGTTTGGACTCCAGGAGCATAATCATTTGATGTTTCATGACAAGATCGAATATCTTCCTTGTCTTGTCTTGGGGAAAAGAATATGCTCGACCCATCTTCTTTATAAGAGACGGATCCCGGCTGCCCAATTCTCGGTCGCGTGGCTTCTTGGACCCGCTTTGCTATTGTCGAACGTTTTTTCCGTTCTTCCATTTGTTTTTGCCTCCATGTCGAGTCTTCCGTATGACGGGCTGGCGACGAAGGGCATCGTCATTCTCCGTAGCCTGCTGAAGGAGGCGCTGCATCCTGGCTTTCTCGTAAATGGCCATTTCGCGGCCGTGGTCTTCTCGGACCTTCTGACTTGCTTCCCGTACTAGCTTGTCCATCTGTTCTTCAAACGACGGATTCGGCATTTTTATGGCAGGGCCGCGTTTTGGCTCAGTGTCAGCGTCTTTTAAGAGAGCATCCTCTTCTTCATCAAGGTTCTTTATGACATGGCAGCCATGGAACTGCTCCCGTTTCCTGGACTGGATATATCCAAGCTCGATCGTTTCCATTCTCCCGTTGGGCAATTTTCGCTGAGTTCCAGGGACGTTCCAGATCCTGTTGTAGAACTGAGCTTGTCGAGCAGTCTGTTTGAAGGGTACACCTTGACGTCTTAACAGCTTTTTTAACCATTCCGTGTAGTATCTGGGCAGGCGGATGGGCTGGAGCCTGTCAAGTGCAGAATCTGCACCATGCCAGATTTCTTTCTCCACTTTGGTTTCCGTGGATCGATAAAAGAGGATCGCCTTTTCATCTTTTCGCCTGAGAGGGACGTAGAGCGTCTGCAGTTCTTGCACATTATAGGTATCAAGTGCGTCGAGCTCTTTGTAGTGCTGCCACGGAACCATAACGATTTGCAAACTTCGTTCGTCGCCTGGCACGGCTTGTATGGATGGTCGAATAGAAAATACTGCATTGACCTCATCTTCAGTGTCGCTGCCGAAGATCAACAGAGGGGTATACGGTCCGGGCTTGTTGTATTTGAGCGGCCCCGAATAGACTATTTCTTCTTCCTCCTCGGTATCACTCCCGAAAACTGGAAAAGTGGTGATAGCTTTTTGCTTGTTCTCCGGCTTATGGCATCTTTCCGTGTCCTCAAAGTCTTGTAAGAAATACTTTGCGTCTTCATACTTTCGGACTTCATTCACGGAGAATGGGTTCAGTTCCCCTGTCACTGTGTATTCATGCCCGTCTCTGAAGTACTTCATACACTGATACTGTGTAGAAGGGATGATGCTATACTCATGTAACCAAGGCCTGCCGAGCAAATGTAGGGTTCCTAGGCACTCTTGTGAGGGTTCATATGGCATCAAACATACCCGGATAAAATTTTAGACGTGCCGAACAACCCAAAACCGGGATCTTTGCTAGAATATTAGGGTTTAACATGCAAGATAACAACTTTATTACTAAGTGTGAGGGATTACAACCTTTGTAGTCCGCTCCTTCGCTTCACAAGCTCCGATTAGAAGTCCCTTCGCCGCGATCCACGATCTCCCGGACTCGAGAGAGGCTCCACGACTCGAACGATCCATGCTAGCTTGTAGTGTTCCGTTTCTCCGATGATCTACGTCGAAGTTGCAATAACTCAAGCTCTCTCACTCTCAAGAAGTGAACACCCTAATCTAATAGGCTAGATTAGATGAGGATGAAGGAGTAGTATTTATGCTATCTTTTTATATCATAATCTCACATGAAATCATCACAAAAGGAATTTCTAGTAAGCTTTCTCAAAGCTAAAGAGAGAGGAAGAAGATGAATAATGAGATAATTCCTTTTGTCATGAATAATGAAAAGAGTATATCAAAAATAATGCAACCATGGTTAATGATGACTAGGATAACCCTTGTAGAGAGTTAACTAAGGCTAGGGTTTGGTTGGGTTAAGATATGAGTCATAAGAAAATATCTATCATAATATCTTCTTCATGACAAAAGAATAACTTCTAGAAGGTGCATGAAGCAACTAACCCTAATCAAACCCTAACCTCATTTAATCATCACTAAACATGTTTCATTATTAATCATATCATGTCACAATAATATATATCACATATATATTATATATTTGCAACAAAAGAAAATAATACAATTAATATATATCGCATATATATCAATGTATTATCCGGTGAGAAAATGAAATAATAAAGTGAGCCAATATTAGATAATGTAATACAATATATCATATATATTATTTTACATTAAATTGTTGAATCAACACTTGATCCGAAAATCTGGCTATATCGAATATAACCGACTAATATATCATTTACCGATTCATCGAATCAACACTTGATTCGATGACCCGGTTCATATCTAAATATTGCGAGAATATAATACGGTATCTCATATCGCATTATCCTCGGTCCTGCACATATCACATATGTGCCTCTACTCCGTTTTGCCTGAGCCAAGAAACCTCTGTGTAGGACTCTAAAGAATCGTCAATACGCCGGTAGCAGGTGATGATCATATCAAACACCCACAAGCTGCAATCGGTCAGCTAAACGTAACAGCCACCCAGGTATTGAGCGATCAGAAGATCAACAAGCTAGCCTGTACGTTCTCCTGTGAATCCTATCAGTAACACTCCCGTACAGTCCGGTCTCTTCGTCTGATATGTCGCATATCAAGTCTAGGGGTGGTATACGTCAGACCCCAGTAACTGATAAGTCGTGTTGATGTGAGGCTCATAACGGGTCGAGAAACTACTGGTAACACTTACCAGTAAATCTCTATATCAGCCCTGGCCAGGGACTTCCAGTTATAGCCAATCGAACACAGCACAACATCAACTCCCTATACCGGGAGAGACGAATCCCCTCCTATCGCTCATTGCCTCCATGTGATTCGGGACTGTACCCAAAAGCCATCGTTTTGCACGCCCTCTTGGACGTGGTAAGGTGGAAATCAAAGCACAGTGGGAATCACACAAGACTCTATGACGATCTCGGGTCTACAGACTACCCTGTACCAGTGTCACCGGAGAACTGCTATCTGACGTGTGGTATATCACCATCTGGGAGTTCTCGGCGAGTCCGTCCAGTGTACCCAGTCTCCACTGAGCACCCGTACACCATCTTTGATGTCAAACACCGATGGATATGGGATCATCCATCGCCCATCATATGGGTCAAGATGCGTATACGCTAGTCTACTCTGGTGTATCGATGCCCTGTTTCGATATACCCTTGACTAGGAACAGTTATAGGATATACTCATCGACTACCGTGGCCCCACTAGTATGATCTCATCATAGTCCCAGTAGTCGAGTACAGATCCTAAGGGCTTTATCAACATGTGAGAGAAAAACAGTAAACCAATACAAGCCAACATGTTAAGATAAAGGAAAACCAAATAGCATACTATCATGACGAGCAAGAAAGTCCTCTCTATATATATCCAAGCATCCATTATAATATACATCATATGTACAACAATGGCCTCTAGGGCATATACATAACTAACAATCTCCCACTTGCACTAAGGCCAGCTGATGTAGTATCTCATACCTAGCATCCCGAATAATCTCTCAAACCGTATCTGGGGAATGACCTTCGTGAATGGATCCACAGTGTTGTCCTTCGTATCTACTCTCCTGACCTCGATCTCCCGGCGATCAACTATCTTCCTGATCAGGTGATACCGCTTCAGAATATGTCTGGACTTTTGATGGGACCTGGGTTCCTTGGCCAAAGCCACAGCTCCATTGTTATCGCAATACAGAGGTATTGGATGCTCAATGGATGGAACCACTCCAAGTTCACTAATGAACTTCTTTATCCAGACAGCCTCTTTGGCAGCATCGTTGGCAGCGATGTATTCAGCCTCCATCGTCGAGTCTGCAACGGTATCCTGTTTGGAACTCTTCCAACATACCGCCCCTCCATTGAGGGTAAAGACAAATCCCGAGTGCGACTTAGAGTCGTCCTTATCACTTTGGAAGCTGGAATCGGTAAAGGACTCCACCTGGAGTTCTCCGTTACCATACACCAAGAACATCTCCTTAGTCCTTCGTAAGTACTTGAGAATGTTCTTCACAGCTGTCCAGTGACTCTCTCCAGGATCTGCTTGATACCGACTCACTACACTTAGTGAGTATGCTACATCGGGTCTGGTACACAGCATCGCATACATGATAGAGCCTACTGCCGAAGCATAGGGTATCCCTTGTATGCGAGCTCTCTCCAAATCAGTCTTGGGAGACATCTCTTTGGAGAGAGTGAGTCCAGAGATCGTGGGTTGGTTCCCACGCTTGAATTCTTCCATACTAAACCTCTTTAGTATGGTTTCAATATACCTGGATTGGGACAATTCCAGTATCCGTTTAGATCTATCTCTATAGATCATGATTCCCAATATGCAGGAGGCATCACCTAGATCTTTCATTGAGAATCTCTGTGATAAGAAGAGCTTGACTGATTGCAGCATAGGAATATCATTTCCTATCAAGAGTATGTCATCCACGTATAATACGAGGAAGACAGCCTTACCCTCTGCTACCTTCTTATAAATACAAGGTTCATCTATATTTTTGATGAAGTCAAACTCTTTGACTACAACATCAAAACAGATGTTCCAACTCCGCGATACTTGCTTTAACCCATAAATGGATTTAAGCAGCTTGCACACCTTTCCGCTGCTCCCACTATCTACGAAGCCCTCTGGCTGAGTCATGTACACGCTCTCTTCTAAATCACCGTTTAGAAAGGCGGTCTTAACATCCATTTGCCAGATTTCGTAGTCATGGTATGCAGCAATGGCAAGTAAGATCCGGATGGACTTAAGCATAGCCACTGGAGAAAAGGTTTCGTCATAATCCACACCTGGTCGTTGACGAAAACCCTTTGCTACAAGTCTAGCTTTGAAAGTCTCAACTTTTCCATCTACACCAAATTTCTTTTTAAAAATCCACTTACTCCCAATGGGTTTTACCCCTTCAGGAGCATTTTCCAAAGTCCATACTTTATTGGTGTACATGGATTCCATCTCAGATCGCATTGCATCCAGCCATTTCACAGAGTCACCACTCGTGATGGCTTGCTCGAAACTAGTTGGGTCATCATCTTCCATGATGCAATCCTCGCTTCCACCGTCAATGAGAAAACCGTAGTATCTCTCAGGTGGACGAGAAACCCTACTAGATCGGCGGAGAGGCTGGGGTTCGTCGGGGACTACTGAATCCTCTGGTTCCACTAAATCATCTGTTGTAGTTTGTTCTGCTGGAGCTTCTTCCAGTTCTACCTCAGAGCCACTAATTTCTTTTGCAAGAAATTCCTTTTCTAAAAAGGTGACGTGTTGAGCAACAGACACCCTTTGTTCCTTACTGTGGTAGAAAATATACCCTCGTGAATATTTGGGATATCCAATAAACTTACATAAAACAGATCTTGCCTCCAGTTTGTCCGGTTTTTGTCTTTTGACATAGGCCGGGCAACCCCATATCTTAACAAAATTAAGATATGGTCTCTTTCCTTCCCATATCTCATATGGGGTGGTAGGCACAGATTTGGTAGGAACTTTATTCAGTATGTATGCAGCTGTTTCCAGTGCATATCCCCAGAAGGAAATAGGCAACTCAGCCTCACTCATCATGGAGCGCACCATATCTAATAGGGTGTGGTTCCTCCGTTCTGATACACCGTTGTGCTGTGGTGTATAAGGAGGAGTAAGCTGAGAGAGAATCCCATTCTCTTTTAGATAATCTAGGAACTCACTGCTTAAGTATTCACCTCCTCGATCAGATCGAAGAATCTTAATACTTTTGCCCGTTTGGTTCTCTACTTCGTGCTTATATTCTCTGAATTTCTCAAAAGTTTCAGACTTGTGTTTCATTAGAAACACATGTCCGTATCTAGAGAGATCGTCAGTGAATATAATGAAGTAGGAAGAACCGTTCCTGGCATGCGTAGACATGGGACCGCATACATCACTATGTACCAGTCCTAAGAGTTCCGTAACTCTTTCTCCGTGTCCACTAAACGGAGCTTTGGTCATTTTTCCTTTGAGACATGAATGGCAAGTATCATAAGATGATAATTCGAACGGATTCAAATATCCATCTTTATGTAACTTAGCCAGTCGTGTCGCATTGATATGACCAAGTCTACAATGCCACAAGTAAGATTCGTTCATTTCTGAACTTTTCCTCTTGTGTGTGTTTTGTATATTGAGGACTGTATTTTGATTGAGAATGAATATGCCATTATGTAACGAGCCTGATGCAATCAACTTTTGATTTAGGAAGATATTCATAACATTATCCTGTACTACAAAATTATATCCTTCTTTACTCAATAAAGAAACTGATATAATGTTGCACATCATGTTCGGTATATAATAACACTCATTCAGAATCAGTGTATTACGATTTGGTAATACAAGGTGATATTCGCCAACTGCTTTGGCTACAATACTTGCACCGTTCCCTACTTGAACGGAATGATCACCTTTTCCCAGCTCTACCTTTCCGTAGCCCATGTAACAATTTACATATGTGGGATCCTGATTCGGTATCTAATACCCAGGATGTAGGGTGAACTGAGAAACAGTTCTCAATAACTAACACACCCGAAGAAGGTGCATCAACATGCATGTTCTTCGTTTGGGCGGCGTGAGAATCTAAATATTCTCCTATTTCCTGTTCAGTCTTATAACTCTTATAAGAGAGAACGGGTCCAACGTTCTCTTGCTTAGTATAATAATTGGGTTCAGTCAATACATCCATATTATTATCTTGATTATGGCCTGACATGGTCGCTACCTGGAGAGAGAGAGAAGAAAACACTTTAGCGTATGCTCTTGCAAGATTAGATTGGTTATTATCTTATCTAATCAGGATGTCTCCCACTGTTTTTATCAAATCTACCTTCAAACCCTAAAAGGTAAGATTAGCCGAGATTAATTACACCCTACAATTTCGTCAATCTTTCAGCCAGATCAGTGTCGGTACTTTGAGGGAGGTTCCCCGTGCTTTCGCACGGACCTAATTAAAGTAAACCTCGTTTTCCCAGAGGCGTAACCCCGTTAACACTTTTCTAGACACCTACTTGATCGGCTAATTGTCCTGTGCAAAACTCTCCCAGGAGTAACTCTTACTCGCAGTGGGTATCGGGATCCAACTATCTCATAGTAGGTATGCAATCTCATTGCAAATTTCAACACTTGAAATTCCTGATAATATTTTGCCCCTAGTGTCCTATGACCTTGACGGAGGTCAACAAACCATAGGTTACTAGTCAAGTCCAACCCGTCATTTCTTGATTGAATTAAACCCACCCGCACGACCCTTGACGGAGGTTAACAAGGCCGTGCGACTACCCTAATCCAATCTGCATCATATGCATAGGCAGATAAATACTAATCAGCTACCGTACACTACGCCTTAACGAAGGTCAACAAACGTAGCACGAATACTAAATAAGACTTATCTGAAATGACGGAGGGCTACGCAGGTGTTGCCCTCCGAAAGACACGCAAGACAGACGTCTTGCCTGAGATTCGGGGCAGATGCTAATTGGTGCTATCCGTCCACCTCTCCGAAGATGCCAAGTTGATTTATGGCACCGTGTATCGAAGGTTTGAACGGATGCGTCCGATGTAGCAGACTTCGTCAGATTCCCCCTCGCTTGAGGGTTTTTTGATTGTGGGGACGCTCTTCCCTGCAGGCGCAAGCCCCTGCAGTTAATTACGTTACCGCATCGCGGTAACAACTTTCTCCTTCTCCAGATGGTCACTTCGTGTCGTGAGTGTTTGTTTTGTTTTTGGTTGCCCGTGGATTGTATACAGAGACTAATTTATGTCGTTTCCCGTAGGACGTGGATTAGTTCAAATCCGTATTTTCTTAGATTTGGGTTTGGGGGTTTGGGTTTAAGGATACGTTAGCCTCATTTGAGACTAAGATCAACTTAAACATTTGTTAAGGATACGTTAATCCAATTTGAAACTAAGATCAACTTAACGGGATCGTTTAGATCCGACAAAGGAGCATTTGAGGGCTCTATTGTTCCAGTTTAGGGAAATAGTGGTCCGTTGCATGTATGGCCGTCGGGACCCGTCACCTCTCTAACGACGTTGAAGGATTACAACGACAGATGTCAGAGGAGTTCAGAGATGTACCCTTGAACCAGAGTGGGTTGGGGGGATCTATAGTCCAGTTTGGGACTAAAGTCTGTTTGAAAGGTTTAAGGATACGTTAGCCATATTTGAGGCTAAGATCAACTTAAACGGGATCGTTTAGATCCGACAAAAGAGCATTTAGGAGCTCTATTGTTCCAGTTTAGGGACATGGTGGTCCATTGCCAGGTTAGGGACATGGTGGTCCAATACCAGTTTAAGGACATAGTGGTCCAATGCCAGTTTAGGGACATGGTGGTCCAATACCAGTTTAGGGACATAGTGGTCCAATACCAGTTTAAGGACATAGTGGTCCAATGCCAGTTTAAGGACATAGTGGTCCATCATTCCCGTTTTGGGGACAAATGTTAGGTTAAGGACGCATTAGTCCATGAGTTTAAGGACCCCACGGTCCGTATTAATGTATGGTTGTCGGGACCCGTCACCTCTCTGAAGACGTTGAAGGATTACAACGACAAATATCAGAGGAGTTCAGAGATGTACCCTTGAACCAATGAGTTGGTTGAAAGAGCAAATGTGCTCAGTTCAAGATGATTTGAGGACTTATGGCCAGTTTGGGCTAAGTCCAATTATGTTTGAAATGTTGGCCCTCTAGATCATTAGACATTTGTCTGGGTTCAGCCCCTCATTATGCAGCAGTGCTAAACAGAGATTTGGGGGCTCTGACAACATTTTGGCTTTTATTAGGCACTGACCATTCATCATGGCTCTGGAGTTTACTTTGAATGTCATAAGGAATGATCGAGTTTGGAAAACACGGGTATATTTGAAGTTCAGTCAAAGGGGAATCCTGCCTCTAGAAAAACTTAGCCATTTTGGGCTAGGTTGGTTTTGAAAAAAAAATAGTGTTAAACACTAAAAATGGGGTGGTCACGTGGGGTCACGTGAGGCGCCTGAGACTGGGCCGAAACTCCTTTATTTTACCCTTAAGGCTGCAAATAAGTGTTAAACACTTAGCTTTTAGGCCATCACGTGTGAGCACGTGAGGCATCTGAAGATGGGGCAGATTTCCTTTTACTTTGTTCTGCAAATAAGTGTTAAACACTTTTTGACTCTCTGGCCATCACGTGTGGGCACGTGATAGGCATCCATCCATTAGATATTAAAGGGATTTGTTAGGGGTCACGTGGGGACACGTGAGGGCGCCCTAAATATGCAGCCAGATATCCTTTTGTTTTAACCTCAAATCTGCGAATAAGTGTTAAAATACTTTTCATCTTTATTTTAGAGCATCACGTGTTGGCACGTGATGGGGATTTATGCATCGATAATTACAGCACTTGCTGAGGGGTCACGTGGGGACACACGAGAGCGCCCAAAGCAATTTCCCTTTGCTTTTTCTTTCTGCGTTTCGGGAGTCACGTGGGAGCACGTGAGGCATTGCCTCAAAGCTTTCCTCCTTCTCATTTCTGGGGATCTCTTCAGGGGTCACGTGGGGACACGTGACCTTGGTCTTTTGCATGCATGAAGATCTTTCAAGTCTCTTTTTTAAGAATTAAATTCTCTGTAGGGTTAAACCCTAATTTTGTTTTGGAGGAATTAAATTCCTATTGTGAAAGAATTAAATTCTTATTTAGGGTAAAACCCTAATTTCTTTTCTGTAGGAATTAAATTCCCCATATATGTAAAGAATTAAATTCTGGCATAGGGTGAAACCCTAATTTCTTTTTTAAGGAAATTAAATTCTTGTGAGTTTGAGATAATTAAGTTCTCAATTAGGGTTAAACCCTAGTTCTGTCCATTCTGAAGGAATTAAATTCGTAGGGTTAAACCCTAATTTTATCTCAAAGGAATTAAATTCCTGTAATTCTATGAGAATTAAATTCTCAAAACTCAATTCCTCCTCTATATTTTAGATCTGCATGGCAGGATCTCAACCCAATGAGAATTAAATTCTCAATTCATGGGGAGATGTGCACTTTGCAGATCCTCAACCAGAGAAAGAACTAAGTTCTTTTTTTGTATAAGAGTTAAACTCTTAGATTTTGAGAATTAAATTCTCTTTTTTGAAGTTGATCTTTTTCCCTTTTCTCACCTAGGGTTTTCTTTGTTGAGAATTAAATTCTCCTTTCTTTTCTCTCTGCAATTTCAAGATCCCAAAATTCTATATCTTTTCCCCTTCTCTTGGCTCCTATTTATAGGAGAAGGAAAAGAATCAATTTGTTTAGTAAATCTTTCATTGAAAGATTTGATTTATTTTCATAATTAATATGATCCTTTAGATCATCCAGTGATTTTTATTCACAGTTGGATTTGAAATCCAAAGATATTATGTTTGTTATTTCTGGTGAGATTTAGGGGAAATCTTTCCTTGTATCAATTCTTTCCATAAATTGGTGATCTTTAATCACCATTGGATTTTTAATCCAACCGTCCCCACAATCCTTTTCCATTTGGAAAGATTTAGAGAAATTTAGAATTTTAATTCTATTTGGAAAGATTTAGAGAAATTTAGAATTTTAATTTTATTTGGAAAGATTTGGAGAAATTTAGAATTTTAATTCTATTAAACTGTAAGGCTTTCGAAGCCTTTCACGTGCTGGCACGTGACCCTTGGTCACGTGTGAGCACGTGACCCCCAATTGGTTCTTTTCTCAGCGTTTACATATGCTTCAATTGTAACCGTCACGTGTCAACGCGTGACCATTGGTCACGTGTGAGCACGTGACACTTCATTGAGGTAATCCCTTCAGCCATTTGTTATTTTATTTCTATTTTAACTATCACGTGTCAACACATGACCATTGGTCACGTGTGAGCACGTGATACCTCATTGAGGTAATTCCTGATTTTTAATCAGGGAACAGTGTATAGCATATTTGCTCATAACTTTTGATCCAGGATGAATTATGAAGCCCATAATATATCAAATCGAAGGGTTTTTCGAGACGCTTTCGATACCATCAGAATTTATCTGTTTCTCATTTGGGGGTTTGTCAAAAAAACAGCCCGGAAAATACTGGTTCGCATTTTCATAAGCGTATTACTGCCTTTTGATACCTTGGGCTCTTTTGCGCAGAAATTTTTGGCGGGAACAAATGCCCCCCACTACTTTGCCCATGTAAGTATATACGTGGGTGAAGTAGTGTAGAGTAATGCATAGCGTATGACCCGTTTCGGGTTGGTATATAACTTTCAGAATCTTGATCTGAGAAGATAACGAGCGGACACAACCGTCGTCATTTATCATTGTCTCAAATCTCGACTCTTAAGAGATATAGTTCCAAACTCTCAACTCCATGATCCGCACCCTTCTATTTCTTTATGTCTTACTCTGGCGTGGAGTAGTTTATACGCTTATGAGTAAGTTCTCCATTTCAGTGGCATTTAGCTTTGGCAAGTGTGGCTCATAGATGGTCCATCTTGACCTCTTTGCAGGGCAGTGATGGCTTAAGAGACAGGGTTAGGATCTGCCACCTAAGACTTTTCAACTTTATGAGCCGTGAGGGTCTCATAAAGACTTTTCTCCCTACGGATCGAGAGGATCTCGTAGGTGTATTTTCTCTTTAGGAGTCGTGAGGATTCCTAAGTGTGTTTTCTTTTATAAGTCGTAAGAATCTTGTAAGAGAATTTTTCCCTCTTACGAGTCGAGAGGACCCGTAAGCGGTTGTTTCCCTCCTTGTCGAAATTCGACTTCGGAGAGTGAGACCCGTGGATAGTATGCAAGAGACCGTTTTGGGCCGACTTGTAGGATTCCAGTGCTTAGGAAATAGGTTTTTTAATCCCCGCTGCCCAAGGCTTTATCTTATGAGTCGAGACGAATCGAGAAGTTCTCGCAAAGACATCAATTTCCTTACGAGTCGAGACGAATCGAGCATTTCTCGCAAGAATATCCTAACGTCACAGTTAACCTCTGCTCTTTACGACAGAAGTCCGTTAGGGTCTGTGGAACTTAGGGTTTTGGCCGTCGTACCATCGCATCAGCTGATATATTCCTCGATAGGCAATCGTGCTGTTCGAGTAGCCCTGCGACTGCCGTGTCTCTGATCCCTTCGGGGGCTGGACAAGACGTCTTCAAGAAATCCTCCTTGGCAGTTTGACCGTCGGAAGAGCAAGCGTTAGGAATTTGCCATGCTGCTTTTTACTTGAGGTTAGGCTCATTTTGGAGAGCCCCGATGAGTCATAACCACTCCGCGCTGGTGTGGGATGATCTCTGATAGTCTTTCAGGTTTTATTTGAGTTGCCATCAAGACCCTGAAGCTAGGAATTTATCATTTGCTTCGTTTGCTGGCACTGCGTCTGCTGTATCGAGACGAATGTCGCGATTGTTTCTAGGTTGTTGGTGAACCGTCGAGATTTGGAACTAGGGATTTTGCCGTGGCTCCGTTGTTTGATCGTCGCGTCTGAACCCTGCTGGAGGGAGAACGCTGTGGTGACATCTCATCTGCTGTATCGAGATGGACGTCGAGGTGGTGACCACTCCGCGCTGATGTGAGATGATCTCCGATGGTCTTTCAGGTTTTATATGAGTTGTCGTCAAGACCCTGAAGCTAGGAATTTGGCCTTTGCTTCGTTTTGCTGGCATCGCGTCTGCTGTATCGAGACGAATGTCGCGGTTGTCTCTAGGTTGTTGATGAACCATCGAAGTTTGGAACTAGGGATTTTGCTGTGGCTCCGTTGTTTGATTGTCGCGTCTGAATCCTACTGGAGGGAGAACGCTGTGGTGACATCTCATCTGCTGTATCGAGACGAACGTCGAGATAGTGACCATTCCATATGGGATGATCTCCGGTAGTCTTTCAGGTTTTATATGAGTTACCGTCAAGACCGTGAAGCTAGGAATTTGGCCTTCGCTTCGTTCGCTTTGGTGTGTCCGAATCCGTCAAGCCCCTGAAGCTAGGAATTTGGCCTTCGCTTCGTTTGCTGGCGTGTCCGGATCCTGTTGGAGGAAGGACGCTGTGGTGACATCTCGTCTGCTGTATCGAGACGAACGTCGAGGTGGTGACCACTCCATATGGAATGATCTCCGATTGTCTTTCAGGTTTTATATGAGTTACCGTCAAGACCCTGAAGCTAGGAATTTGGCCTTCGCTTCGTTCGCTTTGACCGTAAGGTCCTTCGTTGGCGTTGCGTCTGCATCCTGCTGGACTGCGAAGGAACGCTGCTGCTGACATCTCGTCTGCTGTATCGAGACGAATGCTGAGGTGAAGTTGGGATTTTGCCGTCGCTCCGCTTTGTTTTGACCGTGAGGTCTTTTGTTGACGTTGCATCTGCATCCTTCTGGACTACGAAGGGACGTCGTTGTTGACATCTCGTCCACTGTATCGAGACGAATGCTGAGATGGAGCTGGGATTTTGCCGTCGCTCCGCTTTGTTTTGACCATAAGGTCTTTTGTTGACATTGTATCTGCATCCTGCTGGACTGCGGAGGAACACCGTCATTGACATCTCGTCTGCTGTAACAAGACGAATGCTGAGATGAAGCTGGGATTTTTTCGTCGCTCCGCTTGATGGTGTAGCATCTATGTCCTACTGGAATGAGGAGGCACACCATTTTTGGTCTCCAGGCTGTAGATGTGGCCATTGAAATTTGGAACTAGGGACTATGCCGTGGCTCCGTTTGATGGCGTAGCATCTATATCCTGCTAGAATGAGAAGGCCCACCGTTGTTGGTCTCCAGGCTGTAGATGTGGCCATTGAGATTTGGAACTAGGGATTTTGCCATGGTTCCATTTCGTTGCGACTCTGAAGTCAGTTGTTGATGTCACGCCTGCATCTGGTTGGAGTGAGGAGAAACGCCGTTGGTGATCTCTAAGTTGTCGATGTTGACGCCGAGACCCTGAAGCTAGGGATCTTCCCCTACTTCATTTGTTGATATCGTGTCTGCAATATTGCGGCAAATGTCGAGGTTGTCTCTAGGTTGTCTATGAACCGTCGAGATTTGGCTTCGCTTTCTGATGGAGCCTGTTGGGAAGGTATGGTTCCTTCTTCGTTTGTACCCCTGGATTGTATACAGGGATCAATGTGATCTCACCTGTAGGGAAAAAAGTTTCATTCTTTCATCATTCATTTTTTTTATTCTTTCCGCGACGCTCTATCATTTCAGCTTTTTATATCGCGAAGATTGTGATTGCCCAATCATTTCGGCTATTTTTCGCGGTGCCCAATCATTTCGGCTGTTTATTTTATTTTTACTCGCTGCTTTTTATTGTAAGTTGCCCAATCATTTCGGCTGTTTTTTTATTTTACTCGCTGCTTTTTATTGCGAGTTGCCCAATCATTTCGGCTATTTCATATGCATTTTTAGTTCACTGATTTTTTATTAGGATCTGGTGCCAATCTCAGCATCAGTATCGCTACAACTGGAATATTGCCAGGAGCGAATCATCATTTGCCATGAAAGAACTTGGAATTTGATACCGTTTTAGGCATCAGCATCGCTACAACCGGGATACTGCCAGGGGCGAATCATCATTTGCCTCTGCCGATGTCGAACAAAGGTGGCTTAGCAAACAGGGTTAGGATCCCGTCGACTAAGGCTTTTGACTTCATGAGCCGTAAGGGTCTCATAAAGGTGTTTCTCCCTACGAGTCGTGAGGATCTCGCAGGTGCGTTTTCTCCTTACGAATCGTGAGGACTCCTAAGTGTATGTTCTCTTATAAGTCGTAAGGTCATACAAGAGTGTTTTCTCCTTATAAGTCGAGAGGACTCACAAGGGTTTTTCACCGTGCGAACATCCCTAGTCACGGATGGGACTTTGTTAGGGAAATGTTTATTCGTGCCCGTGGATTGTATACAAGGGTCAGTATTGAGCCGCTTGCAGGGAAGTATCGAAGGTTTTGGGGGGTTGCTTAAGAACAGGTTCAGGTCTTTGTAACTTAAGACTTTCAAATCTTATGAGCCGTGAGGGTCCCATAAGAGAGTTCTCCTTACGAGTCGTGAGGATCTCGCAAGCGTAATTTCTCCTTAGGAATCGTGAGGATTTCTAAGTGTGTTGCTTCCCTGTGAGTCGTAGGGATCTCACGCGGGTGGTTTCTCCTTACAAGGCCGAGAGGACCCTGTAAGTGTCCTTTAACGAGGTTGCGCCCTTTCGGGTTTTCACAAACACTCGCCGGCAGTCCTGCTGTTTTTACTCACGGAGCCCTTTTGGGTTTTCATCCATGCCCATTTTTGCTTATGGACGTACCATTTTTTTTATCCTTTTTATTCTTTTTTTTAACGAGGTTGCGCCCTTTCGAGTTTTCACAAGACTCGCCGGTAGCCCTGCTGTTTTTACTCACGGTGCCTTTTCGGGTTTTCATCCGTGCCCATCTCGCTTATGGACGTACCGTTTTTTTTACCATGTCTGCGCCCTTTCGGGTTTTCACAAACATCGCCGGTAGTCCTGCTGTTTTTACTCACGGCGCCCTTTCGGGTTTTCATCCGTGCCCATCTCGCTTGTGAACGTACCGCTTTTTTGTTTTTTTTACCACGTCAGATTGAAGATGCCGCGGGTTGGGAGTAGTTTAACGACATTTCGGTCGTTTGCAAGTTTTAGGACATTGCGGTCCACCGTTGCCGTATTTGAGGCGAATTTCTCGTTTACGGACTTTTCGGTCCATTATCCAGTTTTAGGACGTAGTGGTCCGCTGTTAGTTTAACGACGTTTCGGTCTATTATCCAGTTTTAGGACGTAGTGGTCCGTTGGGCTTTCTCTATGAATGAGCATGATGCCCCCGCATATCCATCTTTTTTGGAGCATGTGGTTGTAGCGGGCTCACCTTCCAGTTTTCGGACAGCGCGAGTTTGCCTTGTTGGTATTGGTCTTCAACCCAGTTTTTGAAGATGTAGCAATTTTCGATCGGATGGCCCAATACTTGGTGGTAAGGCCAGTAATTAGGATTGTCGACCTCATTCAATTGCAGCTGGCATTTCGGCTCCGGTAGAGTGATAAGCCCGTCGCGCACTGCTAGTTCGAACAGCCTCCTTGTTTCATCCCGGGGAAATGAGTAAGGACGTTTCAACTTTTCATAGAGGGGTTGCCGCTTGTTGCATTGGCGAACAACCGGTCTAGGGCCACTCGATTGTTGTTGAGCGTTGGCGACGAAGGCCGTTTTTTCCTTCCTTTTATCCTTTTTGTTTGATCCCTTATTTGCGGGTCCGAGATTCTTTCCGGGTAGTATGCGATTGCACGGCTGAATGTTCTCGCAACTCCTCAACTCTTTCGTTTTAGAGATGGATTCCTTGAAGAGAGGGCCGAGGGCTACTTTTTCGTCGGAATCGCTCCCGAATGTGATAACTCGCGGTCCCTCAGGATCAACCCTATGACAATTGCCGGCAATTCTTTTACGCTCATCTGTCGCATTTTTCTGCTGTCTACGAGCTTCACGCTTTGTCCTGTTGAAGTGTTGCCTGTGAGCGACATACCCTTGCCACCAACACTTAAAGGAGTTGCAGTCCTCAGTAGGATGTGCGATCTTCTGATGATATAAGCAGAAGTTAGGATGTACTCCGCTTCATCAAGATGTATGCCACCAGGAGACTTTTCTCCGAAAGAGGGCAGCCTCATCCCCATCGATATCGCTTTGGCGAATCGTTTCCTTGTCTTGATCCTGCTTTCATTTGCGTCGGATGTACTTTGATCCGGTGGGAGTGTTTCGACCCTTTTGTCCAGTCGCCGGCGTTTAGCTTTCTCGAATATGGCCATCTCGCGCTCACGATCGGCTTTGCTTTTAAGACGGGCTTCGTTCAGGAAGGCATCGATCATCTCGTCTGACGGCCACAGAAGTTCTGGTTCAGGATCTACCCCTAGCTTCTCTGTGTAAGGAGCTTCTTCGTCATTTATTGACGAGTGAGAGATCACATGGCAGCTTGCCACATAATCTTCAGATTCATCCGACGAGTCTTCTCCATTGTCATCATCTCCGTCCTCAAGGACGTGGCTGAGAAATTCTTGGAGTGTGACTGGGGTCCGCGCCTTCTGATTATATTCTACCAACGCGTCAATCTGTTTTTGTAGGTCCGTGCGCTTGTCACTAGGCTGCACGGGCTTTTCGGTCTTCTTCTTCTTCTTCTTCGAAGAGTTTGACGGCTGGGTGTGAGCGCTCTGACCATCACCACCCGTTTTTGGAGTTAGGCGCGGTTTCAGCATTCCCTCGATGATCTCGGGTTCCAGTGGGTTTTTCCACCTGATTGCCGAGCACATTTGGAGATCCTTCAGCATTCTTTTAGTTTTGGTTGAAAGAGCAACCTCCCACGAGGCTTCTTCAACAAAAGAACAAGTTGCCCCCGGCGTGTCCGTTTTCTTTGGAGTGTGCGGCTGTGGTGGGTTTACTTTCCACTTTTCAGACAGTGCAAACTTTCCTTGTAAGTACCATCCTCGATCCATCCTTTAAAGACGAAGCAATCCTCGATCGGGTGACTTACCGTTTGGTGGTAAGGGCAATAATTGGGATCGTTGACATCGCTTGGCTGCAACGGATGTTTTGGACTCGGCAGATTGATGAGTCTGTTGCGCACTGCCAGCTCGAATAGTCTCCTTGTTTTATTCTGAGGAAACGAGTAAGGACGTCCTAGTCTTTCCTCAAGGGATGGGTGCGGACGCATATTGTTTCGACGGACAACCGGCTTTGAGTTGTTCGGCTGTTGTTGAGTGTTGGCAACGACAATCACTTTCCCTTTTCCTTTCTCATTTTGAGAGTCTGGCTTTGGAGGAGACGGTTTATGTCCCATTTGATCCATTTGGGCCAACTTATCGATCAAGGCCTGGAAAGTAGTTGGCTTGAAGAACATCATGAATTGGGAGATGGTTGCTTGCGGATCCAGATTTCCCACAAACATGCCCACTGCCGGCGCTTCTTCGATGCGCTGCTCGCATTTTGACCATAAATTCCGCCATCGTGTTGCGTATTGAACCCACGTTTCGCCTGGCCTTACCTTGGCGTTGATCAATGCGGTGATCGGGGTGCGCTCGCTGGCGCTTGCAAATTTTTGTGTAAACAGTAGCTCCATCTCCACAAATGTTTTGACGGAGTCGTTCGGAAGTTCAGAGTACCATTCGAACGCCGTATCCGACAAGCTGCCGACGAACTGGCGAAGTAGGAGCTTATCATCACCCCCGGTGTTACCACAAAGCGCCCTGAACTGAGCGACATGTTGATGGGGATTGCCTGTCCCCTTGTACACATGGAATTTCGGGATCGTGTAGCCCGGTGGGTACTTTATCTGATCATACCAGTCTGGATACGGTCGCCCAGTTCTAACGATTTGCCCAGCCGCTTCATTCGCCCGGTGAACTCGTATTTGTTGAGCAATGTAGTCATCCAGGGAAACTTTTGAGATCGTTTCCTCTTTAGTTGCTGAAAGAGCCGGAGGAGGATTAGATGTCTCCCCTTTATCGTCTTCAATAATGATCGGAGGGTCTTCAGCCGGAAGGTCCGGCTGTAACATCATTCCTACCATGTCTTGGAAGAGAAGCGTCATTTGTTTTATGTTGGCTGCTTGTTCCGCAGCCTCTTTGTCTTTCTTTTCCAATATTCTCCGAAGGAACTCGGCGTCGGTTTCTTGCTCCTGGCGTTGATCCGAGGACGTTTCTGGGCTTTCTTTTGGCCCAGTGAGTGCGGCCATCGCATTCATCATTTGTTGGAGCTTCTGCTGCTGCTCCTGAGCTTTAGTCACCGATCGCGTAAGCGGTCTATGACCTGTAGATGTACAGCTGTCCTCTTTCCCGGATGCCATGTAGACCGTATGCACCACCATGCCCCCAGACTTAGGGCGTTTAGGCTTACTGTCTTTGACATTTGCTGCAGGCGTGGGGACTTTCTCCTGCTTTCTGCTCTTGCGAATAGTCGACGTGGAGGGGGCCGTTTTAGTGGGCACCCAAGTGGTTGTCGTCCTTTGCGGTTTGACATGACGGTTCTTTTCTTCTTGAACTTTCACCCTCTTCTGCCGGTGAGAGCGATCTTGAACGATTACCGAGTCCTGAACTCGTCGCCAGACCTTGTAAATTTTGGAGGACAGCCGTTGAGGGGGCTGCTCTGGCCTTGTTTCTGTAGCATTCTCTGCGGGTGGGGGAGATCTTTTCAGCGCGGCAGTCGGAGAGTTTCTGCGCACCTTGTTGAGTAGTTCAAAGCTGTTCCCAGTCGGAACAGCAGCATTGATTTCCACCATTGGAGCTGGTGGGGTTATCCCAGAGGGGGAGTTGCCCCCGGCCTTCCTTACTCGGCGCCAGTGGCGACGTCGAGCATGTTGATCTGTTGGGGCCGGTTCGGCGATAGGGATGGTTTCGTCTTGCCCCCTGTCCAGGTGAGGGGCCGTTGCCGGTGTCAGCCTATTAAAGACCGATGTCCTTTGAGTAGCAGGAGCGGGAGTGGGTGTTGGGATGTTCAGTCTTGTAAAGACCGACTCCTTGGCAGGAGAAGCTGCCTTGACGACTTCAGGAGCAGGTATAGCTATCCTCTTCAGAATAACCTTATCTAGGATTGCAACCTTCATTGTGGGCCCACAGGAATTTTGGCCCAGTCTGGCGAAGACCGAGGAGCTGGAGTTGGATGACCCGTTGAGAGGGGCCGCAGTAGCTGTAAGCCGATCGAAGACCGACTTCTTAGGAGCTTCCGGTGTTGGCACAGGAGCGGTGAAGCTCATTGGCGGGAGCATGGTCCCGAAAAACAATCCTGTGGTTGCTTGAGTGACCTGTTCCATCGGCATTGTGAACAGGGAAACCGCCTGGGGCCCATAAGATATACCCCCAGTTGAGGCAAGACGTGGGTTGCAGTTGCATGTGGAACACTTTGAGCAGGTGAACGCCATTGATCCTTTGCTTTCTGCACCAAGCAAAACACCAAATCTTAGTAACTCGAAACCCACGGGCAACCATTAGCAAACCGCGATTCGTTCGCGAAGACGACACACGAAGTGTGGAGTGGAAAGAGGAAAAGGTCCCAACGGGCGTGCCCGAATCTGTTCCCCTCCGAAAGACACGCAAGACAGACGTCTTTCCTGAGATTCGGGGCAGATGCTAATTGGTGCTATCAGTCCACCTCTCCGAAGATGCCAAGTTGATTTATGGCACCGTGTATCGAAGGTTTGAACGGATGCGTCCGATGTAGCAGACTTCGTCAGATTCCCCCTCGCTTGAGGGTTTTTTGATTGTGGGGATGCTCTTCCCTACAGGCGCAAGCCCCTGCAGTTAATTACGTTACCGCATCGCGGTAACAACTTTCTCCTTCTCCAGATGGTCACTTCGTGTCGTGGATGTTTGTTTTGTTTTTGGTTGCCCGTGGATTGTATACAGAGACTAATTTATGTCGTCTCCCGTAGGACGTGGATTAGTCCAAATCCGTATTTTCTTAGATTTAGGTTTGGGGGTTTGGGTTTAAGGATATGTTGGCCTCATTTGAGACTAAGATCAACTTAAACGTTTGTTAAGGATACGTTAGTCCAATTTGAGACTAAGATCAACTTAACGGGATCGTTTAGATCCGACAAAAGAGCATTTGAGGGCTCTATTGTTCCAGTTTAGAGACATAGTGGTCCGTTGCATGTATGGCCGTCGGACCCGTCACCTCTCTAACGACGTTGAAGGATTACAACGACAGATGTCAGAGGAGTTCAGAGATGTACCCTTGAACCAGAGTGGGTTGGGGGGATCTATAGTCCAGTTTGGACTAAAGTCTGTTTGAAAGGTTTAAGGATACGTTAGCCATATTTGAGGCTAAGATCAACTTAAACGGGATCGTTTAGATCCGACAAAAGAGCATTTAGGGGGCTCTATTGTTCCAGTTTAGGGACAAGGTGGTCCATTGCCAGTTTAGGGACATGGTGGTCCAATGCCAGTTTAAGGACATAGTGGTCCAATGCCAGTTTAAGGATATAGTGGTCCATTGCCAGTTTAGGGACATGGTGGTCCAATACCAGTTTAAGGACATAGTGGTCCAATGCCAGTTTAAGGACATAGTGGTCCATCATTCCCGTTTTGGGGACAAATGTTAGTTTAAGGATGCATTAGTCCATGAGTTTAAGGACCCCACAGTCCGTATTAATGTGTGGTTGTCGGGACCCGTCACCTCTCTGAAGACGTTGAAGGATTACAACGACAAATATCAGAGGAGTTCAGAGATGTACCCTTGAACTAATTAGTTGGTTGAAAGAGCAGATGTGCTCAGTTCAAGATGATTTGAGGACTTATGGCCAGTTTGGGCTAAGTCCAATTATGTTTGAAATGTTGGCCCTTTAGGTCATTAGACATTTGTCTGGGTTCGGCCCCTCATCATGCAGCAGTGCTAAACAGAGATTTGGGGGCTCTGACAACATTTTGGCTTTTATTTGGCACTGACCATTCATCATGGCTCTAGAGTTTACTTTGAATGTCATAAGGAATGATCGAGTTGGAAAACACGGGTATATTTGAAGTTCAGTCAAAGGGGAATCCTGCCTCTGGAAAAACTTAGCCATTTTGGGCTAGGTTGGTTTTGAAAAAAAAATAGTGTTAAACACTAAAAATGGGGTGGTCACGTGGGGTCACGTGAGGCGCCTGAGACCGGGCCGAAACTCCTTTATTTTACGCTTAAGGCTGCAAATAAGTGTTAAACACTTAGCTTTTTGGCCATCACGTGTGAGCACGTGAGACATCTGAAGATGGGGCCAGATTTCCTTTTACTTTGTTCTGCAAATAAGTGTTAAACACTTTTTGACTCTCTGGCCATCACGTGCGGGCACGTGATAGGCATCCATCCATTGGATATTAAAGGGATTTGTTAGGGGTCACGTGGGGACATGTGAGGGCGCCCTAAATGTGCAGCCAGATCTCCTTTTGTTTTAACCTCAAATCTGCGAATAAGTGTTAAAACACTTTTCATCTTTATTTTAAAGCATCACGTGTTGGCACGTGATGGGGATTTATGCATCGATAATTACAGCACTTGCTGAGGGGTCACGTGGGGACACGTGAGAGCGCCCAAAGCTGTTTCCCTTTGCTTTTTCTTTCTGCGTTTCGGGAGTCACGTGGGAGCACGTGAGGCATTGCCTCAAAGCTTTCCTCCTTCTCATTTCTGGGGATCTCTTCAGGGGTCACGGGGGGACACGTGACCTTGGTCTTTTGCATGCATGAAGATCTTTCAAGTCTCTTTTTTAAGAATTAAATTCTTTGTAGGGTTAAACCCTAATTTTGTTTTGGAGGAATTAAATTCCTATTGTGAAAGAATTAAATTCTTATTTAGGGTAAAACCCTAATTTCTTTTCTGTAGGAATTAAATTCCCCATATATGTAAAGAATTAAATTCTGGCATATGGTGAAATCCTAATTTCTTTTTTAAGAGAATTAAATTCCTGTGAGTTTGAGATAATTAAGTTCTCAATTAGGGTTAAACCTTAGTTCTGTCCATTCTGAAGGAATTAAATTCGTAGGGTTAAACCCTAATTTTATCTCAAAGGAATTAAATTCCTGTAATTCTATGAGAATTAAATTCTCAAAACTCAATTCCTCCTCTATGTTTTAGATCTGCATGGCAGGATCTCAACCCAATGAGAATTAAATTCTCAATTCATGAGGAGATGTGCACTTTGCAGATCCTCAACCAGAGAAAGAACTAAGTTCTTTTTTGTATAAGAGTTAAACTCTTAGATTTTGAGAATTAAATTCTCTTTTTTGAAGTTGATCTTTTTCCCTTTTCTCGCCTAGGGTTTTCTTTGTTGAGAATTAAATTCTCCTTTCTTTTCTCTCTGCAATTTCAAGATCCCAAAATTCTATATCTTTTTCCCTTCTCTTGGCTCCTATTTATAGGAAAAGGAAAAGAATCAATTTGTTTAGTAAATCTTTCATTGAAAGATTTGATTTGTTTTCATAATTAATATGATCCTTTAGATCATCCAGTGATTTTTATTCACCGTTGGATTTGAAATCCAAACATATTATGTTTGTTATTTCTGGTGAGATTTAGGAGAAATCTTTCCTTGTATCAAATCTTTCCATAAATTGGTGATCTTTAATCACCATTGGATTTTTAATCTAACGGTCCCCATAATCCTTTTCCATTTGGAAAGAGTTAGAGAAATTTAGAATTTTAATTCTATTTGGAAAGATTTAGAGAAATTTAGAATTTTAATTCTATTTGGAAAGATTTGGAGAAATTTAGAATTTTAATTATATTTGGAAAGATTTGGAGAAATTTAGAATTTTAATTCTATTAAACTGTAAGGCTTTCGAAGCCTGGCACGTGCTGGCACGCGACCCTTGGTCACGTGAGAGCACGTGACCCCCAATTTGTTCTTTTCTCAGCGTTTACATATGCTTCAATTGTAACCGTCACGTGTCAACGCGTGACCATTGGTCACGTGTGAGCACGTGACACCTCATTGAGGAAATCCCTTCAGCCATTTGTTATTTTATTTCTGTTTTAACTATCACGTGTCAACACGTGACTATTGGTCACGTGTGAGCATGTGATACCTCATTGAGATAATTCCTGATTTTTAATCAGGGAACAGTGTATAGCATATTTGCTCATAACTTTTGATCCAGGATGAATTATGAAGCCCACAATATATCAAATCGATGGGTTTTTCAAGATGCTTTCGATACCATAAGAATTTATCTGTTTCTCATTCGGGGGTTTGTCAAAAAAACAGCCCGGAAAATACTGGTTCGCATTTTCATAAGCGTATCACTGCCTTTTGATACCTTGGGCTCTTTTGCGCAGAAATTTTTGGCGGGAACAGCAGGTTTTTCAAAAAACCCTGAGCGTAATGAACTTGATATCGTCGTAGAATCGAGTGATTTTTGAAAAGGAGTGTTTTTGAGGCTTCTAGTTTCGCTAAAGAGGTCACTCCCGGTGAAGAGATCTCGGCTCTTTCCCCATCGAATAAGGTGCAGGATATATCATATATACCGCTGTGCAAAGCAAGAACTATATAAGCTGTCAAAAACTAAACCGCGAGTTTGTAGCATCTGCCAGTTTCGCTAAAGAGGTCACTCCCGGTAAAGGGATCTCGGCTCTTTCCTCATCGAATAAGGTGCAGGGCATATCATATATACCGCTATGCAAAGCAAAACTGTAGCTACCCCTTTTTTTTATAAAGTTTTGATCCTACAACATTTTTTAGGTTTCTTTTCTTTTTATTAATCTCATTAATAAAATCCCATCAGCTTATGCTTCCTAAGCATCACAGAAGAAACGAAAACAGTAATATTTATATATCAGCATATATATATAGTATAAGCATTCGCCTCAGGCAGTAATATGATCTCATCACAGTACATTGCAGCAGAAGAACATATATGAAATATTGGATACACTAGGATGTCCGTGTTTTCAATACGAGCCGGTATAAAACACGGATTCCACGGTCGCGACGAATAGCTAAACCCACATCCCAAGACCCCTACGAGAGCGGCAAGTAACACTGCCAATTCTAGGGTTAGGAGACCCGGTCCCGACTCCTCGAGATGGCCTCCCACTGGACCCTAGAACCCAGTTACTTGTGCTCCCCTCCTTGGGTCTACCTAATGCGGAAAAGTAAATAATATACACTGGTGACATCAACCTCAACCTGGAAGTGCCCCAAATAAAAGAATATTACATTACAAATGAATTTTACATGAATGAAAATAAAAACTCTCATCTCACATAAAACCTCCGGCTATTCAAAACACGACGATCCAATATAACATATCACAGCAACACATAATACCTCATATCATCAACGTAAGTAAGTATGCATACACCGATCGTCGTCGATGTATAGCAACGAAGACCGGCAATACAACTACATACTACACTTACGGTCACAGAAAAGAAATTGTAAAACTACAAAATTTGGAATCCACAATCTCTTTAGATATCGTAAATCCGAAATATCACATACATCGCATTTCATGCCTAACTATATGAATTCCACATATTGTATCACATTCCAGATAAATAGACAGTATTAAACTTTCCGAACAGATAATCAAATACCCAAAATTTCCTAAGTAGCTCAACACTTGAGCGGAGTTCAAATAATCCCAGAAACTGTCACAGTACCGATGATCCAGCCGTAGAAGGGTCAAGCCAACGCCTCACATGTGGCACACCGTACTGCCCCAAACCCTAAGGTTTAGAGGCAGTTCAAGACGGTCACATAATCGAGTTAAGGTTTGTGTTCTTCTAGAGGGACCGCCGCGTTACTTGTTCGTTTTTCTGAAATATTTAAACCCGAAAAAAATTCAACACTTGAAACTTTTACGTGCCGGGAAAAAGTGAGTTAATGATATCCGTTCGAACTTTTTAACAGTTTCTAAATATTCGGAAAACAACACAAAATTAAAATTTCCGATCGAATCAACGATTACAAAATAAACCCCAGAACACTCAACACTGGAGTCAGTTTAAAAATACCCAGAAGAAGCAACAAGTACCTATGGATATTACCATGAAGCCACGTGTCCCAATACCCAATATCGGCCGCGGAACCGCCGCGGGAAGCAGGTTCCCACCGCGGTTCCGCGGCGACTTCATCGAATTGGGAGCTCGTATTTCATGATAATTCTTAGAATTCCCTGCTGATTTTTTTGAGTATTTTTAATTCAGAAAAATCACAGTTTTTAAAAAATGTACAGAGAGGGGTCCGTTTCGTCGTATCGGGGTTCGTTCGGAGTTTTAACTTCGTATACACATCGCCTAATGCTCTAGCTAGGCTCTGATACAACTGTAGGGTTCCTAGGCACTCTTGTGAGGGTTCATATGGCATCAAACATGCCCAGATAAAATTTTAGACGTGCCGAACAACCCAAAGCCGGGATCTTTGCTAGAATATTAGGGTTTAACATGCAAGATAACAACTTTATTACTAAGTGTGAGGGATTACAACCTTTGTAGTCCGCTCCTTCGCTTCACAAGCTCCGAGTAGAAGTCCCTTCGCCGCGATCCATGATCTCCCGGACTCAAGAGAGGCTCCACGACTCGAACGATCCATGCTAGCTTGTAGTGTTCCGTTTCTCCGATGATCTACGTCGAAATTGCAATAACTCAAGCTCTCTCACTCTCAAGAGGTGAACACCCTAATCTAATGGGCTAGATTAGATGAGGATGAAGGAGTAGTATTTATGCTATCTTTTTATATCATAATCTCATATGAAATCATCACAAAAGGAATTTCTAGTAAGCTTTCTCAAAGCTAAAGAGAGAGGAAGAAGATGAATAATGAGATAATTCCTTTTGTCATGAATAATGAAAAGAGTATATCAAAAATAATGCAACCATGGTTAATGATGACTAGGATAACCCTTGTAGAGAGTTAACTAAGGCTAGGGTTTGGTTGGGTTAAGATATGAGTCATAAGAAAATATCTATCATAATATCTTCTTCATGACAAAAGAATAACTTCTAGAAGGTGCATGAAGCAACTAACCCTAATCAAACCCTAACCTCATTTAATCATCACTAAACATGTTTCATTATTAATCATATCATGTCACAATAATATATATCACATATATATTATATATTTGCAACAAAAGAAAATAATACAATTAACATATATCGCATATATATCAATGTATTATCCGGTGAGAAAATAAAATAATAAAGTGAGCCAATATTAGATAATGTAATACAATATATCGTATATATTATTTTACATTAAATCGTTGAATCAACACTTGATCCGAAAATCCGGCTATATCGAATATAACCGACTAATATATCATTTACCGATTCATCGAATCAACACTTGATCCGATGACCCGGTTCATATCTAAATATCGCGAGAATATAATACGGTATCTCATATCGCATTATCCTCGGTCCTGCACATATCACATATGTGCCTCTACTCCATTTTGCCTGAGCCAAGAAACCTCTGTGTAGGACTCTAAAGAATCGTCAATACGCCGGTAGCAGGTGATGATCATATCAAACACCCACAAGCTGCAATCGGTCAGCTAAACGTAACAGCCACCCAGGTATTGAGCGATCAGAAGATCAACAAGCTAGCATGTACGTTCTCCTGTGAATCCTATCAGTAACACTCCCGTACAATCCGGTCTCTTCGTCTGATATGTCGCATATCAAGTCTAGGGGTGGTATACGTCAGACCCCAGTAACCGATAAGTCATGTCGATGTGAGGCTCATAACGGGTCGAGAAACTACTGGTAACACTTACCAGTAAATCTCTATATCAGCCCTGGCCAGAGACTTCCAGTTATAGCCAATCGAACACAGCACAACATCAACTCCCTATACCGGAAGAGACGAATCCCCTCCTATCGCTCATTGCCTCCATGTGATTCGGGATTGTACCCAAAAGCCACCGTTTTGCACGCCCTCTTGGACGTGGTAAGGTGGAAATCAAAGCACAGTGGGAATCACACAAGACTCTATGACGATCTCGGGTCTACAGACTACCTTGTACCAGTGTCACCGGAGAACTGCCATCTGACGTGTGGTATATCACCATCTGGGAGTTCTCGGCGAGTCCGTCCAGTGTACCCAGTCTCCACTGAGCACCCGTACACCATCTTTGATGTCAAACACCGATGGATATGGGATCATCCATCGCCCATCATATGGGTCAAGATGCGTATACGCTAGTCTACTCTGGTGTATCGATGCCCTGTCTCGATATACCCTCGACTAGGAACAGTTATAGGATGTACTCATCGACTACCGTGGCCCCACTAGTATGATCTCATCATAGTCCCAGTAGTTGAGTACAGATCCTAAGGGCTTTATCAACATGTGAGAGAAAAACAGTAAACCAATACAAGTCAACATGTTAAGATAAAGGAAAACCAAATAGCATACTATCATGACGAGCAAGAAAGTCCTCTCTATATATATCCAAGCATCCATTATAATATACATCATATGTACAACAATGGCCTCTAGGGCATATACATAACTAACAGCAAAGCGTTGTAACAAGTCTAAGTGTCAATGATGTGGAACTTGATATCAGTGACGAGCAGCCCAAAGCGTAACGTCGGTATCACAGACCCGAGCGTCCGTGATGACTGGGAGTCAAACCGGGATATGGTGATTTTATCCCGAGCGAGGTGCTGGACGCTAATGTAGATTTCCTTTAATACTCTTACATTGAGAAGGTTAACGGAGGACCCATTGTCGACCAGGATCTTACCTATCTTGATGTTATCACAGTATCCGGTGACATACAGGGGACGGTTGTTCTCGCATGTCCCGAGGAGGAGGTCCTCATCTCCGAAAGTGACGTCAGTAACCATGTTATATTAAATGCATCGTATATAATGATGTAGTGTGCACTTCTTCCAGCTCGTCTTACATCTTTTCTTTGGCAAGGAAAGCTTGGAATTGCTCGGGCTCTTGTAATACATTGATCAAAGAATCTCTTGCCTCTTTAGATAGCAGAAGGGCATCGAGAATGCTTAGCTGCGAGGGTATCTTCCTCAGGTGTGCCGGAACGTTGTAATCCACCTTGTTTTTTTGGGCGGGTCCTTGGCTGCAAGCTCTTCGACGACTCGGTCGTTGAGGGTGATATCTTCAGGGACTTTTTCTTTCTCCTTATCTTTTTTGTTCGATCCCTTATTTGTGGGTCCGAGATTCTTTTCGAGTAACGTGCGATTGCGCAGCTGAATGTTCTCGCAGGTCTTCATCTCTTCTGTTTCGGAGATGGATTCCTTGAAGATAGGGCCGAGGGCTATTTCTTCGTCAGAATCACTTCCGAAGGTGAGAACTTGCGATCCCCCGGAATTAACCATGTGACAGTCGCCGGCAGTTCTTCTGGACACATCTGTCGTGCTTCTCTGCTCTCGGCGATTTTTGCGCTTCATCCGCTTGAAATGCTGTCGATGAGCAACGTATCCCCGCCACCAATTTTTAAAGGCCTTGCATTCCTCGGTAGGGTGTGTGATCCTCCGATGGTATAAACAGTAGTTTGGATGTGCATCTAGTTCGTCGGGGAACGTATTTTCTGAAGTGTCTTCTTTGAAAGGTAGCAACTTCATTCCCATCGACAGGGCTTTAGCGAATTGCTTCCTTGTCTTAAACCTGCTTTTGCTGGTGGCAGAAGTACTTCTATCCGGTTGGGGTACTCTACGGCTTCTCAATATCGGAGCTTCTTCAACATAACGCCGACGTTTGGCCCTTTCATATATGTCTGTTTCACGCTCTCGGTCAGATTTGCTTTTCTGAAGAGCTTCGCTCAGTAGTCTGTCAATCAATTCGTCCGATTGCTCTAGAGATTTTGATTCCGGTTCTGGATCTGCCCCCGGTTTCTCTGCATCAGGATCTTCTTTGTCATTTAGTAATGAATGAGAGATCATGTGGCAGCTTGCCACATAATCCTCGGGCTCTTCTGAAGAATTGTCTCCTTCATCAGCATCATCAGCTTCATTCTCAAGAACATGCTTAAAGAATTCGTCCAACGTGATTGGGGTTCGTGCCTTCTGGTTATATTCTTCCAGTACATCGATGTATTTCTGCAGACCTGTACGGCTGTCTTCGGGTTGGACGGGCTTCTCGGCCTTCTTCTTTTTCTTTAAAGACTTTGGAGGCTTGGCCTGAATGTTTTGTCCACCTTCACCAAATTTCAGCGTTGGGCGCGGCTTCAGCATCCCCTCAACAATCTCGGGATCCAGCGGGCTCTTCCACTTAATCGCCGGACATGCTTGGAGATCTTTCAGCATTCTTTTAGTCTTTATCGAAAGGACGACCTCCCATAGAGCTTCCTCTATAAATGAGCATGATGCCCCCGACGTGTCCATCTTTTTCGGAGCGTGTGGTTGTGGCGGGCTTACTTTCCAATTCTCGGACAATGCGAATTTGCCTTGTTGGTATTGGTCCTCAATCCAGCCTTTGAAGACGAAGCAATCTTTGATTGGATGGCCTACTGCTCGGTAGTAGGGGTAGTAATTAGGATTGTTGGTGTTGCCCGGCTGTAGTGGACGTCTTAGATCTAGCAAATTGATGAGCCTGTTATGCACCGCCAATTCGAATAGTCTCCTCGTTTTATCCCGGGAAGATGAATAAGGGCGTTTTAGCTTCTCGTTGAAGAATCGCTGTCTATCGTTTTGGCGATCAGCTGGTATTGGACCACTGGGCTGCTGCTGAGCATTGGCGATGAAGGTCGCTTTCCCTTTCCCCTTTTCGTTTCAAGGCTCCATTTTCGAGGACGACGGTCTATGGCCTATCTGATCTATTTGGGCTAGCTTATCAATCGAGGCCTGGAAGGTAGTCGGCTTGAAAAACATCATGAACTGGGATATGGTCGCCTGCGGATCAAGGGTACCCACGAACATGCCTACTGCAGGAGCTTCTTCGATGCGTTGTTCGCATTTCGACCATAGGTTCCGCCACCGAATTGCATACTGAATCCATGTTTCTCTCGGCTTCACCCTGTCATTGATCAACGCCGTGATTGGGGTGCGTTCGCTAGTGCTTGCGAAACACTGGGTGAACAGCAATTCCATATCCGTAAAAGTTTTGACGGAGTCGTTGGGAAGCTCTGAAATACCATTCGAACGTCGTCTATGCCAAGCTGCCGACGAATTGGCGAAGCAGTAGCTTATCGTCACCTCCGGTGTTGCCGCACAGAGCCCTGAACTGAGCGACATGTTGATGGGGATTGCCTGTCCCCTTGTATACGTGGAACATAGGAATCGTGTATCCTGGCGGGTACTTAATCTGATCGTACCGGCTTGGATATGGTCGCCCAGTTTTGACGACTTGGCCAACGGCTTCGTTTGCTTGGTGAGCTCATATCTGTTGAGCTATATAATCATCGAGCGCCGCTTTCGAGATTGTTTCCTCCTTTGCAGCTGAAGAGGCCGGAAGAGGGTTTGATGTCTCCCCTCTATCGTCTTCAATTATACTGGAGGCTCTTCGGCGGGAAGGTCCGGCAGGATCATCATGCCCACCATAGGTGCCATTTGTTTTATGTTGGCCGCTTGTTCTGTGGCCTCTTTGTCTTTCTTCTCGAGGATTCTGCAGAGGAACTCGGCATCGGTTTCTTGTTCCTGACGCTGCTACGACGACGTCTCCGGGCTTTCCTTTCGCCCAGTGAGTGCGGCCATGGTTGTCAGCATCTCCTGGAGCTTTTGCTGTTGCTCCTGGGTCTTTGTTACGGATCGGGTGAGTGGTCGGTGACCCGTGGAGATACGGCTATCCTCTTTCCCGGAAGCCATATAAACAGTATGCACCACCATTCCGCCATACTTGGGGCATTTGGATTCAGTGCCTTTGAGCTTTGTCACGGATACGGGGATTTTCTCCGGCCTTCTTCTTTTGTGGGCGGTCGAAGTTGAGGGGGCCGTTGCAGCTGGCACCTAAGTAGATGACACCTTCTGTGGTATGACAGGGTGGTCCTTCTCTTGCCGAACCTTCATTTTCTTTGGTTGGCGAGAGTAGTCTTGGTTAATCACAAAGTCTTGAACCCTTCGCCAGACCCTATGGATTTTGGAGGACAGCCACTGAGGGGGCTGCTCTAGCTTCGCCTTTGTTACATTCTCCATAGGCTGAGGAGATCTTTTTAGCACGCCGGTCGGAGAATTTTTGCGCACCCTCCTAAGTGGTTCAAAGCTGTTCCCAGTTGGAACAGCAGCGGCAATTTCCACCGTTGGAGCTGGTGGGTTAAGTCCAGAAGAGGAACTGCCTCCAGCTTTCCTCACTCGGCGCTAGTGACGACGTCAAGCGCGTCTTGCAGATGGGATCACTTCTGTTGTCGGGGTATCTGCATCGTGCTTCATGCCTTGATGAGAAACCGCTGTTGGTGTCAGCCTGTAAAACACTGACGTCCGTTGAGAGGGGACGACCAACCTGTCGAAGGCAGACTTTCGAGCAGGGGAAGCAGCCTTGGTGACTTCGTCTGGAGCGGGAGTTAGAATGGCCAGTCTTGTGAAGACCGACCCCTTAGTAGGAGAAGTCTATCTGATGATTTCATTTACTGGAGCTGGAATGGCTATCCGCTTCGGGATAACTCCTTCAGGTATTGTAGTCTTTTTCACGGGCCCACCTGAGCTTTGGCCCAGTCTGTTGAAAACCGAGGCGCTGGATTTGGGCGACCCGTTGAGAGGGGCCGCGGTAGTTGTAAGCCGATCAAAGACCGACTTCTTCGGAGCTTCTTGCGACGGCAGTGGGGCATTGAAGCTCATTGGTGGGAGCATGGTCCCAAAGAACAGCCCACTGGTGGCTTGCATCACCTATTCCACTGGCATCGTGAAAACGGAGGCCGCTTGAGGCTCATAGGTCACTCTTCCAGCAAGGACGGAGTGGGAGTTGTTGCAGTTGAAAGCCATTGATCTTCTGTTTTCTGCACGGAGCAAGACACCAAATCTTAGTACCTCGATTCCAGGGGCAACCATAGCAAACCGCGATTCATTTGCGAAACACGACACACAAAGTGTGGAGTGGAAAAAGGAAGAGGTCCCACCGGGCGTGCCAGAATCTGTTTACCGCCGAAAATAGATACGAAACCGCGTAGGTCGTCTTGCCTGAATTTTGGGGGGCAGATGCTATTTGGTTTTATCCGTCCACCTCTCTGAAGATGGCAAGTTGATTTATGGTACCGTGTATCGGAGGTTTAGACGGATGCGGCCAATGTAGCAAACTTCGTCGAATTCCCCCTCATTGTGAGAGGTTTTTGATTGTGGGGACGCTCTTCCATGCAGGTGCAAGCCCCTGCAGTTAATTATGCTAACGCATCGCGGTAACCACTTTCTCCTTCTCCAGATGGTCACTTCGTGTCTTGTATGTTTGTTTTATTTTTGGTTACCCGCGGATTGAATACGGAGACCAATTTATGTTGTCGCCCGTAGGGCGTGGAATAGACCAAATCCGTATTTTCTTAGATTTGGGTTTGGGTTGGGTTTAAGGATCGTTAATCTCATTGAGATTATGATCAACTTAAACGTTTGTTAAGAATACGTTAGTCTAATTTTAGACTAAGATCTACTCAACAGGATTTTAGGATCATTTAGATCCAACAAAAGAGCATGTAGGCTCTGTTGTGTTAGTTTAGGGACATGGCTGTCCATAAGTTTAAGGACATCATAGTCCGTGGAGTTTATAGACATCATAGTCCATAGTTTAGAGACGTCATTGTTTAAAGAATTTAGTTTAAGGACGTTGCGGTCCATTGAGTTTAAGGACATCATAGTCTGTGAAGTTTAAAGACATCATAGTCCATAGTTTAGAGACGTCATAGTCTATAGAATTTAGTTTAAGGACGTTGCGGTCCATAGTTAGTTTAAAGACATTACGGTCCATTAAGTTTAAGGACATCATAGTCCGTAAAGTTTAGAGACATCATAGTCTGTATGATTTTGGTTTAACCGTTTGGAGATGCACCAAAAGTTATTGGTTATTGGGACCCTCCATCTCTCTGAAGACGCTGAAGAATTACAGGGACGTGTATCAGAGGTATAAAGAGATGTACCCTTGAACTAAAGTTGGTTGAGAGATCTAATTTGGGACTGAGACCAATTAAGGAAATTGTGAGCACATGGGCTCGGTTAGTCTGAGCTAGGGACTCATGGACAACTTGGGATCAGTCTATTCTGTTCTGAATAAAGTGTTTAACACTTGTTTGGACTCGATCCACTCATTTTGAATTAAATGTTGAACATTTGTTTGGGCTCAGTCCTTTTTTAACCAACAATGCTGAGCATTAATTTGGGTTCTGACACCCCTTCTTCTTCTTGTCCTTTACTGAGTGTTAGACACTCTCTATTATGGCGCTTGGCGTCAACCAATGAGTGTGGAGCGTTCTTTATTAAGTAGCGTCTACGTGAAGGGCACGTGGCGCGCTTGGCGCTGAGCGCCAACCAATGAGTGGAGAACGCTCTTTATAAAATAGCATCCATATGAGGAGCACGTGGTGCGCTTGGCGCTGAGCGCTAGACTTGGAGCACTGAAGCGCTTCTTTTAAATTGGAGCGCTAAGGCTCTGCGGCGCTGTGCGTCAGACTTAGAGCGCTAAGGCGCTTCTTTTTAATTGGAGCGCTAGGAGCGATGCGGTGCTGTGCGCCAGTCTTGGAGCACTAAGGCACTTCTTTAAATTGGAGCGCTAAGGCTCTGCGGCGCTGTGCGCCAGACTTGGAGCGCTGAGGCACTTCTTTAAATTGGTGCACTAGGAGCGCCGTGGTGCCGTGCGACAGTCTTGGAGCGCTGAGGCGCTTCTTTAAATTGGAGCGCTAGGGCTCTTTTTAGGCGGCTCTGATCAGTTCTATGCTCTGAGAATTAAGTTCTCGTTTATAAGAGACTTTGTCTCGTGGATCTAAGAACTAAGTTTTTATTTTAATAGGAGATGTTATGATCTCTTCTGTTTTTATGAAAGACTTTGTCTTTATAGATCTGTGATTTGAAGAGAATTAATTTCTTCTCCCCCCTTTTTATGATGAAATACTATGATCTCTTTTTGTGAAAGACCTCTGTCTTATAGATCTATGATCTAGAAAAAAAACTAAGTTTTTCTTTTTTGATGAGATGCATTGATCTTTCTGTTTTATTTACTTTGAGAAAATTCTTCTTCCGAGAGCTTGCTCTTCTCTTTGAAATTTCTCAAAGTTCGGGAGGGGGGGTTCCTCTGTGTTAAACTTATGGGGAGTTTTTTTTCTTTTTCTTTACTTGAAGTCTTGGGGACTTTATATAGTGGAGGCTGATCAGTTAAGGCAATCTTTTTCTGATTGATTTGGGGATGTTTCCTACCGTTGGCTCTTTGATCCTAGGGCTTCTGTTTTACAGAAGACATTTTTCTTGTTATTAACAAGATTAGGAAATTATTTTCCCATACAGAACTTATTCTGTATCTCGGTGATTTTTAATAACCATTGGATCTTTGATCCAACGGTGCTCTAATTTACAGAGCACAATCTTTCCTGTTTGGAAAGATTTTGAGGAGTATTTTCTCAACAGACTTTTATTCTGGTAATTTGATGATTTATCATCTTCGTTGGATTTTTGATCCAACGGTGGAGAACATTTAGTTCTAGCGCTTGGCGCTCTCGTGCCTTGCACGCGAGCGCTGCTTTAGAGTCTTTGACTCTAAACGCTGGCGCACTTCACGCGAGCGCTCTTGTACTTTGCACGTGAGCGCTGCCTCAGAGTCTTTGACTCTTAGTGTTGGCGCACTTGGCGCTAGCGCTCTCATGCTTTGCACGTGAGCGCTGCCTCAGAGTCTTTGACTCTTAGCGCTGGCACTCTTAGTGCTTTGTACGTGAGGCGCTGCCTCATTACCGAAGGTGTCTTTTCTCCTTCTTTCGCCGCTTTTCTGAGTCAAACTTCTCTTTCCCAGATCTTGGAAATAGTTCCATCATGCACAACATTTTCTGTGCCTAGACTTAAATGTCTCCATTCATAATCTGAAGCAATGCTTCTTTTCTCTCTCACTTTTTATTTAGAGAGTCATTTTGATAGAGAAGAGCAATGGCTTGTAATCGCCTGCATGCTCGCCGGCAGCCATGGGAGGTGCCTATTGAAGAAATTGTTCTTCGTTTTGCCGCCCACTTGGTGAACCCTAATCTTATGGATGACCAATGCGACACGGTGCCGCACGAGCTCTTGACTCGTATAGGATCTCCTCTCCCGATCGGCCCCATTTGGCTCCGGATGGTCATCTTATCCGCGATCAATGATATTCCCCCTCCTCCGAGGGAGATGACTCCGGCAATGCTCGATGCCGCGGAGGACAAGATCGAGTGCTTTCATGAGCCACTCTTGATTACCACTGCTCTGAGGGATCGCTCTATTCGGCTGCTAAGCCAGATACGAGCTCAGCGGGTCGTCATGTCTGCCTTCGCTGATGGATGCGGTGCTGACCGATGGGTAAATACTCCTCGTGAAGATCGCCGCTTTGACATGGTGGGGAAGGCAGAGAGGGAATTAGATAATTTTATCCATACTTTTGTAGATCCCTGTACTTTTGATCTCATGTTTGGTGATCTATTTCGTGTAAATTAAAGTGTTCAATTAAATACTTTATTTTTTTTCGTTGACCACCAAGTGCTCCCTTTTTAACTCCTGTTATTCCTTTGATGTGTGCATGTGCGTATAAGAATGATCCTAGTTTCACACATTTCTGTAAACGAAACATAAATCGGTATAAACAGGCACAAATAGCTCTTGGCCGAAGATTTTTGCGAGAACATGGCGCCCATGTAACAACCCTAATTTTCCTATACAAATTTTTTCAAATATTTTTTTCAAAATCCATAAAGGGGTATTTTAGCCCGAGCACAAGTTATAAGTAATTATTTTGCTTTTTAATTACAAGTTAAAAGAATGTAACAACTCCATTTTTAGTGTACAAAATTTGCTTTAAAAAATTAATGTATACTTGGGGTATTTACAATTACTGTTATTACTTTAAGTAATTAATTAGCTCCATAATTACAAGATGGAGCTTGTAACTCATTGGTAATTCCTTGCACTGCAGAACCAAGCCACCAGAGTTCAAATCCCATACACCACATTATTTTTAATATTAATTTGTTTAGAATTTTATAGAAGCCCAACAGTCCACACAAGATAACTCCCATTTTTCCCACTACACCCACTAATGTAAAAGTACCAGAGGCCACACCCGACGACCCCCTACCCCCTGGTACCCCGACTCGGCACGACTCGGCCGAGTCGGCCGGCGGACCGGCCAACTGGGTCCGGCGCTGCCGGCCGGACTCGGCCGGACGACCGAGTCCCCAACACCAAAAATTTGTCTCTTGGGCTTCCCCACTCCCCTGCACACTCCAATTTATGAGATCGGTTCCAGAGAGCACATTAACATCCAATTACTCCAATTTTTAATGATTTTTACATATTTTTTTTACATTTTTTAATTAAAAACCCTACACCTACCCTAACCCTAGCTTAACCCTATAAATACACCCATACCCTCTACCCTCTCACCCCAAAATTCCGAGCCAACTCTCTAAAAATTTCCAAGAATCTTGTGCACTTTGAAAACGAGCTCGAGGCGAAGCTCCGACGAATTCCCGGCGGAACTTCCGGCGATCGTTCTAGGAACCTCGGCGATGAAGCAACACACCGGCGATTCCTCTACTTCCCTCTCACTCTTCTTGTTTTCTCAAACTCGTAAGTCCCATTTTCTATCTCTCTTTTCCATTCAAAAAAAATACGAATTTACAAAACCCGACGGAATCGGAACAAATCCGATTTCCGATTCGGTTTCCTATAAAATTCCACTTCTCACTAATACAATCATACTTAAACTTTCTCATGTTGACTATTAAACACTAATCAAACAAATTGATCAAGTTTCATTGCATAAAATGATAGTTATTTCCATTCATCGTATTTTTCACTTAAATACCACATTGTTTCAATTCTACATTTAACTCTATTAAACTTGCTATACCTTTAAGTAGATCACGAGGTAACGACCTACCTTCTCACACACTCATACGCAACATAACACGATACCCTCGAGAACCTAGAATACGAGAAAACAAACATTTTCATTTAAATACCCTTTACTTAATAAAACCATTTCTAAAAGATTTAGTATTGATACATCTTTATAAATAAATACCACTTATTATGAAAATAGGATAATGTTGTGGGCATCAATCGTTTATTTAAACCTAACTTTGTGGTGTCTAGGCTAGACAAGTGAGAAAGACAACTTTAAAAGGCTCGTCTCACGGTGATTCATGAGCGGATCCCTCCTTTCTTCACTTGTACTTACCTGGCCGCAATTGGCGGTGAAGAGGCGATTTAAGGTATCTCACAACTTGTCACTTTGGACCAGTTAGGAGCAGTCTAGTTAATTTAGGAGACCCTAGAACATAGAATACGGGAAATCGACATCTTTACAAATAAATACCATAATTAATAAAACCGTTTTCCCTTAATGATTAGTATATATACAAATCTTTGCAAAGCGCCGCTATAACCCATTTGGGGAACCCGTTCGGGATGGTGCGAATTATCGCACATCCTCGGGCTTAGTAGTGCGAGATTCAGACCTCCGCAAGGAGTATTCGGTCTCGAAAGATTTAAAATACGACATCTTAAGAAAACGAGATTTCTAAAATATTATAAATATATACAAAAATTATTTTCATATAAATATATGTATATGTAACATAAACATATCTATTTTTGAAGTATTATAAATATTCCACATTTTTTACAATATCACAAGAATCAATTTTACACTAAAATACCATGAATTCCATACAATACCAATATTATAAATAAACACCTTTTCTAATGGAAATAGGATATTTTCACTAGAAATATCACAATATAAAATCTACAATCATTACAACTCTAAAGACGATTATTAAATACTTGAGGTGTATTTTAAAAAGTATATAAAAATATTTTTACATAAAACCCCCTCAAGTTCTATAAATTACCCTAAGGACCCTAATAAACATAGGTTTAAGCAGGACCAATCTTTTGAGCCTCAGGGAGCCGGAGAAATGGGTGCTTACCTATCTAAGTTAGACAAATTAATAAAAACAACCAGGACTTCAATTTACTTTGCTGGTTGTCTGACTCAGTTTGAGTCTCAGTATATCTGACTTGAATATGATTCAAGTACCATCTACAATCTACAATATTACAATTCAACATGAATACATGAATCCATGAATCCAATTATCAATCCATACAACTTGACTGAACAGAACCATGGATATACATTCCATTTACATGATTCTACAGTTATTCCATTTACATGATTCTACAGTTATTCCATTTACATGATTATTCAGTCATATCCGTTTACTGATATCATGGTTTCGGTCAGTCATCCAATTATACAATCTATACAGTTTACAATACAAAACAATACAATACAACAATACAATCAAGATAACACTATGGGGCTTAAGGGGTAGACTGGTACGGAATATGTTAAAGATGGCACGAGGTGGTCACTTAAGACGTAATTACATCCATACCGTTGTTCCGTGGTATTATCGACCGAGCCTTGTACTACGGGTTACCAAAGTCCCCGGTGTAAGTGGGACTCCTCTCGTTTACACTGGCATCTTCTGTACCAAGCTACAAACAACAGCGTCAACACAATATTATAACAATATAATACAACTTTAAAATCTACCTTCTCATTCTGTGTATTCTATTCTTCCTTATCGTTGGGACTTACCGAGCGATCTGTTCGCTGACGACATTCTCTTTCTTTCTTCTTTGAATGTCGTCAGGTGATTTGGACACGTCAGAAATCGAGCCTACTGCTGAAGACTTGGATCAGTTTGCTAAAGATCCAGAGCTTTAGTTTCATTGTACACATTTTCTTTCAGTACTTTTCATTTCTGTTATGCCATTGTTTAGGCATTGCTTTATTTCAGTTGTATTTACTTTCCATGTATTGTACAGAAAGAATCTGAATAAATAAAGTTGTTGTTTTATTATATCTTGTTTCTTGTGCTTTACTTTTATATTGCTTAGATACGCTTAGCGTATTTACTTCACAGTAAATACGTAGCGGACCAGTCCCATCCCCTTCGCCGTACACCGAGAAGCGGGGCATGACAGGTTTTGTTGGCGGCCCATGCAAGTCGGAGCTGTATGAAACTCTATCATGCAGTTCTGTTCTGCGTGAACAACCTAAGCTGTAAATCCCCGTTCCCCATCTATAAAAATTTCGTGTATTTTCCTAATCCCGATTGCCTCCTGATTTTTCCTCGTATTTTTCGTTTGTAATTGGTTACTCGAGTTTCAATATTTAACTTAATCAAAACCCTAGATTTAAAATCAATTTAAACCTAAGCCTAATATAATTTAACCCAGCCCAACAAATAAAATAAATATTAACATTTAAAATTCCTTTAGCCCACACCCCAGCAACCCCACTCAGCCCACACAAAATGAATTAACAATTAATTTAAAACTGCCGGCCCTTCACTTTCACCCTCAGCCCATTGAAATTTTCCCATTTAAAATGAAAACAATTAAACAAATTTCCCCTGGCCCGTTTAATCCTTAGCCCACGAAAAATTTAAAGGAATTAATAAAACCCTTCCCCAGCCCAGCCCGTCTCCAAGCCCAACCCGCACCCGCGCCCCGACCCGACCCGCTCTACTCCCTCCTTCTTCCCCAACGGTAACATTCCCCCGACCCACTTCCTTCGCCGCAGATCGCGCCCGCGCCCACACCCGCGCCTTGCTGTTACTCCCTCGCGATCCCCTCAATCTCTTCCCCTCGTCTCCCCTATCTCCCTCACACCCTCAATTCTCTCCCACTCTCAAAATTCCTCACATCTCTCTCTCTCCCGAAAACCCCACCGAGCACCTAACTCCGCTCGACTCCTTCCGACGACGACAACCTCCTCGTCGACCCCATCACTCCCTCTCACAAACTCAAGCCACCCTCCTTCCTCTCACCGCTTCATCGAGAATCTCTATACACCCAAATTCCCTACACACAAACTCCCTGCACCCGAGCTCGACCACCCCCTGCACCCTCGACGCCGGCGATCTCCCCACCACGTCGTCGACCTCTACACTCTCTTCTCCCCAGCCTCATCTCCATCATGACAACCACCCCGAGCCACTATCTCTCTCTCTCTTCCTCTCAAAACCCAAGAACCCAAGTCTTGAGCTCCACTGTTGCCATCACCGGAGCGCCGCCGCCGACCCTAGCACTTCCCCGGCAAACTACTGAGCGTCCCCTTCGCTTCCAGTGACTGTGAAACGCCTCCGGATTGCTCCGACGTCAAACCGTATCGCGAGCCAAGATCGTGCAAACAAATTCACGCCGTTCGACACGCGTTGGTGACGTTGCCGCCGCCGTACATCCACAAAACATTTCCAGGCAAGTAATTTACTTGCTACATGTTAATCTACTCGTATTACAAACTCAAATAGATAAGTTATGAAATTACAACTCCAAATAAAATTAAACGACGTATGTGTTCGATACTTGGCCCCAATGAAAATACTTGCCTAATTTGACGGGTTTAGATTGTCTATGTTGGCCCATGTAGTGATGAATAGCCTGTAGAAATCTCGCTGGAAAGTACGACTGTTAGTGACTAAAATGAATACCCCCAAATATACTTGTAAAAACTAGAAATTTCACGTATCTGAAAGTTGTTAAAATTCCCATAAATCATGTACATATTGAAATGGTGTGTTCGAGGGCTTAAATCGAATCCGACTCGATGAACTATAACCCTATGTAAGTCTCTATTGGTTTCTGTACTGAAACTGTGACGATATTTGGATCGGAGTGCGGCTCTGGACTGCAGTCCAGAGCGACTCTGATTATTATTTACTGTCCCATAATACGTGCCACTTTGTTTCCTGAATTTGTATGTTACCGAAATATACAGAGTATTAAAGGTGAATCTGTTAGCTAAACAACACAAGTGGTTTCATTCCGTTTCATGGTCGTTTGCTATTTAATTTGTAAATAAAAAGGGCAGAACGTATAACAGTCCAGAACAGATTCAGAAGTGACATATCAATGTTAAACAGCGTATAACTTTCGACGTACAGACGCGATTGAGGATCCGTATATTGCGTTGAATACCCCATTGTAAACCCTAGATTCTATTCAACTGTAGCGTCGCTAAATTCTGAACCCAACTGGGTGAAATACGTGTCGCGAAGGACGTTCAGTTCAGAAGCTGAATTTCCAGCCGCGAGCACTTAAAATGAAACAGCTGTATCTTGAATACCGGGAACCCGATCAAACTGAAACTAATTTTGATGAACTTCTGACATAGTGTGCTATTTATTGTATTTGTATCACTTCGTTGAATTCCAAACATATGAATTTATGCAAATTTTGTAAGTTAATGACGTACATATTGGTTCATAACATACTTGGCTTGTTAAGGGCATACATACACATATCTTACCCCATTTGCTATGTACATTGTGTTAGTGCGTGTTAGTGTTCAGTGGACATTGCATTATCGTGCGTGATTGATGTTGGTTTAGGAGTGAAGAGTACACGAATGGAAAGTGAACATTCGTGACAGTGATTGATACAGTGAATAGTGATAAAACCGTGCCATTGGTATACTTGTACACGACTAAATCAAGATCATAAATAGTGTAAACCTGGGAATAAAGGGGAAATCAAAGTGGAAAGAGAATCGTAATTAGCGGGACCGTGTTTTAGAGGATGATCATTCGAGCAGCGATATATATATTAGGTAGGATCTAGCGATCCGGCTGACAGGGTTATGTCCCGGGTATATGGGCCGTTGTCTCGGGTATGTACGGGACTCCTGTTAAACATGATCCTCCTTTCCACTATACGATTTCAAACATGACCTAGAGATCGATAGGGACACAGAACATATTTTGCATCATATAGTGATATAGTGATTACTCACATTGTACTTTCACTGTTATTACCTCATTTACCTGTTTCACCTTATTATAATGATATTGCTATTGTGTCGCCCTAACGACCTGAGTATGCATGCTCAGATCCCATGGAAGGACCAGCGCAGGAGACGGATCTATCTTTCGAGTTCACGGAGATCTAGTCTGGTGTACTTTCTTTCTTTACTGCTTTCTATAAAAGAGATCGTGAAATTGAACTTGCTTAGTAACTGTTCTTGTTATTTGTAATTTGTGAACAATGGATTTTAATGTAATAATTTAGTGATGTAATTTTCTTTACTACTGTGCTTTATTTACTGATCACCATGTAATGCTAGAAGCCAAAGTGTGACTACGGCGGGATTATTCCTTGACCGTAGGAGCATGGCTGGCCTAATCACCCATCGTTTTTCGTATTTTGGGAAGCGGGGCGTGACATAAGCAATATAACACAAGAACCAGCAACTAAAATATTCTTTACAATCATATTCCTTGAATCCTATCTTTCATATTTCTTGAATCATATACTTTGAATCTGTCCTAACCTAAAATTCCCTCACCTCTTTTACAATCTTACCAAAACCTTCGCATTCTTTTATTCCTTCACACATTTTTCACATTTTTAAAAACCCTTGCACCACCTTGTTATTTTTTTCCCACACACTGTCGGTACTTCAGTCACTAAACTTTCTTGAATCTGTTACACTTTCCTTTTACAAATTTTGAGGACGAAATTTTTATAAGGAGGGTAGAATGTAACAACCATAATTTTCCTATACAAATTTTTTCAAATATTTTTTTCAAAATCCATAAAGGGATATTTTAGCCTGAGCACAAGTTATAAGTAATTATTTTGCTTTTTAATTACAAGTTAAAAGAATGTAACACCTCCATTTTTAGTATACAAAATTTGCTTAAAAAAATTAATGTATACTTGGGGTATTTACATTTACTGTTATTACTTTAAGTAATTAATTAGCTCTATAATTACAAGAAAGAGGTTGTAGCTCATTGGTAATTCTTTGCACTATTGAACCAAGCCACCAGAGTTCAAATCCTATACCCCACAGTATTTTAAATATTAATTTGTTTTGAATTTTATAGAAGCCCAACAGTCCACACAAGATAACTCCCATTTTTCCCACTACACCCACTAATGTAAAAGTATCAGAGGCCACACCTGACGACCCCCCACCTCCTGGCACCCCGACTCGGGCCGGCGCCGCCGGCCCGACTCGGCCGGATGACCGAGTCCCCAACACCAAAAATTTGTCTCTTGGGCTTCACCATTCCCCTGCATACTCCAATTTATGAGATCGGTTCCAGAGAGCACATTATTACCCAATTACTCCAATTTTTAATGATTTTTACATATCTTTTTACATTTTTTAATTAAAAACCTTACACCCACCCTAACCCTAGCTTAACCCTGTAAATACACCCATACCCCCTACCCTCTCATCCCAAAATTCCGAGCCAACTCTCTAAAAATTTCCAAGAATCTTGTGCACTTTGAAAACGAGCTCGAGGCGAAGCTCCGACGAATTCCCGGCGGAACTTCCAGCGATCGTTCTAGGAACCCTGGCGACGAAGCAACACACCGGCGATTCCTCTACTTCCCTCTCACTCTTCTTGTTTTCTCAAACTCGTAAGTCCCATTTTCTATCTCTCTTTTCCATTCAAAAAAAAATACGAATTTACAAAACCCGACGGAATCGGAACAAATCCGATTTCCGATTCGGTTTCCTATAAAATTCCACTTCTCACTAATACAATCATACTTAAACTTCCTCATGTTGACTATTAAACACTAATCAAACAAATTGATCAAGTTTCATTGCATAAAATGATAGCTATTTCCATTCATCGTATTTTTCAATTAAATACCACATTGTTTCAATTCCACATTTAACTCCATTAAACTTTCTATACCTTTAAGTAGATCACGAGGTAACAACCTACCTCCTTACACACTCATACGCAACATAACAGGATACCCTCGAGAACCTAGAATACGAGAAAACAAACATTTTCATTTAAATGCCCTTTACTTAATAAAACCATTTCTAAAAGATTCAGTATTGATACATCTTTATAAATAAATACCACTTATTATGAAAATAGGATAAGGTTGTGGGCATCAGTCGTTTATCTAAACCTGACTTTATGGTGTCTTGGCTAGACAAGTGAGAAAGGAAACTTTAAAAGACCCGTCTCACGGTGATTCGTGAGCGGATCCCTCCTTTCTTCACTTGTACTTACCTGGCCGCAATTGGCGGTGAAGAGGCGATTTGAGATATCTCACAACTTGTCACTTTGGACTAGTTAGGAGCAGTATAGTTGATTTATGAGACCCTAGAACATAGAATACGGGAAATCGACATCTTTACAAATAAATACCATAATTAATAAAACCGTTTTTCCTTAATAATTAGTATTTATACAAATCTTTGCAAAGCGCCGCTACAACCCATTTGGGGAACCCATTCGGGATGGTGCGGATTATCGCACATCCTCGGGCTTAGTAGTGCGAGATTCAGACCTCCGCAAGGAGTATTCGGTCTCGAAAGATTTAAAATACGACATCTTAAGAAAACGAGATTTATAGAATATTATAAATATATACAAAAATCATTTTCATATAAATATATGTATATGTAACATAAACATATCTATTTTGAAGTATTATAAATATTCCACTTTTTTTACAATATCACAAGAATCAATTTTACACTAAAATACCATGAATTCCATACAATACCAATATTACAAATAAACACCTTTTATAATGGAAATAGGATATTTTCACTAGAAATATCACAATATAAAATCTACAATCATTACAACTCTAAAGACGATTAATAAATACTTGAGGTGTATTTTGAAAAGTATATAAAAGTATTTTTACATAAAACCCCCTCAAGTTCTATAAATTACCCTAAGGACCCTAATAAACATAGGTTTAAGCGGGACCAATCTCTTGAGCCTCAGGGAGCCGGAGAAATGGGTGCTTACCTATCTAAGTTAGACAAATTAATAAAAACAACCAGGACTTCAATTTACTTTGCTGATTGTCTGACTCAGTTTGAGTCTCAGTATATCTGACTTGAATATGATTCAAGTACCATCTACAATCTACAATATTACAATTCAACATGAATACATGAATCCATGAATCCAATTATCAATCCATACAACTTGACTGAACAGAACCATGGATATACATTCCATTTACATGATTCTACAGTTATTCCATTTACATGATTATTCAGTCATATCCGTTTACTGATATCATGGTTTCGGTCAGTCATCCAATTATACAATCTATACAGTTTACAATACAAAACAATACAATACAACAATACAATCAAGATAACACTACGGGGCTTAAGGGGTAGACTGGTACGGAATATGTTAAAGTTGGCACGAGGTGGTCACTTAAGACGTAATTACATCCATACCGTTGTTCCGTGGTATTATCGACCGAGCCTTGTACTACGGGTTACCAAAGTCCCCGGTGTAAGTAGGACTCCTCTCGTTTACACTGGCATCTTCTGTACCAAGCTACAAACAACAGCGTCAACACAATATTATAACAATATAATACAACTTTAAAATCTACCTTCTCATTCTGTCTATTCTATTCTTCCTTATCGTTGGGACTTACCGAGCGATCTGTTCGCTGACGACATTCTCTTTCTTTCTTCTTTGAATGTCGTCAGGTGATTTGGACACCTCATAGATCGAGCCTACTGCTGAAGACTTGGATCAATTTGCTGAAGACCCAGAGCTTTAGTTTCATTGTACACATTTCCTTTCAGTACTTTTCATTTCTGTTATGCCATTGTTTAGGCATTGCTTTATTTCAGTTGTATTTACTTTCCATGTATTGTACAGAAAGAATCTGAATAAATAAAGTTGCTGTTATATTATATCTTGTCTCTTGTGCTTTACTTTTATATTGCTTAGATACGCTTAGTGTATTTACTTCACAGTAAATACGTAGCAGACCAGTCCCGTCCCCTTCGCCGTACACCAAGAAGCGGGGCATGACAGGTTTTGTTGGCGGCCCATGCAAGTCAGAGCTGTATGAAACTCTATCATGCAGTTCTGTTCTGCATGAACAACCTAAGCAATATAACACAAGAACCAGCAACTAAAACATTCTTTACAATCATGTTCCTTGAATTTTATCTTTCATATTTCTTGAATCATATACTTTGAATCTGTCCTAACCCAAAATTCCCTCACCTCTTTTACAATCTTACCAAAACCTTCGCATTCTTTCATTCTTTCACACATTTTTCACATTTTTAAAAACCCTTGCACCACCTTGTTATTTTTTTTTCACACACCGTCAGTACTTCAGTCACTAAACTTTCTTGAATCTGTTACACTTTCCTTTTACAAATTTTGAGGACGAAATTTTTATAAGGAGCGTAGAATGTAACAACCATAATTTTCCTATACAAATTTTTTCAAATATTTTTTTCAAAATCCATAAAGGGGTATTTTAGCCTGAGCACAAGTTATAAGTAATTATTTTGCTTTTTAATTACAAGTTAAAAGAATGTAACAACTACATTTTTAGTGTACAAAATTTGCTTAAAAAAATTAATGTATACTTGGGGTATTTACATTTACTGTTATTACTTTAAGTAATTAATTAGCTCTATAATTATAAGAAAGAGCTTGTAGCTCATTTGTAATTCCTTGCACTACTGAACCAAGCCACCAGAGTTCAAATCCTATACCCCACAGTATTTTTAATATTAATTTGTTTTGAATTTTATAGAAGCCCAACAGTCCACACAAGATAACTCCCATTTTTCCCACTACACCCACTAATGTAAAAGTATCAGAGGCCACACCTGACGACCCCTCACCTCCTGGCACCCCGAATCGGCCGACTCGGGTCGGCGCCGACGGCCGGACTCAGCCGGACGATCGAGTCCCCAACACCAAAATTTTGTCTCTTGGGCTTCACCACTCCCCTGCATACTCCAATTTATGAGATCGGTTCCAGAGAGCACATTAACACCCAATTACTCCAATTTTTAATGATTTTTACATATCTTTTTACATTTTTTAATTAAAAACCCTACACCTATCCTAACCCTAGATTAACCCTATAAATACACCCATACCCCCTACCCTCTCACCCCAAAATTCCGAGCCAACTCTCTAAAAATTTCCAAGAATGTTGTGCACTTCGAAAACTTGCTCGAGGCGAAGCTCCGACGAATTCCCGGCGGAACTTCCGGCGATCGTTCTAGGAACCCCGGCGACGAAGCAACACACCGGCGATTCCTCTACTTCCCTCTCACTCTTCTTGTTTTCTCAAACTCGTAAGTCCCATTTTCTATCTCTCTTTTCCATTCAAAAAAATACGAATTTACAAAACCCGACGGAATCGGAACAAATCCGATTTCCGATTCGGTTTCCTATAAAATTCCACTTCTAACTAATACAATCATACTTAAACTTCCTCATGTTGACTATTAAATACTAATCAAACAAATTGATCAAGTTTCATTGCATAAAATGATAGCTATTTCCATTCATCGTATTTTTAACTTAAATACCACATTATTTCAATTCTACATTTAACTCCATTAAACTTGCTATACCTTTAAGTAGATCACGAGGTAACGACCTACCTTCTCACACACTCATACGCAACATAACACGATACCCTCGAGAAACTAGAATACGAGAAAACAAACATTTTCATTTAAATACCCTTTACTTAATAAAACCATTTCTAAAAGATTTAGTATTGATACATCTTTATAAATAAATACCACTTATTATGAAAATAGGATAAGGTTGTGGGCATCAGTCGTTTATCTAAACCTGACTTTGTGGTGTCTAGGCTAGACAAGTGAGAAATGTAACTTTAAAAGGCCCGTCTCACGGTGATTCGTGAGTGGATCCCTCCTTTCTTCACTTGTACTTACCTGGCCGCAATTGGCGGTGAAGAGGCGATTTGAGGTATCTCACAACTTGTCACTTTGGACCAGTTAGGAGCAGTCTAGTTGATTTAGGAGACCCTAGAACATAGAATACGGGAAATCGACATCTTTACAAATAAATACCATAATTAATAAAACCGTTTTTCCTTAATGATTAGTATTTATACAAATCTTTGCAAAGCGCCGCTACAACCCATTTGGGGAACCCGTTCGGGATGGTGCTGATTATCGCACATTCTCGGGCTTAGTAGTGCGAGATTCAGATCTCCGCAAGGAGCATTCGGTCTTGAAAGATTTAAAATACGACATCTTAAGAAAACGAGATTTCTAGAATATTATAAATATATACAAAAATTATTTTCATATAAATATATGTATATGTAACAAAAACATATCTATTTTTGAAGTATTATAAATATTCCACTTTTTTTTACAATATTACAAGAATCAATTTTACACTAAAATACCATGAATTCCATACAATACCAATATTACAAATAAACACCTTTTATTATTGAAATAGGATATTTTCACTAGAAATATCACAATATAAAATCTACAATCATTACAACTCTAAAGATGATTAATAAATACTTGAGATGTATTTTGAAAAGTATATAAATGTATTTTTACATAAAAACCACTCAAGTTCTATAAAATACCCTACGGACCCTAATAAACATAGGTTTAAGCGGGACCAATCTCTTGAGCCTCAGGGAGCCGGAGAAATGGGTGCTTGCCTATCTAAGTTAGACAAATTAATAAAAATAATTAGGACTTCAATTTACTTTGCAGATTGTCTGACACAGTTTGAATCTCAGTATAATCTGACTTGAATATGATTCAAATACCATCTACAATCTACAATATTACAATTCAACATGAATACATGAATCTATGAATCCAATTATCAATCTATACAACTTGACCGAACCGAACCGAACCATGGATATACATTCCATTTACATGATTCTACAGTTATTCCGTTTACATGATTATTCAGTCACATTTGCTTACTGATATCATGGTTTCGGTCAGTCATCCAATTATACAATCTATACAGTTTACAATACAAAACAATACAATACAACAATACAATCAAGATAACACTATGAGGTTTAAGGGGTAGACTGGTACGGAATATGTTAAAGGTGGCACGAGGTGGTCACTTAAGACGTAATTACATCCATGCCGTTGTTCCGTGGTATTATCGACGAAGCCTTATACTACGGGTTACCAAAGTCCCTGCTGTAAGTGGGACTCCTCTCGTATACACTGGCATCTTCTATACCAAGCTACAAACAACAGCGTTAACACAATATTATAACAATATAATACAACTTTAAAAGCTATCTTCTCATTCTGTCTATTCTATTCTTCCTTATCGTTGGGACTTACCGAGCGATCTGTTCGCTGACGACATTCTCTTTCTTTCTTCTTTGAATGTCGTCAGGTGATTTGGATACGTCAGAGATCGAGCCTACTGCTGAAGACTTGGATCGGTTTGCTGAAGACCCAGAGCTTTAGTTTCATTGTACACATTTCCTTTCAGTACTTTTCATTTCTGTTATGCCATTGTTTAGGCATTGCTTTATTTCAGTTGTATTTACTTTCCATGTGTTGTACAGAAAGAATCTGAATAAATAAAGTTGCTGTTTTATTATATCTTGTCTCTTGTGCTTTACTTTTATATTGCTTAGATACGCTTAGCGTATTTACTTCACAGTAAATACGTAGCGGACCAGTTCCGTCCACTTCGCCGTACACCGGGAAGCGGGGCGTGACAGCCCTTGGTGCTAGCGCTCTCGTGCTTTGCACGTGAGCGCTGCCTCAGAGTCATTGACTCTTAGCATTGGCACTCTTGGCGCCAACGCTTTTATAAAGCGCTGCTTCATTTCAAATTTCAAAATTTGAACAGAGCTTTGCTCTGATTGGGGGAAACAGCTAGCAATTCCGTGTTTCATTTAATTCATGGATGAAACACAGATTCTACGGTCGTATGAATAGCCAAACCTTAATCTCTAGACCCCCTACAAGTGCGGCAAGTAGTCCCGCCAATTCTAGAATGGGATGACCTGTTCTCAACTCCATGAGATGGCCATCCGTTGCCTTTTAGAATACGGCTACATGAGCACTCCTCCTGGGTCTATCCAAGATACAAGAGATAAATCAAATATAATATATAAATGACACAACCTTAACCCGGAAGTGCCCCTCAAAAGAATATATATCAAGCAGTGACAGCAGTCCATAAGTCGGACGCTCGCCCCGCAATATGAATTTATAAATGTAAATATAAAACTCTCATCTCGTAAAATCCCTCTGCTATTCATGACGACTACCGCAACTATTCCAATCCAAATAAGTATCACCAACCAACAAGTATTTGTAACCCCGTCTAATCGACCTATAGCAATTAGACGACGTTCATAAACACAAAGAGATAAACTATACAAAAGTTTCGAGTTTAAAACATTCCATGTTGCCTGAATGCAAAGATAACACCAAGTGAAATCTGGGCAAAAAAAAGTTTACCAAAAATCCCCATTTTCAATACCCAAGACACTGTACAAAGACGAGCCAGTTTGGAGCGAAACGGACCGCAAATTGCAGTTTTTTGTAATTCTTTGAATTTTCAAAATTCAATGTTTGGGCTCATATTTCTACAGTGTCATATACATGTCCCTATCATGTTTCTGCAATACACAAAATATTTTTTTGAGACCAATTTTTTTTTGACAAAAACATGAAATATTGGTTTTTAAAAATACGGAAATTTGTTGGTTCGAAACTTTAAATATCATCTAAACTAGTTTTAGTGTTTGGGTGGCTCTGATACCATATAGGTAGATGCTAGTGCTCGCGCCGCAAACTAGCGGCTATGCGGAATACAAAACGAAAATTTTCGAAACTTGAGCATGAACTACTAAAACTTAGAATCGAATCCGAACACTAAACTAGAAACTAATTAGAAAGAGTTAACTGCTAGGTTTGTGGTTACTGTTCACCGCCGAAAACTGGGAAGACAATTGTCTTGCCTGAATTTGGGGGTAGATGATATTTGATTTTATCCGTCCACCTCTCCGAAGATGCCAAGTTGATTTATGACACTGTGTATCGGAGGTTTAGACGGATGCGGCCGTTGTAGCAAACTTCGTCAGATTCCCTCTCATTGTGAGGGTTTTTTGATTGTGGGGACGCTCTTCCCTGCAGGCGTAAGCCCCTGCAGTTAATTACGTTACCGCATCACGGTAACCACTTTCTCCTGCTCCAGAAGGCCACTTCATATCGTGTGTCTTTGTTTTATTTTTGGTTGCCCATGGATTGTATACAGAGACTAATTTATGTTGTCGCCCGTAGGGCGTGGATTAGTCCAAATCCGTATTTTCTTAGATTTGGGTTTGGGTTGGTTTAAGGATCGTTAGTCTTGTTTTATACTAAGGTCAACTCAAACGTTTGTTGAAGATACGTTAGTCTAATTTTAGACTAAGATCTACTCAACAGGATTTTGGGATCATTTAGATCCAACGAAAGAGTATTTAGACTCTATCGCTTTAGTTTAGGGACATTGCGGTCCATAAGCTTAAGGACATCATAGTCCATGGAGTTTAGAAACATCATAGTCTGTGGGGTTTAGTTTAGGGACGCTGCGGTCCATAAGTTTAAGGATATCATAGTCCATAGAGTTTAGTTTAGGGACGTTGCGGTCCATTGTTAATTTTAGGACATTGCGGTCCATGGAATGTCTGGTTGTCGGGACCCGCCACCTCTCTGAAGACGTTGAAGAATTACAACGACACATATGAGAGGAATGAAGAGATGTACTATTGAACCAATATTGGTTGGGAGATCTATAGTCAGGTTTGAGATTAAGACCAATTAGGGAAATTATGAGCATATGGGCTCGATTGGTCTGAGTTAGGGACTTGTGGCCAACTTGGGCTCAGCCCACTCAGTTTTGATTAAAGTGTTGAACACTTGTTTGGGCTCGGTCCCTTTTTGTTCGACAATGTTGAGCATTGATTTGGGTTCTGACACCCTTTTTCTTTTTGTCTTTTGCTGAGTGTTGAACACTGTGCTGGGGCTCTATTTACAGAGCGCTTTGTAATTCGCTAGCGCCCACGTGAGGAGCACGTGGAACGCTTGGCGCTGAGCGCCAAACTTGGAGCGCTAAGGCGCTTCTTATAAAATAGCGCCCACGTGAGGAGCACGTGGAGCGTTTGACGCTGAGCGCCAGACTTGGAGCGCCAAAGCTCTTCTTATACAATAGCGCTTGGAGCGCTAGGCGCTGAGCGTCAGACTTGGAGCGGAAAAGCGCTTCTTATAAAATGGCGCTTGGAGCGCTGGACGCTGAAAGCCGGACTTGGAGCGCTAAAGCGCTTCTTATAAAATAGCGCTTGGAGCGCTGGGCGCTGAGCGCCAAACTTGGAGCGCTGAGGCGCTTTTTTTAAAATAGCGCTTGGAGCGCTGGGCACTGAGCGCCAGGCTTGGAGCGTTGGGATGCTTCTTTTAAAATAGCGCTTGGAGCGCTGGGCGCGGAGCGCCAGGCTTAGAGCGCTGAGGCGTTTCTTTTTAAACTGGAGCGCTGAGGCTCTTCTTTGGCAGCTCTGATCAGTTCTGTGCTCTGAGAATTAAATTCTCGGTTTATAAGAGACTTTGTCTCATGGATCTAAGGACTAAGTTCTTCTTTTTTTGATGAGATGCTATGATCTCTTTGTTTTTTGTGAAAAGCCTTGTCTTATGGATCTGTGATCTAGAAAAAAGAACTAAGTTCTTATGATGTGAGAGTTAAACTCTCAAAAATCGAGGAGATGTTATGATCTCTCTTCTTGCTATTTACCTTGAGAAAAATTTGATCTCGTCTTTGAAGTTTCTTAAAGTTTGGGGGGGGGGGGGGGCGGGGGCGGGGGGTTCCTCTCTTCAAGACTTAAAGTTTTGGGTCCTTTATATAGGGGATGCTAATTTGTTGAATCAGTTAAGGGAATCTATCATTGAGAGATTTCTGATTGATTCGGGGAATGTTTCCCACGGTCGGATCTTTGATCCAAGGGTTTCTGTTTTACAGAAGATATCTTTCTTGTTATTTAACAAGATTATGAAATTATTTTCCCATACAGAGATTGTTCTGTATCTCGGTGATTTTTAATCACCATTGGATCTTTGATCCAACGGTGCTCTGATTTACAGAGCACGATCTTTCTTATTTGGAAAGATTTAAGGAGTATTTCCTCAACAGAATTATGTAATTTGATGATTTATTCATCTCAGCTGGATCTTTGATCCAATGGTGGAGAACATATAGTTTTAGCGCTTGGCGCTCTCGTGCTTTGCACGTGAGGCGCTGCCTCAGAGTCTTTGACTTTTAGCGCGGGCGCACTTGGCGCTTGTGCTCTCGTGCTTTGCATGTGAGGCACTGCCTCAGAGTCTTTGACTCTTAGCGCTGGCGCACTTGGCACGAGCGTTCTCGTGCTTTGCACGTGAGGCGCTGCCTCAGAGTTTTTGACTCTTAGCGCTGGCACACTTGGCGCGAGCGCTCTCGTGCTTTGCACGTGAGGCGCTGCCTTAGAGTCTTTGACTCTTAGCACTGGCGCTCTTGGCGTGAGCGCTCTCGTGCTTTGAACGTGAGGCGCTGCCTCGGAGTCTTTGACTCTTAGCGCTGGCGCTCTTGGCGCGAGCGCTCTCGTGCTTTGCACGTGAGGCGCTGCCTCAAAATCTTTGACTCTTAGTGCTGACGCTCTTGGCGTGAGCGCTCTTATGAGGCACTGCCTCATTTCAAATTTCAAATTTCAAATAGAGCTTTGCTCTCTTATTGGGGGAAACAGTTACAACCTTTGTAGTCGTGTTCTTCATCTTCTTTCCACTTTCTTAGCTCCTTAGGTCATCAGGAACAAGCTTAGGAGTCGGTCTTCCTTGCCGAAGATGATCCACCTCGAAAGAAACCTCACTAAGGCTCTAGCTTCATAAGTGAAGCAACTAGTGATCAAAACTTGCTAGCAAATGATCGCTAGAGATATAGTAGTGGCTAATCTTTAATTTTTCTCTATTTTTCTTTCTTTATTCTCAACTTAGAAAAATCAAAAGAGAAAAAAGAAGAAGAAAACTTGGGTGAATGTTTTTCAAGCATGGCAATGATAATCTCACTCTCTTTTCTCTCTCTCTCTCTCTCTCTCTCTCTCTCTTTTCTTTTAAATCCTTGAATGAGTGGGGTTGTGCCTGACTATGGCGAGTCACAAGCCCACACAATTCCTTAATAATCAAGAAAAGATGAGAAGAGAAGAGAGGTCACCTCATTGTACACATACACATATGTATATGTATGTATGTATGTATACAAATACACTAATACAAGTATATGCTACAAATACATACGCCCGTATTCATATCAAAATATGAATATCGTATTCGTATAAAATATGAATACCCGTATTTGTACTGAGATGCCAATACTCGTATTTGTATCAAGACATAAATACTCATATTCGTATAAATACCGTATTCTGTCAAAATATGAATACCGAAAAGAGAGATACTAAAGAGATATATAATACTAGCTCACATTTAATCCAAAATGTGATAACATGGCTATCTTTCAAACCGGCTAGCATTAACAAACTGTCCGATAAAAAGCACGTGTACAAAAACACGTGTTTTAATCGAACCAAGTACGTATCAAAATACGTACACTATATCGTTTCGCCCGAGCTGGGAAACCCTCCGTGTGGGACTCTAAAAACTCGACAATATGCTGGCAGTGGGTTTAACCACAAGCACGTCAGCGGCACTAGCTGTACGTAACGGCTATCCAGGTAATGAACGAAAGGAAGGCCGACAAGCAAACTTGTTTGTATCCCTACTGAGCCAGAAAGTGGCAGTCTTCATACAGTCTGGTCTATTCATCTAAGAGTATCGGATATCAGATTTAGGGGATGGATAAAATCAGACCCTTAATAACGCGATAAGTCATGTCGGTGTGAAGCCCATCACCCGCTGAGAAACTACTGGTTCAAATCAGTAATTCTCATTCAACTTGGCCAAGGATTTATGGTGATGGCTACCCATGCACAGCGCAACATCTACCCTAATACCAATAGAAACGAATCCCTGACGATCCACTCACTGCCTCCATGTGGCTCGGGACTGTACCCAACTAAAATCAGTTTGCACGACTCAATAGAGCCGTGGTAAGGTAATAATCAAAGCACAGTAGGAACTCACACGGGACAAATGACGATCTCAGGTCGACAGACTAACCTGTACTCATGTCACTAGAGAACTGCCACCCGACTATAGGTATAATACCATCTAGCATATTCCCTGCAAGTCTGTCCAGTGTAACTCAAAACCCAATGAGCACATGTATACTATTTTTGGTGACTTGCTAACACCAATGGCTGTAAGACTGGCCATCGCCCCTCGTCGGGATCAAGAAACATATACACTAGTCTACTTTAGAACATCGATGCCCGGTCTCGATATTCCCACAACTAGGGATATTTAATGATTTGCTTATAGACTACTTAGTTCTCACAGGTGTGATTGCCACAATAACCCTGATAGTCAAGCAGGAATCCTAATGGCTCTATCAACATATAATAGTGATCCGTAATACCACATAATATATGTACATGATGATAGAGATGAACTAGATAGTATACTATCATCTCGAGTAAGACTGTTCTACCCATATATGTCCTCCCTCAATCACCATAATCGCCTGCCTACAATTACAATAATTACCTTGATGACACTCTAGCCAACATATAGCATAACGGGGCGCATACGACTTTCAGGGTTTTGACTCAAGAAGATAGTGAACGGACACAAGCATCGCCGTCTATCATTGACCTAAGTTGTGACTCTTCACGGTCATAATTTTTGAGGAATCGGCCGTTTATTGGCCGAAATGGCATTTCTCCATGTATATCAATGAGCAAGTAAGCTCTACCTTAGTAAACCTTGTATATGATATATGAGCCATCATAGTTTGGCTCAATCTTTCCGCGTATTGCACGGTTGGGAATTATTGGTTTTTTGACAACCAGCACAAGTTCGCCTTGGCGGAACATTCTCGGCTTGGTGAGTCTTACATATGACCGCGTCATTCTTGCCTTGTAAGCTTCCAGATTTTTTTGTGTTGCAAGGTAAGTTCTGTTGAGAGCATCGAGCTCTTCGAGCCGAAGATGAGCATTTTCTTCATCCATTAGTTCGTATTAAACCACCACTCATAATGAGGGGAGTTCTATCTCTAGTGAGAGTACAGCTTCAGTGCCAAATACCAATGCATATGGTGTTGTATTTGTAGTCGTCTTAAACGTTCGGTACACCCAAAAAGCTTCATGCAGGCTCTCGTGCCGGTCCTTCTTGTTCCCGGACAACATCTTCTTTATAATCTTGGTCAAGGACTTGTTGAATTCTTCTGCTAGATCATTGGCCCGAGAATTATAGATCGAGGAGTATCTCCAGTCTATCTTGTGTTGCTGTGCGAAGCGGCTTATTTTGTGGCTTCTATAAGCTGATCTATTATCCGAGATTATCCGTCGCGGAGTTCCGAACCGGTAGATGATATGAGTTTTGAAGAAGTGGACGATATTCTCCGTCTTCACCTCCCTTATTGGTACCGCTTCTACCTACTTAGAGAAACAATCGGTTGTTGCTAGTATAAACTGATGTCCTCTGAATGACGCCGGTTCAATAGGGTCGATTATATTTGTTCCCCACATCCCGAACGACCAACTAGCTACTGTCGAATGTAGCGAGTTTGAATGCTGAGGTATGAAGTCTCTATGTATTTGGCACGAGTGACACCGCTTTACATATTTGAAGCAGTCTTAGATCATCGTGGGCCAGTAATAGCCTATCCTTTTTATCTTGAGATTCATTTTTGGTCCTGCTTGATGGGAACCACAAAGTCTTTCGTGTACTTCTTGGATGACTTTCTTTGCTTCTTTCGGCCCTACGCATCTTAACCATACAAAATCGAAGGATCTCTTGTATAGAGTATCGTTAACGAAGGTGAACGACAGAGCTCATTTCATGAGCTGATGTCTAGCTGACGCATCTTTGGATGTTCAATGGGACATAAAGTAGCCTATAAAGGCTTCTCTCCAGTCCTCGACTTCTTCTTCGTTCTCTATTTGGAGAATATCTTCTTCGGTTGCTCCTTTTTCTTCGGGTAGTTACATCAGAGCTTCTGAAGGTATATATGTTGGCGCCAGGATCCTACGGCTTTGGACAATGATTCTTACGCTATCGAGGTCTTCATCGGCCAATTCTTAAGCCAACTTGGCTAACGCATCTGCCTTAGTATTTTCCGCTCGCGGTACGCTTTCCAGGGTATACGAAGAGATTTAGGTCAGTAGCTGTTGCACTCTTTCGCCATACCTTATTAGTTCTTGCTTGCACGTCTGGTAGTCACCATTTACTTGACTGACAATCAGCTGAGAATCCCCGTATATTAGGAGGTCCTTGATTCCCATATCGATAGCGATCCCAAGACCGACTATCAAAGCTTCGTTTTCTGCTTCATTATTAGTTCTGGGTTCTGTCAAGGAGAGAGCATAACGCAATATTCCTCCTTATAGAATCACGAAGATAAGACCTACCCCAGTTGTTTTCCCCAATAAAAGAGCAAAGTTTTGTTCAAAACTCAAAAGACAGTGCCTCGCGTGCCTTTCACAAGGGCACCAACGCCAGAGTTAAAAACTCTTATATGAGCAGCGCCCGTGTGCAAAGCACACAAATCTCAAGAGGCAGCGCCTCATGTGCCTTCCACGAGGGCGCTAGCTCCAAAGTTAAAAACACTTACTGGCGCCGCACGTGCTCCTCATGTGGGCGCCAATGTGCAAAGCACATAAAAGAATTAAAACCTTAAGCAGCGCCTACGTGCACAGCACGTGAGCGCCGGCGCCTTGTAGAATTAAATTCTACTCTGTGTTACATAGAGTCGTTGGATCAAAGATCCAACGGAGATGATAAATCATCAGAATGCAGAATTAAATTCTTCCGTTGAGGAAATATTCCTCAAATCTTTCTAAATAAGAAAAATTGCCCTCTGTAAAACAGAGTACCGTTGGATTAAAAATCCAACGGTGATTAAAGAATCACCAATCTACAGAATAAATTCTGTATGGGAAAATATTTTCCTAATCTTGTTAAAAACAAGAAAGATATGTTCTGTAAAATAGAACCCTTTGGATCAAAGATCCAATGGTGGGTAAAATCCCCAAAATCAATTAGGATCTCTTAATGAGAGATTTTTTCAACTAATCATCAAACTTTCCTCTACTATATAAAGGACCCAAGACTTCAAGTCTAACAGGAGGAACCCCCCATAAGCTTCGAAAAAAACAAAGCCGAAAGTTTCAAAAATGAAGAAAGAAGAAGATCTCCGTTCTCAAAAAAAAACTCTAGGTAAATAAAAAAGAAGAGAGATCAAAGCATCTCGTTTACCTATTGAAGGGTTTAACCCTTCTAAAAAGAAGAACTTAGTTCTCTCTCTGGATCTGAGATCCACAAGACAAGTCTCCCACAAGTTGAGAATTTAATTCTCATCGGGACGAACTTTCTCTTGGAGATCAAAGATTCAGAAAAGAACCAGGAAATTGAACTCCTAAAAATCACCGCCCAGCGCCTCACGTGCCCCTCACGTGGGCGCCACTCAATAAGGAGTGCTTAGCACTCAATAACTGGCGATCAGCGTCCAGCGCCTCACGTGCCTCTCACATGGACGCTATAAAATAAAGGAGTGCTTAGCACTCGGTGGTGCGGCGCTTAGAGCCCAGCGCCTCACGTGTCCCTCACATGGGCGCCACAGAATATAAAAGTGTTTGACACTCACCAGGAAGCGCCTAGCGCCTCACATGCTTTGCATGTGGGTTCCATAAAGAGTGCTCAGCACTCTATATAGAGACAAAAAAGAGTAAAGTGTGAGCGTCAGAGCTTACATAAGTGCTCGGCACTTTTTGCATAAAAAAGGGACTGGGCCCAAACAAATGCTTAGCACTTCTTTTCAAATAAAAAGAAAATTGAATGGACATAGCCCAAGTTGGCTAGGTCCTTAATTTAGATCAACCGAGCCCATGTGCTCACTACTTTCCAAATTGATCTTAGTCCCAAAAACGACTATCGATCTTCCAACTGATGATATTCCAAAACGATATTCATCCCACATTCCCCCGAGAAAATCTTAGTCTCAAAATACGACTAATGATTTATGGGTTTACCATTAATCCTTTTTCCCTCAAATACGGGAATTAGTTCAAGGGTACATCTCTCTATACCTCTGATACATATCGTTGTAATTATAGAGGTGGCGGGTCCCGATAGCCAACTGCTTTTTGGTGCACTTCCCAAACTGACGTGCACTTCCCAGATCAAACCACATCCCAAACTGGATGTATCCCATATCATCATTGCCCATCCCGAAACGTAACAAATGCACGTGCGCGCAAGGTGATCTATAGACCGAGACGTCCTCAAACTAAACGTTGCCTACAAAATGGCGACAACGGACCGTAACGTTCTTAAACTAAAACCCCACCTCAAAAATGATGATCTACAGACCGAAACGTCATCAAACTAAACGTTGCCTCCAAAATGGCGACAACGGACCGTAACATCCTTAAACTAAAACCTCACCTCAAAAATGGTGATCTACAGACCGAAACGTCCTCAAACTAAACGTTGCCTCCAAAATGGCGACAACGGACCGTAACGTCCTTAAACTAAAACCTCACCTCAAAAATGGTGATCTACAGACCGAAACGTCCTCAAACTACAACATCGCCTCCAAAACGGCGATAAGGGACCGAAACCTCCTTAAACTATAACAACAGAGCCCAAATGCTCTCTTGTTGGATCTGAAACAAAAATGATCCTAACACCCTGTTAAGTAGATCTTAATCTCAAATTGCACTAGCGTATCCTTAACAAAAAATCTAATTGAGCCCCAACTAGTCATAAACATTTAAGTCGATCTTGATTTCAAAACAGATCAACGATCCTTAAATAAAACCCAAATCTAAGATATATGGATTTGGACTAATCCACGCCCTACGGGCGACAACATGAATTAGTCTCCGTATACAATCCATGGGCAACCTAAACAAATAAAAACACGCACGACACGAAGTAAACTTCTGGAGCAGAAGAAAGTGGTTATCGCGATGCGGTAACGTAATTAACTGCAAGGGCTTGCACCTGCAGGGAAGAGCGTCCCACAATCAAAAATCCCTCACAAACGAGGGGGAATCTGACGAAGTCTGCTACAACCGCTGCATCCGTCCAAATCTCCGATACACGGTGCCATAAATCAACTTGGTATCTTCAGAGATGTTGACAGATAAATCCAAATAGCATCTGCCCCCAAATTCAGGCAAGACAATATACGTGGTTCGTCTCTGTTTTCGGCGGTAAACAGATTCTGGCACGCCCGGTGGGGCCTTTTCCTCTTTCCACTACCAAACTTCGTGTGTCGTGTTCGCGAAAAAATCACGGTTTACTATGCTTGCCCCTGGATTCGAGATACTAAGATTTGGTGTCTTGCTCCTGTACAGAGAAAAGAAGATCAATGGCTTCCAAGTGTACCTGAAACAGCAACTCCCGCTCCGTCCCGACTAGAGGAGTGACTTACGGGCCCAATGCGGCCTCCATCTTTTCAATACCGGTGGATCAGGTGACTCAGGCCACCACAGGATTGTTCTTCGGGACCATGCTCCCGCCAACAAGCTTCAACGCCTCAGTGCCGCAAAGGGAAGCTCAAAAAAATTCGGTCTTCGATCGACTTGCAGCCACTACGGCCCCTCTCAACGGGTCGTCCAAGTCTGCCACCTTAGTCTTCAACAGGCTGAGCCAAAGCTCAAGCGGGCCCGCTAAGAGGCTCGCGATACCTAAAGGGGTTATCCTGAAATGAATAGCCATTTCAGTTCCGGCAGATGAAGTCTTCAAAGGGGCTTCTCCTACTAAAGGACCGTTCTTCGCAAGATTGGCCATTCCAACTCCTGCTATGGATGAAGTCATCAAAAGAGCTTCCCCTACAAGAAAGTCGGCCTTCAAGAGATTGGCCATTCCCTCTCAGCGGACGTCAGTCTTTGACAGGCTAACACCAGTAGCAGCCCCTAACCAAAGAGGAGGGCATGACAGAGCCATTTCCACAGCTGAGGTGATCCCATCTACAAGACACGCTCGACATTGCCACTGGCGCCGAGTAAGAAGATCTGGGGGCAACTCCCCCTCTAGACTTACTCCACCAGCTCTAGTAGTAGAAGTTGACGCTGCTGTTCCAACCGGGAACAGCTTTGAACTGCTCAGGAGGGTGCGAAAGAACTCTACGACCGCGGTGTTAAAGAAATCTCCTCTTCCTGTTGAAAACATGATACGGGCGAAGCCGGAGCAGCCCCCTCAGCGGCTGTCCTCCCAAATCCATAGGGTCTGGCGGAATGTCCAAGATTCTATGATCAACAAATACTACTCTCGCCGACTGAAGAAAACAAAGGCTCGGCAAGAGGAGGACCATCCCTCTACCATGCAGCGAGAGACTTCTTTCACGAAGGCGCCTGTTACAATGACTCCTTCAACTTCGACTTCTCACAAAAAGAGAAGGCCGAAGAATCTACCACCACCGGCGACAAATCCCAAAGGTGATGGATCCAAACGTCCCAAGTCTGGGGGAATGATCATGCACACGGTTTATATGGCTTCCGGAAAACAGGAAAGCCGTGCTTCTATGGGTCATCGGCCGCAAACTCGGTCGTTGACAAAAGCTCAGGAGCAACAATAAAAGCTCCAGGAGATACTGAAAAAATGGAACCACTCACCGGGCAGAAAGAAAGTCCGGAATCAGCAAGTGAACAGCGCCAGGAGCAGGAGACCGATGCGGAGTTCCTGCGAAGGGTGCTAGAAAGAAAAGACAGGTAGGCCGCAGAACAGACTGCTAATATAAAGCAGATGGCACTTTTGTTCCAAGATATGGTTGGAATGATGATCCAGCCAGAACCTCCAGCTGAAGACCCGCCGATAATTATCGAGGATGACAGAGGGGAAATATCAAACCTTCTTCCAGCTTTGTCGACAGCCAGGGAGGAAACGATCTCCAAAGCTACCCTTGATGACTACATAGCTTACTAAATACGAGCTCATCAAGCGAGTGAAGCGGCTGGACAAGTCGTCAGAACTGGACGACCGTACCCAAGTTGGTACGATCAAATCAAGTACCCGCCGGGATATACGATCCCCAAATTCCATGTGTACAAGGGGACAGGCAATCCGCATCAGCACGTTGCCCAGTTCAGAGCATTATGAGGCAATACTGGAGGCGATGACAAATTGCTACTTCGCCAGTTCGTTGGCAGCTTGTTGAAGACGACATTTGAATGGTATTCGGAGCTCCCAAATGACTCTGTCAAAACACTCATAGAAATGAAGCTACTATTCACACAACGGTTCGCAAGCGCAAGCGAACATACCCCGATCATGGCATTAATCAATGCCAGGGTGAAGCCAGGAGAGACCTGGGTTCAATACGCAATTCGGTGGCGGAACTTATGGTCGAAATGCGAACAACGCATCGAAGAGGCTCCTGCCGTGGGCATGTTCATAGGGACTCTTGATTCTCTGGTGACTGTGTCCCAGTTCATGATCTTCATTAAGCTGCCCACCTTCCAGGCTTTGATTGACAAGATGGCCCAAATGGACCAGTTGGGCGACGGGCCTCCCTCTTCAAAAATGGACCCTCGGAATGCAAAGGGTAAAGGGAAAGCGGCCTTCGTTGCCAACTCTCAACAACAACCGAGTGACCCGAAACCGGTTGCTTGCCAAAAAAACGCGTGCCCGTGCCAATCCCTCGAAGAGAAGCTAGCACGTGCTTACTTGTTCCCCCATGATAAAACGAGGAGATTGTTCGAACTGAAAATGCGCAACAAACTCATCACACTGCTAGATCCGAGACGTCCACTGCAGCCTGATGACGTCAACAGTCCCAACTACTGCTCCTACCACAGAGTAGTGGGCCACCCAATTGAGAATTGCTACGTCTTCAAAAACTGGGTCGAGGACAAGTACCGTAAAGGGAAATTCGCGCTGTCAGAAAAATGGAGGGTGAACCCGCCACAGAGGCACACTCCTAAAAAGGTGGATACGCCGGGGTCATCATGCTCGTTTGTGGAAGAAGCTTCTTGGGAAGTGATCCTTTTAGTTAAAACTAAAAGAATGCTGAAGGATCTTCAAGCATATCCGGCGATCAAATGGAAAAGCCCGCTGGAGCCCGAGATCATTGAGGGGATGCTTAAACCGCGCCCAACACCAAAAGCTGGTAACGATGGGCAAAACACCCAGGTCAAGCCTTCAAAGTATTCGAAGGGAAAGAAGAAGACCAAGAAGCCCGTGCAGCCTGACGACAAGCACACGGACCTGCAAAGGTATATCGATACGCTGGAAGAGTACAAACAGAAGGCACGGACCCAGTCACACTCGAAGAGTTTCTCAACCATATACTTGAGAACGAAGATAGTGACGATGATGAGGGAAATGGCTCGTCGGGAGCAACCGAAGATTATGTACCAAGTTGTCACATGATTTCTCATTCATTGTTAAATAACAAAGAAACTCTCGCGGCGTCGGAAAACAACGTAGAGGAACTGGGGGCAGGATCGGTGCCAAAATCCCCGGAGCTGCCAGAAGACCCAATTGACAGGCTGCTAAATGAAGCCCTTCAAAAGAGCAAAGCTGACCGAGAACGTGAAACAGCCATATACGAAAAGGCCGAGTGTCAGCGTCAGGCTGAAGAAGCTGTGATAAGGATGAGTCGTAAAGTACTCCAACCGAGCCAAAGCACACCTGCTACAAACAAGAGCAGGATCAAAGCAGAGAAGCGGTTCGCCAAAGCCTTGTTAATGGGAATGAAGCTGCCCCCTCTCATGGAAAACACTCCAGAGAGTACGTGACTCGACGAAGCGGATGTACATCTGAACTACTGCTTATACCATCGGAGAGTCACACACCCCACCGAATAGTGCAATGTCTTTAAGAAGTGGTGGCAAGGATACGTTGCTCACCGACAACACTTCAAGCGGATGAAGCACAAAACCCGTCGACAACAAAGAAGCACGATAGACGAGCATGAAGGAATGGCCGGCAACTTTCATATGATTGATACTAGTTCGACAAAAAGAAAATCTCAAGTTCTTACATTCGGGAGCGATTCTGAGGAAGAAATAACCCTCGTCCCTCTCTTCAAAGAATCCACCTCTGGAAAAGAAGAGGAGGAGAAGAACTGCGAGAACATTCAGCTGTGTAACCGTACGTTGCCTGAAAAGAACCTCGGGCCTACAAACAAAGGTTTGAGCAAAAGAGACAAGGGGAAGGAAAGAGTCCCTGAGGAAATTGCCCTCGATGATAGAGTCGTCAAGGAGCTCGCAGCCAAGGACCCGCCTAAGAAAAACAAGGTGGATTACGATGTCCTGGCACATCTGAGGAAGATACCTTCACAACTGAGCATACTGGATGCTCTCCTCCTGTCCAAAGAGGCACGGGATTCTCTGATCAAGGCACTGCAAGAGCTTGATCAGTTCCAAGCTTTATTTGCGGAAGAAAAGATGAAGAACGAGCTGGCGAAAGTTCACACGACTGACATCACATTCAGCGATGAAGATCTCCTTCTCGGAATGTGTGAGCACAACCGTCCTCTATACGTCACCGGGTATTGCCATGACATCAAGATAGGCAAAATCCTGGTCGACAATGGGTCCTCTGTCAACCTCTTCAATGTGAAGGTACTAAAGGAGATTTGCATGAACGTTCAGCACTTGGCTTGGGAAAAAATTACCATCTATGGGTTTGACTCGCAGTCATCACGGACGCTTGGGTCCGTAATATTGACGTTACGCTTTAAGCTGCTCATCACCGACATCAAATTTCATGTCATTGACGCCAAGACTTGCTACAACGCTCTGCTCGGCCGTCCTTGGTTACACGAGTACAACGTCATCCCTTCTACACAGCACCAGTGTATGAAGTATTTCAAAGATGGCCTCGAGTACACCGTTACGGGGGAGCTAAATCCATTCTCCGTAAACGAAGTACGAAAATATGAAGACGCAAAGTACTTCCTACCAGACTTCGAAGACACGGAAAGATGTCATAAGCCGGAGAACCAACAAAAATCCGTCGCCAATATTTCGATCTTTGGGAGGGATACCAAGGAGGATGAAGAGATAGTCTACTCGGGGCAACCCCAAGGCAACCGGCCAGGACCATCTACTCCTATTTTGGTCTTTGGCAGTGACTCTGAGGACGAAGTCAACTTCGTGTTCTCTATTCTCCCATCAGCATAAACCATTACGGGAGCTGATCAGAGTTTACAAATTACCATGGTTCCGCAGTAGCATTACAGGGAACTGGATGCGCTCGATACATACGGCGTGCAAGAGCTACAGACCTTCTACGTCCCTCCTAGGCGAAGAGGTGAAAAGGTGATCCTCTTCTATCAGTCTACGGAGACCAGAGTGGAAAAAGAAATCTGGCATGGTGCCGAACTTGCGCTTGACAAACTTCAACCAATCCGTCTACCCAGATATAACATAGAGGTATTGAAAAGGCTATTAATATGCCAAGGTGTACCCTTCAAACAAACCGTTCGACAAGCCCAGTTCTACAAAAAGATTTTGGACGTCCCCGGGACTCAGCGAAAGATGCCCAACGGAAGAATGGAGACGATTGGGCTCGGATACGTTCGGTCAAATAAGCGAGAGTGAGGCCATGGCTGTCGTGTCGTAAATAACTCCAATGGAGAAGGGAATGCTTTTCCAGATAGCATTGATATTGAACCAGAGCGAAATCCCGCCGTAAGAATGCTAAGTCCGTCATTCGAAGAACAAATTGACAAGCTAATGAGAGAAGCCGGTCAAAAGGCTCGGGATGACCACAACCATGAAATGGCCATTTACGAGAAAGCCAGGACGCAGCGTCTCACTCAGCAGTCTGCGGAAAGAGAAGACTACGATGCACTTCACCCTCAGCCCGTTGTATGCTCTCGTGGCAAGGAAAAGCCCGACATAGAGGCAACAATAAGGGGAAGAACGAGAATGACGTTAAAAAACAGCGAGGCGGATCCAAGAAGCCACGTGATCGAGAAAAAGTCAGCCGGAATCCATCGCTAATAAGGAAAATGGGTCGGGAATACACTTTCCCCCAAGACAAGACAAGAAAAATATTCAACCTTGTCATTATGCATCAAATGATGACGCTTCTGGAGACTCGGCACCCCGAACAAATAAACGAGGTCCATCACCCGGCTTATTGCTCCTACCACCGAGTAATGGGACATTCTCTTGAAAACTGCTTCACCTTCAAAGACTGGGTCGAAGACTAGTATCAGCAAGGCAGGTTTGCTCTATCCGACAGTTGGAAGGTAACCTCACCACGACATCATGAGCCAAAAGAAAACTGTAACGTTTCAAAATAATAAAATATTATTTTTGGGAATTTTTATAATTTAATATTATTTTAATGAATATTTTAATATTCCGGAACAATTAAATACAAAAAATGGGGAAAAATTATGGAAAATTCTAAAATAGGGTATTTTATGGAATTATGCCATTTTAAGTTTTTATGATTAGTTATGTGCTAATTTAGTGCTAATCGCGATTAAAAATCGCTAATCGGATTTTTAGCTTTTTTGTGCAAAAATGTGCACATATCATTTTCCACACTTGTTACACTTGTTACATGTTTTGGGTGCATGGTTGCTTAGGGTTCACCATGGTGGGAGAAGAAAAGGAAAAGAAAAGAAAAGATAAAGGTCTCATGATGAGAGAGAGAGAGACCAAGTCAACCCCCACTTTTTGAACCATACTCCCACATTTCCTCACACCCATTTCTCTGTCCCCTCTCCTTGAGCTGTTGCTGCTGCTGCTCCTCCCTCATCTCCCTCCCCTTCACTCCATAGATCCCTCTCATTTCCCTCACCAAAACCCCATTCCCACTTCACAAAACTTGCTCCCAAGCTCACTAGCTACACATTGAACCTAGCAAGATTGGATTTGGAGGACTTTGAGCAACTCAAGAAAATTCTTGAGTTGCCATAAATTCTGGACCCATTAGAGTAATATTTCATTTCTTGTGCATCAATTCTAGTTTCATGTCGATATGGTGTCGTTTGGTGGATTTGTGAAACTTCAAGTTAGGGTTTAGGTGAGATATGAAATTAAAGATGATATTGAGGCTTGTGGTGACCCTAGAACCCCTGGTGTGATGTTATTTTGGATCAAACTAGAGACTAGAACACAGAATACGGATTTATGAGACGATGTCGGAAAAAACTGTGAATCTGTGATCGTATTTTGAAATCTGCTTTCACCCCGAGACCCCAAAAATGAAACTGGGTTGACAGTGAGATGTGCAGGCACCATGGAACCACCACACCAAACCCTAGCCCCCAACTCCTCTTCCAGGCCGCCAATTAATTCCTTCTGGCCGCAATTTGCGGCCAGAGCAGGAGGGATTTGGTTCGTTTTTGGTGCATGGCCCTATTTCCAGTAGTCTTGACCCCTGGCATGTATAGATTTGTCTAATTTGACCTAGGGTGAAATCTGGAGCCTATTTCCTAAGTTGTTGTTTTGGATTCGTGCTTCCATATTTCCGTATTATGAATTCTGAGTTTGCGTATGGTGTTTTACCTCGACTACTTGGCGTTTATACGACGATATCGAGGGCTATTGATGGTTTTGGAAGCGTTGTCCATAGGTTCTAACCTATAGATCATAGCGTATCATTTTGGGTTTCGTATGCCGTTTTAGTCTTGAATTGGTTTTGATACGCATTTGCGATACGTTAATGTGTAGGTACCCCATGAAGACTTCGGGACGACAAGCAAAAGCGTGGTGACGTCGACGAATAAAGACGCAAGGTGAGTAGATTTATATCTACGGGGAGAAGTCGGGTGGATGGCGTATAGCACCCCCGCAGTCAGTGGTGATGTATACGAATACGTATACACACATATATTTATTATGTGTTGTTAGGATTATTGATGGTGATAATGGAATTATTGATGATAAGGATGTATTGGTTTAGTATAGTGCGAACCCTAGAGTAGTGGTTGCACTCACACATACACGTATACATATACATGCATACATTCTTTCATTTATCTGTACGCATATGGAGGTGTGTATATCTACACATGGGTATGGGACTATGTGTTCATATACGGGATTTGAGGATGATACGTGGGATTGAGATGAGTCGATGAGATTTGATTTGAGGCCGTGAGATCGGCGATATGACAGAGTTCGTATTTGAGATGTGATATGATGGTAGTGATACCTGTTATGTGATGAGATAATGTATATATTGACTCAGATTTAGGTGGTTTTCATACCCCTCCCGATTGACTTGATTGTTGGGTCCGTAGTTCGCATAGTAGGCGTTAGACTAGACCCGAGTCATACCTATTTCAAAACTAACAAATCGGGGATATTTTAAAGATAGGCAAAAGGGATTCTACGGATATTTTCAAACGACACATCTTTTCATAAAACACAGTAGCCCTTATTTTACCAAAAAACCCTGATTCGTCTTATTTCAAAAGGCAAGGCTGCATGATATATTTATTGAGATAGATTCCTTACTGTTGCGTTGATTATTCGATTCCACATACTCATGCTATTTGCATTGCATTGCTTGTGTTTATTGATATATATTACAGTCATGCTGCTAGGACACCAGCACCATTATCGATGATGCGCATGTTCCACGTACACTTGTTGCCGGCTCACACACTTCATCATCGATAATTGCCATGTCACTACACTGTAGTACTGTTGCATTCAGGATATGATTCTTGCATGACAGACTGATGTGCTTACATTTCTTTTACATGTCACATACATCATGCTTTCTGATTATACGCATTAAGAGTTGTTGTTTCCATGATATTTCTGGATTTTGGGAACCGTGGGTATTTCAAAAGAGAATATGTCATTGCTTTAAAAACCCGGTTACCCTTGATATGATATTTCAGTGCGTCCACCATGTGTTTTCTCGGTGCAGAGAGCGACATGTGAAACCCGATTTGAGGAGTGGACGAGCCGATTGCGGGTACATGGTGGACCCGGTATGGTTCCCCTCGTCAAGATGATCGAAGGATTTTGCCGATTGAGCCTGGAGGTGGGCGAGTACCTACCGGTGATTGGTTGGACCTGGCGGTTATCCGGAGGATATCGGGCAGAGTCTATAGATGGATATGGGTGTAGTGCTGGGGCCGAGGGCCGATTCCGCAGATGGAGCCCGATATATGAGGATTTACGTGCCGATGCTGGGCACAGTTTTCATGATGTTTTCGAGTGTCGATGCTGGGCACTCCGGTTCCATGATTTTGACGTGTCGCGAGGGACACAGGTGGTTTATATCCTCATATTTCCATGCATATGCTGATGATATTTACATGCATGATGGTTATTGTCATTGGGTGACGAGTGGACGGGATCCACGTCCATGCAGATTGATTTCATTGATCATACCTCACATTTATGATATGCTATTACCTGAGGTACTGGCACGAGCACTTGTCACTACACTCATGTATAGAGATTACATTGCCAGTTTAGCATGCTTCAGACTTGTTCATATTGAGGTTTATATATATATCTGATTGTATTGACCTAGGATAGGTCATACATTCGATCTCTGCTTGTAGATATTTTCTATTCACGAGTTGGCAACTCACCCCCGTTGTGCTACAGTCCTTGCAGGTTTTTGCCATACAGATTCCATAGCGGCATTTCTGGCACACTGCTTACATATGGGTGACTTGCTTGAGTAGGTGGGTTCTCTTGTATCAGAACCGCCATTGTTCCTGTATTATTCATTGTATCTAGAAATTCCATCAACCAAAACTTGTATATTGTTTCAGACTCAGAGACATTGATGTATTATTTCGACCTTAGAGCAGCGCTTGTATTTTTTATGGTTTTCTGGCTGTTTTGAGTCTTTTTTTGGGTTTTGATCCTCGCCCTTTGGTGTTGTATATTATTATTTCTTGCGTGGTTGTGACCGTCGATTGATGAAGAGCTAGCTCCCGCTTGGGGATGCCATTTTCCATTTCATATATATTATTCTTGTTGTACCCCGTTTGGGGCCAGTTTTTACAAAGGAAACTCTGCCGAAATTTTCAGAAAAGATTACACATTTTTTTAAAATGCGTTTCGGCTGAGTTATTTGAAAACTTTGATTTCAAACATGCTTTCTTATTTATTAAAAACCAGTTCCTTTATTTACTCCTTAAATGGTTTTAGATTTCTGGGATTTTGGCTTACTTGGATCAGATGGAGTCCGATAGACTTCATAGGATCCAAGGGCCAGTCATGTGCTCTTTCGGGTCGTGACAAAGTTGGTATCAAAGCGCTAGGTTGATCTTGGTTCGAGTCTAAGTTTGACTATGTGGAGCCTCGGGCGTTATCTATATACGGAACTTAGGCTTGACCTTACGGAACTTAGACTTAGTCGAGGGGGTATTATACCCGAACTTTCGTCGCATAGGATGACACTTGGTTGATGGAGTAGGTAGTTTGAGTAGAGGGACGTACCGTACGTATGTTCCGCGGCATACTTACAACACGCCACTCCGCTTAAGAAACCTTAGGATGTACATTTCCTTGCACGGTATTATATTCCTTCCTATGATCTATCCTTATCGATATTGGTTGTGGTTTTGCTGCCACGATTGCACGGGCAGAGTGAGCTACGGCTCGAGTTGCGTCAGCATGAGCTCGTCGTGGACGAGGACTGACCAGGGCGTGTTTCCAGAGACATACGATTGCATATTGAGGTGTCATCTTATTGTGTTTTCGCGCCATGAGCGTTGGACTGATCGCTTTTGCGAGATTTCTCGGGCGTACCGATCGGTACCAGAGGATTGAGTCACTGATAGAGGCCAGCCAGGATGTGATGACCATTGATATGTCGCTTATTTATGATGATTGAGGCGTTGTTCAGCGTACGGATGAATGAGCCAGTTGTTGCTGCAAATGACGAGATATCGCCCCAGATGTTGGAGCTACTGCAGCTTGAGCATATTCTTAGAGATATGATGGTGAGTCGCTAGTCACCGAGGATGAATGACTAGGACATGTAGTTCGTTCGCTTACCCGATGCGAGGTCACCAGATAGATTGATTCCAGCTAGAGGCGACTTCACGCAGATTCGTTGAGAGTCGATTGAGACGATCGAATGTCAGGAAACCATTTTCCAAGTTTAAAGTATTCAGAAAGACATGCAAGCGATTCTATGGACCCTCTAGAAGAATGAAACCCTAACTCGACATAATGACCGTGTGAAAGCCTTTGAACCTTAGGGTTTGCGGCAGTTCCGCGGCGCCATTAGTGAGGCTTGGGTTTGCCCTTCTACGGCTGGACCACCGATACTGTGGTATGTACTCGATACTATTAAACTGTACCCAAAATGTTGAGCTCTTGGGGGATTATGAGGTTCTGACGAGTCGATCGGATGGTTCGACATCTTTCGGATATTGTGATGGGACACTGCTTGGGAGACTCCAGATACGAGTATAGCCGTTGGAGCGTAGTCCATGCAGCCACGAGTAGACGAGTCCGAATCAGTCGACGTTGGAACAAGTGGAGTAAAGAGTTCGCATGAGATTTCAACAAGATGACGTTCCACTCCACTGACATCAGAGATGCGATATGCACGTTGAGGACGTGATCGGCTAGATATCTTCTACTGAGTGATGAAGATACCGAGTTCGTGATTTCGAGTCCGTGTGAGGGACTTCGGATGGACCGTAGCCGAGGGCATTGCAGTGCGTAGATAGAGACGCGACGTCGAAATGGACGATGATACAAACAAGCGGGATAAGAAGTTCGTGCGAGATGTAGAAGAGCTGTTACTACTCCCCGTTAAGATTAAAGGTCGGATATGCATACAGAGGCGATGGGATGCGACCAGCTTTCGAGTAGTTGTTGTACTAAGGACACGGATATCCAGAGAGCGAGAAAAGATTATGCCAGAGTACCAGCCTCCGTACAGTTTGGCTTAGGCGAGATCAGAAGAGACCTTGAGCAGGATTCCTTCCAATGCACTGCTGCAATAAGATTTGCACCATAAGCAGATGTGTGATGTGCATTCAAAAGACTAGAGGTCAGCGCCAGAGATGTGCTGCTTTACGAGCGGTCGTGAGGATTGACCGAGAGATGACCAGAGAAATGACAGAACAGAATCGTTCCCGTTAGCACACCTGACAGGGCCGATGAGCCGATTGATTGCGAGATTAGTAATCCACAGGGAAGATAAGGAACCAGAGGCAGAGGACGCCAGCCACGAGCAAGAGGCAAGTAGATATCTTGTGCCGCTAGCATTGGATGTACCGGCACCTTCTCGACTTTGAAGAAGGATATACCGACGGCGGTATTTATGATTTGTGATTTTGTGATTTGACTATCACGTATCCGTCACTTTGGATTTCGGTATTTTGGGCGATCTATTTGCATGATTTAATCTTGATGACTGAGTTTCATGGTATTTGTTTCTTGCACCATGGTTGCACCTACTGGGTATTTATACCTTGCGCATAGTTATTACTCTTGAGGTATTGATTGTGATTTCATGCCTATTTTATGCCGGTGATTTGATTTACGCTTCCAGCATAGTTTTCATGTACTTTTAGTGTTTTGATTTGATTTGTGCACGCTGATGCACGCGGTTGTGAGATTTTCCATCGCAGTACACCTGATTTTGATTAAGCCGCGTTGTATATCGTTTCGTGCCTTGGCTGCGCCTGCTTATGACTTCATGGATTTCATACGGTTGATTTGATGTTGTGCATATGTTACGCACACGATTTGATTTTGCACTCGGTATAGCTTATATGTGCTTGTAGTGCATTGATATGTGTTTTGTGCACGCAGTTGCACACGTTTATGATTTTCTTTATACCTGGGTATACTTGGTGTTGCTGCTTACGCATTTGAGTTATTGCTTGGTATTTGTGCATGGGATGCACCAGTTCTATACTTCGTGCGTTTGTCGCACTAGTTTTATGACTCTTGCGTTTATCGCATCAGATTTATATTCCGTGCCTTTGTTGCACTGGATTTATATTTTGTGCACTACGGTTGCACCTGACTTCGATTTGATGCCATTCGATATGTCGATTTTGATTCTGATATTGATGTTGATTCTTGCACTCCGTGCTTTTGACTGGACTTACGCATGTTCGGCGTTTGCCATTGGATTTCGTGATTCCGTGCATGATTGAGTGCGCAGGGTTTAGATTTTCATTCGTGCACGATGGATGCACCGATATGGGATTTTCGCGCATGTTGGGCGCATGTTTTGAGATACGATTTTGGTGCACACCAGATGCACTAAATCGAGATTCTTCGTGCATGTCAGATGCACCTGATTTGGCTGTCAGGCACACACGTTGCCTATGACAGATACTTCGTGCACACCCGTTGCACCTAGATGTTGTTTTGTGCACCTGTATGGCACATATATGGATTTTGATTTCCGTGCGCACCAGACGCACAGGGTGGTGTTATGTGCATTTTTGGGATTTATTCCTTTGGAGCAGTACATTTTAATGATATTTGATATTCGTTTTGTACTGAGCAGGACTAGTCAAAGGACAGTACCTGGATATATTTTGCATGCATTGATAATTATCGAAGGGATTTCCAAAAACGTGCTATAGTCTCAGCATATATATACCTACTTGTCCGATATGACACGAAACGTTTTAAAAACAAGGAAACCCTTCTAAATTGTTTTCAAAACGGCGGAACGTACATAGTAAACAAAAGATATATATGTATTTAGTTATTTTCTTATGAAAAACGTCCGCCACTGTACAGTGTTATGCGCATCGCATAACGACTTTAAAAAGATTTGGCATGCATTTACATCAGCTATTCACATGTATAGATTGGATGTCTACATGTATAGTTCTGATCTATATCATATTGCTTTTGTATTAGATTTGACATTTGTGTCTTTACCATGACTCCGATAATTACGAGATGCTTGACGGAGTTTTGCTTTTGAGTTATCTGCTCAGTACTCATGCGCATGCATTGCGCTATGATATTTTATGTATTGATGATTTCGGAGCCCCGATGACTTGGAATTTGTATTGAAATATTTTAGTATTTCGGGGTTTAAATTTAAATTCGGGGACCGAATTTCTTTAAAGGGGGTAGATTGTAACGTTTCAAAATAATAAAATATTATTTTTGGGAATTTTTATAATTTAATATTATTTTAATGAATATTTTAATATTCCGGTATAATTAAATACAAAAAATGGGGAAAAAATTATGAAAAATTCTAAAATAGGGTATTTTATGGAATTATGCCATTTAAAATTTTTATGATTAGTTATGTGCTAATTTAGAGCTAATCGCGATTAAAAATCGCTAATCGGATTTTTAGCTTTTTTGTGCAAAAATGTGCACATATCATTTTCCACACTTGTTACACTTGTTACATGTTTTGGGTGCATGGTTGCTTAGGGTTCACCATGGTGGGAGAAGAAAAGGAAAAGAAAAGAAAAGATAAAGGTCTCATGATGAGAGAGAGAGAGACCAAGTCAACCCCCATTTTTTGAACCATACTCCCATCATTTCCTCACACCCATTTCTCTGTCCCCTCTCCTTGAGCTGCTGCTGCTGCTGCTCCTCCCTCATCTCCCTCCCCTTCACTCCATAGATCCCTCTCATTTCCCTCACCAAAACCCCATTCCCACTTCACAAAACTTGCTCCCAAGCTCACTAGCTACACATTGAACCTAGCAAGATTGGATTTGGAGGACTTTGAGTAACTCAAGAAAATTCTTGAGTTGCCAAATGAGGTAAATTCTGGACCCATTAGAGTAATATTTCATTCCTTGTGCATCAATTATAGTTTCATGTCGATATGGTGTCGTTTGGTGAATTTGTGAAACTTCAAGTTAGGGTTTAGGTGAGATCTGAAATTAAAGATGAAATTGAGGCTTGTGGTGACCCTAGAACCCCTGATGTGATGTTATTTTGGATCAAACTAGAGACTAGAACACAGAATACGGATTTATGAGACGATGTCGGAGAAAAACTTTGAATCTGTGATCGTATTTTGAAATCTGCTTTCACCCCGAGACCCCAAAAAGGAAACTGAGTTGACAGTGAGATGTGCAGGCACCATGGAACCACCACACCAAACCCTAACCCCCAACTTCTCTTCCAGGCCGCCAATTAATTCCTTCTGGCCGCAATTTACGGCCAGAGCAGGAGGGATTTGGTTCGTTTTTGGTGCATGGCCCTATTTCCAATAGTGTTGACCCCTGGCATGTATAGATTTGTCTAATTTGACCTAGGGTGAAATCTGGAGCCTATTTCCTAAGTTGTTGTTTTGGATTCGTGCTTCCGTATTTCCGTATTGTGAATTCTGAGTTTGCGTATGGTGTTTTACCTCGACTACTTGGCGTTTATACGACGATATCGAGGGTTATTGATGGTTTTGGAAGCGTTGTCCATAGGTTCTAACCTATAAATCATAGCGTATCGTTTTGGGTTTCGTATGCCGTTTTAGTCTTGAATTGGTTTTGATACGCATTTGCGATACGTTAATGTGTAGGTACCCCATGAAGACTTCGGGACGACAAGCAAAAGCGTGGTGACATCGATGAATAAAGACGCAAGGTGAGTAGATTTATATCTATGGGGAGAAGTCGGGTGGATGGCGTATAGCACCCCCGCAGTCCGTGGTGATGTATACGAATACGTATACACACATATATTTATTATGTGTTGTAAGGATTATTGATGGTGATAATGGAATTATTGATGATAAGGATGTATTGTGTCACGCCCCGCTTTCCAGAGTACGCAAGATTGGGCACTTGACATAGCCAACCATGCTACATGTGGGTAGGAAGTATCCATCCACAGTCACATTACAGCTGTAGAGATATCAAGAACAAGATAAAAAAAACTATCTAACACATGTCCAAATCCAGAATAACAAGAGTCAATGATAAATAAGTGCGAAAGCAAATGATCCAATACAATAATAGAAAAGTACGTCCCATAATGCGGGCTCACATCTGGAAATAAAATGCAAGAAATAAACTAATCACCACAGAACTCACAAATCAGCCTGCTGGCTGAAGTACTCCTGCTCGGTCGGCGACAGTGGTAAAGAATCTGGGCCATGCAAAACCCAGACGTCAGCGCGTCATGTCAACCAATAATAATATGAACATGGTAATAGGCAATGTATAAATAAACATGAATAAAGCAATAGTATGAAGCAAGCAGTGCAGGTAGTGTGCAGTGGGTAACTAAACTGTTCTATCGGGTTCCTATTCTAAAGTCTTTGAAATCAATTCGAGTAATCCTCCATGTAACTCAAAGGATATGTCCCGTTACCCCCCGGGACCATGGATCAGGAAGATGGGAACCAATAATGGTTCTGTCCCGTTGCCCCCCGGGACCACGGATCAGGAATGTAAGAGTCACGAATGGCTCTGTCCTGTTACCCCCCGGGACCACGGATCATGAATGTAAGAGTCACGAATGGCTCTGTCCCGTTACCCCCCGGGACCACGGATCAAGTAATACCCTTTTAAGTTACACTTTAGATTACCCGTTTGATTTCCCCATACCCCCAGGTTATATGTGTCAGGTCGGATATTCAGTAGTCAAGGACTAATGCCAACACAGGATCAGGTAACAGGTCAGGTTTGTCTGGATAGACAACAGGAATGGTCCATGAGGACTCCAAGTCAGATTTGTTGGCATTAGGCATGAGATCAGGTAACAGGTCAGGTCATGGTACATCAGGTCAAGTCGATAGTAAAGGGTACCATGTCCGGTGCATCGGTATATATATATATATATGTCATGTGTAGCAAGGTCAGGTCAATATGTAACACAAGCGAGGGTGTGCTCACAACAGGCATAAAATCGAACAAGGAATAGCAGCAGGAAATAAACAATGAATTTAACAACAATAAGCAATTTATTTAATCACATTAGTGCATTAATATAGTGCAGTCGTATTATCATATTAACAGGTTTGAGCACCCTTGCGGTGCAATAACTCACATGACTGTGCAATACTGTTATATCAATATCAGAATGTAATAGAGCTACAAGTGTAAGGTTACCGTCCTTTAAACGGTAAATGTGATTAACGGGTAACTTCGTTATTAGGGTTAAAGTGGCAAAATGCGGTTTTAGGTTAACTGTATCATGATATAAGTCATATTTCGTCCAAATGAGAAAAGTAGCTACACCTAGTTAATTTTGCAAGTTTACTGAGTCAAACACACTTAATTTGTATAGCATAGCATGTACCAAGTAATACTTGCCTCGACGGTTCGCGAACCGGGAAAAACGGACGTAGCGTCGGCGGAAAAACACGCGACGGACGCACGGTTCACGGATCGAGTCCAAACAACGAACAGTGGGACCACACGGACCGAGGTACCTTGCTGGAATGTCGGGTCAAGTCGTCGGCACGGCCGGATTCCGGCGAACCGCCAAAACAGCGACAAAAGTTAGCAAATACTATGCACGGACAAATAACAACCAGCGAGGGGAAAAAGGAAGGGGGAAAGTGAAGGAAAGCTTACTGGGGTTGCAAGGGTCACGATAGCGACGGGGTCGACGGTGATGGGACGCCGGCGAGGAAGCGGCGGCGGCAGACTCGGCTGCAGGTTGCTGTTGGGTTCTGTTGCGGCGCCGGGCACTTGGGAGGAGGAGGAAGGTGTCGTGGTCGGGAAGAGGGCGAAGAGGAAGATGCTGGCGTCGTCGGCGACGGGTTGCAGCGGCGACGGCGGGCACCGTGGGTGCAGGTGGCTATGGTGTTGGGCTGCACGGGGACGTGGGAGAGGAGGAAGGAGGTCTGCGGTGGCGACGAGGACGATGGTGGTGGTAGCGTCGGCGTTGGGCTGCAGCGGCGACGAGCACGGTGGCTGGGCTAGGGTTCCGGTGGGGTTTCCTTCTTTTCTCGCGATTGGGTTTTCTAGAGGAGGGACGTGAAATATATATAGGGGGGAGAGAGAGAGTTAGAGAGAGAGAGAGAAAGAGAAATTAGAGAGAGAGAGAGAGACGTGAGGAAGAGAGAGATAGAGACAGAGAAAGAGAGAGGAGAGATAGAGAGGTAGAGAGAGGGATGGAGGCGGGCCCACGAGAGTTTAAAACCCCTCGTGATTGGCTGAGCGAAGGATAAAGGAAATTTAAAAGATTTCCTAAATATTTAAATGGTTATCCTCGTAACAGATTAAGGTTTGGGTATATATTATAGTTTAGAATATTTAATTAAATTGGGATTTTGGCGCTAAATGAAACATTTCCAAATCGCGCCCGGGTTGCGCCCAAAAATTTGAAATTTAAATAATAGTATTTTAAGCGGGTTCCAAATTTTAAAATGAAGTGTTTTATGATTAAAAAGCATGCCCCCAGTCGGACACTTGCACGCGCGCGTAGCCGTCCAAACTCGCCCGTTTCACCGAACGGGATGAAAATTCGACGCACGGACGCTACCACGCGGCTAGGGGTGACGAGTAGGCCAATATGGATATTTTTAATTTTACTTTAGGTGTTAAAATTTGTTATATGCAAAAATGACTTTGCCGGTTAAAATTTTGCAATAAGAACCAAACAGCAAGATAAATGAAATGAGCAAAGTCAAACACTCAACCAGTAACAGAAATAGTATTATTGGGCTCTGGTGTTACATCATACCCAACTACAAAAAGAATTTCGTCCTCGAAATTCCAAGAATACAAGATAAATAACTACAGGAAAAGGTGAGGAAATCTCTGCCGGATCTCGTCTTCTCGCTCCCAAGTGGATTCTCCATGCGATCGATTACCCCAAGAAACTAGCACAAGGGGGATAACTTTGTTCTTAAGAACCTTTTCCCTCCGATCCTTAATTTCAACCGGTCGCTCCTCAAAAGTTAGGTCCTCCCGTACAGTTAACTCCGAATGATCCAAGACGTGGGTTTCATCTCGAACATACCTTCGTAGTTGAGATACATGAAACATATCGTGCACACCTGCCAAGGACTGTGGTAACGCCAAACGGTACGCTACCTCTCCAACACGCTCCAATATCTCGAAGGGTCCAACGAATCGAGGACTAAGCTTTCCCCGACTCCCAAAACGAATCACTCCTCTAGTCGGTGATATCTTCAAGAATACCAAATCACCCACGGCGAACTCTAGAGGTCTTCTTGACGTGTCAGCCCAACTTTTCTGTCTGTCTTGAGCTGCCTTCATATGCTTCCTGATTGTATTAACCTTCTCAACGGTCTGTACTACCAAATCTGGTCTCAATAATCTTCGTTCACCAACGTCATCCCAACAAACAGGTGAACGACACTTACGACCATTTAAAGCTTCAAACGGAGCCATCTGAATAGTCGCTTGGAAACTATTGTTGTAAGAAAACTCCACCAAGTGTAGGTGATCCTCCCAAGAACCCTTGAAGTCCAACATGCATGCTCTCAACCTATCCTCAAGAGTTTGGATCGTTCTCTCCGACTGACCATCAGTTTGAGGATGATAAGCTATGCTAAACTTCAATCGAGTCCCCAGGCTTTCCTGTAAACTCCTCCAGAAGTGTGATAAGAACCGAGTGTCCCGATCGGACACGATGCTCACCGGTACTCCATGCAATCTTACAATCTCCTGCATGTACCGCTCTACCAAAGTCTCCGTTGATTAACCAACCCGAAAAGGAATAAAGTGAGCTGCCTTGGTCAACCGATCGACAATCACCCATACTGCATTGTTGCCCTTTGGACTTCGCGGTAAAGCCGTCACGAAATCCATGGTTATATGTTCCCACTTCCACTGAGGAATCGGAAGTGGTTGCAACAAACCAGCAACTCTTTGGTGTTCAGCCTTGACTTGCTGACATACCAAGCACTTAGCCACGAAGCGAGCGATCTCCCGTTTCATACCTTCCCACCAGAAATGCTGTCGAATATCTCGGTACATCTTTGTACCTCCTGGATGTACAGAGTAAACTGAACTGTGTGCCTCCTTCATAAGCTCTTCACGCACATCCCCCTTTGGCACACACACACGGCTACCATACCTCAACGAACCATCTTCGTGGACCAGTAAATCTGTTCGTAGTCTGGCTTCAACCTGCTCTCAAAACTTTTGCAGTCTAGGATCCTGCGATTGTGCCGCTTTAATCTTCTCAACTAAGGACGACTGTACTTGCAACTGCATCAACTGTCCCGTAGAATGTGGTAGCATGACCTCCAAGTCAAATCTTCGAAAATCCGCAATGATCTCCCTCTGTGTAGTCAATACCTGAATCACTGGTAACCGACTAAGCGCATCCGGCACGACGTTAACTTTTCCCGGATGGTACTTAAGATCAAGGTCGTAGTCGGCCATCAGCTCCAACCATCTGCGTTGCCTCATGTTCAACTCCTTCTGAGTGAATACATACTTCAAACTCTTGTGATCTGTAAAAACTTCGACTCTCTCGCCCAAAAGGTAGTGTCTCCAAATCTTCAAGGCGAAGATCACAGCCGCAAGCTCCAGGTCATGAGTCGGATAATTCTTCTCATGGGTCTTCAGTTGTCTTGATGCGTAAGCTACGACCTTCCCATTCTGCATCAAAACACATCCCAATCCTCTTCCAGACGTGTCGCTGTGAATCACCAGTCCTCCGGAATTGTCTGGTACGGTCAGGATAGGGGCGGTTATCAACTTCTGCTTCAACGTCTCGAAAGCCAATGCACATTTATCCGTCCAAACAAAAGGTACTTCCTTGCGCGTAAGCTTGGTCAACGGTTCTGCCAAACGAGCGAAGTTCTCCACAAATCTCCTGTAGTATCCGGCTAAACCAAGGAAACTTCTCACCTCAGCCACATTTCTTGGAATAGGCCAATCTCGAACTGCGGCAATATTTTCGGAATCGACGGCGATTCCATCGCCCGACACAACATGCCCCAGAAACTTCACTTCTTCCAGCCAAAATTCTCACTTACTCATCTTCGCATACAATTTCTCATGTCTCAGTGTCTGTAGTGCGATCTTCAAATGCTCAGCATGCTCTTCCGAACTCTTCGAGTAAACCAGAATGTCGTCAATGAATACCACAATAAACTGGTCCAAGAATGGTGAAAAGATTCTGTTCATCAAATCCATGAATATTGCCGGCGCATTCGTTACTCCGAAGGGCATCACTAGATACTCGAAATGTCCATACCGAGTTCGAAACGCCGTCTTGCAAATATCTTCTGCTTTCACTCGGACCTGATGATATCCGGATCGCAAGTCCAGTTTCGAGAATACCCTCGCGCCGCTAAGCTGCTCAAAAAGTTCTCCAATGCGAGGGATCGGGTACTTGTTCTTAATAGTCACCCGGTTTAATTCTCTATAATCAATGCACATCCTTCTCGTGCCATCCTTCTTTTTTACTAAAAGAACTGGATCTCCCCAAGGCGAGTTGCTGCTTCGAATCCAACCCTTCTCAAGCAATTCACCAACTTGCTTCGTAACTTCTTCCAATTCCACTGGTGCCATTGGATAATAAGCTTTAGACACTGGCGCTGCACTAGGAATAAGGTCAATCGCGAACTCCACGTCTCGCTTCGGCGGTAAGCCAGATATATCTTCAAATACGTCTATAAAGTCGCGAACAACTGCCGGCTTTTCAGTACTATCAACTTCCATAGCTGCAAGAACACTGTGTGTCGGCCTAGCCCTGAACTCGACTGGCCCGACAGAACTGCTTCCCCCAGTGAAGGTAAACTCAGGGTGTCCGGGAATCTGGAAAATTACCTTCCTTGCCCTACAGTCAATGTAGGCGTGGAAAGTGCCAAGGAAATCCATTCCCAAGACAACTTCATAGCTGCCCGTATCAATTACCAAGAAATCTGCAAAGAGTTCCCGTCCGCACACAACAACTGTACAATCTCTACATTCCCTACTAGCTATGATTTTCCCATTCCCAGTGTGTATGTCCCAAAAACTAGACAGGGTCGTGCAGGTAATCGAGTGCGTAGTTATAAATTTGGATGACATAAAACAGTGGGATGCTCCGGAATCAAATAATGCCAATGCGGGAAAACCATGAACGAGTAAAGTACCTGAAATCACTTCTCCTGATGCCTTAGCTTCCTCAGCTGTCAAGGTGAAAGCTCGAGCCTGATTAGGTCCCTGAGTCAGCTGTTTCTGCCCTTGGAACGGTCTCTGCGGAGGCTTCTGTATATCATCTCTCGTGCGAAGCTTCGACGGACAAGCACCAACTGCGTGATCGGCTGCTCCACAAACCAAACAAAGTCCCAGCTTCCTCCGGCAATCCTTCTGCACATGCCCAGGCAAACGGCAGTAGTCACAAATCATGCCTTTTCTTCGATCAACGACCACAGGCTTCTTCATTGGGGCTACGCCACGTCGATCCACTGGAATACCTCTGCGTCCATGATCTCGGTTAGGTACAAATGCGGGCTTCCTGGCCGCAACTGCTGTCTGTTGTAGGTTCCCTTTCATTCCCGATAAACGCTGCTGCTCCCGGGCTGCCGTAAGAACCTGCGAGAAAGTGGTCAAACCCAGGGAGACAATCTGCCTCTGGATGTCCACATCCAAACTGCGCAAGAACCTTCGCGCCCTGTCTGCCTCGTTGGTGACTAAGGGTCCAGCGAAGCGGCTGAGTCTCGTCCATTCCGCTGCATGTACGTCCACAGGTGCCCCATTTTGCCTCAGCCCAATAAATTTCTCTTCCATTTCCTCCCGTGCAGTCCGCGGGAATAATTTCTCCAGGAAACTCTTAGAGAAATCCGCCCAACTGATTGGCTTGGGCAAGCGGGTCTCCTCCACAAGCCACCACTCTCGGGCGTAATCCACCAGCTGAATGCGCACCACATCAACTCTTTTGTCCTCTGGGATCTGTGCCGCAATCAGCAAATTCTCCGTGTCCACTAGCCACTGCTCGGCTGGCAACGGCTCCTCCAGACCAGTAAAAGTAGTAGGACCCAAACGTCTGAAATCTGCCACGGTCCTTACCCGGTCAACTGGTTTCGCTCCAGCGTTGTTTACAGACTGCCGAATGGCCTGCAAACCCTCCTGAAATGAATCTGCTTGCTGCTGGATCAGCTCAGCATGCCTTTTCTGATTTTCCAACATTCCACGTATCACTCCCAATATGGCGGCTTCATCCACGCGCCTCTGATACGTCTTGAAATTCTTATCCGCCATATTCCTGAAATCAAAACACCCAACATTAGCATGATGATAGATTCGATATATAAATCAAGGCTAGAACTCCAAGATACTTAAATAGAGTACCGCATTGTAACTATGCCGCGGTATCATAGCCACAATTACTTAACTCCACCCAAGTCGCCTAAGTCCTAGAGATAACAAGAAATCAGGTTTTCGAGTTGACATGCAAAGTAAGTTTGCACGTCGATATAATCCGGAAGAATGTGATTCAAGAATGGTAAAACGGTCAAGGTGGTAGGACATGTTTCCTAAGCACGGGTATTCTGATTCGTGTATCGGGTACGATACCCAACTACAAAAGAATCAACCCAACTAACCTATGGCTTTAATACCAAAAGAACCATGTCACGCCCCACTTTCCAGAGTACGCAAGATTGGGCACGTGACATAGCCAACCATGCTACCTGTGGGTAGGAAGTATCCATCCACAGTCATATTACGGCTGTAGAGATATCAAGAACAAGATAAAAAAAACTATCTAACACATGTCCAAATCCAGAATAACAAGAGTCAATGATAAATAAGTGCGGAAGCAAATGATCCAATACAATAATAGAAAAGTACGTCCCATAATGCGGGCTCACATCTGGAAATAAAATGCAAGAAATAAACTAATCACCACAGAACTCACAAATCAGCCTGCTGGCTGAAGTACTCCTGCTCGGTCGGCGACAGTGGTAAAGAATCTGGGCCATGCAAAACCCAGACGTCAGCGCGTCATGTCAACCAATAATAATATGAACATGGTAATAGGCAATGTATAAATAAACATGAATAAAGCAATAGTATGAAGCAAGCAGTGCAGGGTAGTGTGCAGTGGGTAACTAAACTGTTCTATCGGGTTCCTATTCTAAAGTCTTTGAAATCAATTCGAGTAATCCTCCATGTAACTCAAAGGATATGTCCCGTTACCCCCCGGGACCACGGATCAGGAAGATGGGAACCAATAATGGTTCTGTCCCGTTGCCCCCCGGGACCACGGATCAGGAATGTAAGAGTCACGAATGGCTCTATCCCGTTACCCCCTGGGACCACGGATCAGGAATGTAAGAGTCACGAATGGCTCTGTCCCGTTACCCCCCGGGACCACGGATCAGGAATGTAAGAGTCACGAATGGCTCTGTCCCGTTACCCCCGGGACCACGGATCAAGTAATACCCTTTTAAGTTACACTTTAGATTACCCGTTTGATTTCCCCATACCCTCAGGTTATATGTGTCAGGTCGGGTATTCAGTAGTCAAGGACTAATGCCAACACAGGATCAGGTAACAGGTCAGGTTTGTCTGGATAGACAACAGGAATGGTCCATGAGGACTCCAAGTCAGATTTGTTGGCATTAGGCATGAGATCAGGTAACAGGTCAGGTCATGGTACATCAGGTCAAGTCGATAGTAAAGGGTACCATGTCCGGTGCATCGGTATATATATATGTCATGTGTAGCAAGGTCAGGTCAATATGTAACACAAGCGAGGGTGTGCTCACAACAGGCATAAAATCGAACAAGGAATAGCAGCAGGAAATAAACAATGAATTTAACAACAATAAGCAATTTATTTAATCACATTAGTGCATTAATATAGTGCAGTCGTATTATCATATTAACAGGTTTGAGCACCCTTGCGGTGCAATAACTCACATGACTGTGCAATACTGTTATATTAATATCAGAATGTAATAGAGCTACAAGTGTAAGGTTACCGTCCTTTAAACGGTAAATGTGATTAACGGGTAACTTCGTTATTAGGGTTAAAGTGGCAAAATGCGGTTTTAGGTTAACTGTATCATGATATAAGTCATATTTCGTCCAAATGAGAAAAGTAGCTACACCTAGTTAATTTTGCAAGTTTACTGAGTCAAACACACTTAATTTGTATAGCATAGCATGTAGTAAGTAATACTTGCCTCGACGGTTCGCGAACCGGGAAAAACGGACGTAGCGTCGGCGGAAAAACACGCGACGGACGCACGGTTCACGGATCGAGTCCAAACAACGAACAGTGGGACCACGCGGACCGGGGTACCTTACTGGAATGTCGGGTCAAGTAGTCGGCACGGCCGGATTCCGGCGAACCGCCAAAACAGCGACAAAAGTTAGCAAATACTATGCACGGACAAATAACAACCAGCGAGGGGAAAAGAAAGAGGGAAAGTGAAGGAAAGCTTACTGGGGTTGCAAGGGTCGCGATAGCGACGGGGTCAACAGCGATGGGGCGCCGGCGAGGAAGCGGCAATGGCAGACTCGGCTGCAGGTTGCTGTTGGGTTCTGTTGCGGCGCCGGGCACTTAGGAGGAGGAGGAAGGTGTCGTGGTCGGGAAGAGGGCGAAGGGGGAGATGCTGGCGTCGTCGGCGACGGGTTGCGGCGGCGACGGCGGGCACCGTGGGTGCAGGTGGCTATGGTGTTGGGCTGCACGGGGACGTGGGAGAGGAGGAAGGAGGTCTGCGGTGGCGACGAGGACGATGGTGGTGGTGGCGTCGGCGTTGGGCTGCAGCGGCGACGAGCACGGTGGCTGGGCTAGGGTTCCGGTGGGGTTTCCTTCTTTTCTCGCGATTGGGTTTTCTTGAGGAGGGACGTGAAATATATATAGGGGAGAGAGAGAGAGTTAGAGAGAGGGAGAGAAAGAGAAATTAGAGAGAGAGAGAAAGAGAGAGACATGAGGAAGAGAGAGATAGAGACAGAGAAAGAGAGAGGAGAGATAGAGAGGTAGAGAGAGGGATGGAGGCGGGCCCACGAGGGTTTAAAACCCCTCGTGATTGGCTGAGCGAGGGATAAAGGAAATTTAAAAGATTTCCTAAATATTTAAATGGTTATCCTCGTAACAGATTATGGTTTGGGTATATATTATAGTTTAGAATATTTAATTAAATTGGGATTTTGGCGCTAAATGAAACATTTCCAAATCGCGCCCGGATTGCGCCCAAAAATTTGAAATTTAAATAATAGGATTTTAAGCGGGTTCCAAATTTTAAAATGAAGTGTTTTATGATTAAAAAGCATGCCCCCCAGTCGGACACTTGCACGCGCGCGTAGCCGTCCAAACTCGCCCGTTTCACCGAACGGGATGAAAACTCGACCACGGACGCTACCACGCAGTTAGGGGTGACGAGTAGGCCAATATGGATATTTTTAATTTTACTTTAGGTGTTAAAATTTGTTATATGCAAAAATGACTTAGCCGGTTAAAATTTTGCAATAAGAACCAAACAAGCAAGATAAATGAAATGAGCAAAGTCAAACACTCAACCAGTAACAGAAATAGTATTATTGGGCTTGGGTGTTACATATTGGTTTAGTATAGTGCGAACCCTAGAGTAGTGGTTGCACTCACACATACACGTACACATATACTTGCATACATTCTTTCATTTATCTGTGCGCATATGGAGGTGTGTATATCTACACATGGGTATGGGACTATGTGTTCATATACTGGATTTGAGGATGATACGTGGGATTGAGATGAGTCGATGAGATTTGATTTGAAGCCGTGAGATCGGCGATATGACAGAGTTCGTATTTGAGATGTGATATGATGGTAGTGATACCTGTTATGTGATGAGATAATGTATATATTGACTCAGATTTAGGTGGTTTTCATACTCCTCCCGATTGACTTGATTGTTGGGTCCGTAGTTCGCATAGTAGGCGTTAGACTAGACCCGAGTCATACCTATTTCAAAACTAACGAATCGGGGATATTTTAAAGATAGGCAAAAGGGATTCTACGGATATTTTCAAACGACACATCTTTTCATCAAACACCGTAGCCCTTATTTTACCAAAAAACCCTGATTTGTCTTATTTCAAAAGGCAAGGCTGCATGATATATTTATTGAGATAGATTCCTTACTGTTGCGTTGATTATTCGATTCCGCATACTCATGCTATTTGCATTGCATTGCTTGTGTTTATTGATATATATTACAGTCATGCTGCTAGGACACCAGCACCATTATCGATGTTGCGTATGTTCCACGTACACTTTTTGCCGGCTCACACACTTCATCATCGATAATTGCCATGTCACTACACTGTAGTACTGTTGCATTCAGGATATGATTCTTGCATGACAGACTGATGTGCTTACATTTCTTTTACATGTCACATACATCATGCTTTCTGATTATACGCATTAAGAGTTGTTGTTTCCATGATATTTCTGGATTTTGGGAACCGTGGGTATTTCAAAAGAGAATATGTCATTGCTTTAAAATCCCGGTTACCCTTGATATGATATTTCAGTGCGTCCACCATGTGTTTTCTGGGTGCTGAGAGCGACATGTGAAACCCGATTCGAGGAGTGGACGAGCCGATTGCGGGTACATGATGGACCCGGTATGGTTCCCTTCGGCAAGATGATCGAAGGATTTTGCCGATTGAGCCTGGAGGTGGACGAGTACCTACCGGTGATTGGTTGGACCTGGCGGTTATCCGGAGGATACCGGCCAGAGTCGATAGATGGATATGGGCGTAGTGCTGGGGCCGAGGGCCGATTCCGCAGATGGAGCCCGATATATGAGGATTTACGTGCCGATGCTGGGCACAGTTTTCATGATGTTTTCGAGTGTCGATACTGGGCACTCCGGTTCCATGATTTTGACGTGTCGCGAGGGACACGGGTGGTTTATATCCTCATATTTCCATGCATATGCTGATGATATTTACATGCATGATGGTTATTGTTATTTGGTGACGAGTGGACGGGATCCACGTCCATGCAGATTGATTTCATTGATCATACCTCACATTTATGATATGCTATTACCTGAGGCACTGGCACGAGCACTTTTCACTACACTCATGTATAGAGATTACATTGCCAGTTTAGCATGCTTCAGACTTGTTCATATTGAGGTTTATATATATATCTGAATGTATTGACCTAGGATGGGTCATACATTCGATCTCTGCTTGTAGATATTTTCTATTCACGAGTTGGCAACTCACCCCCGTTGTGCCACAGTCCTTGCAGGTTTTTGCCGTATCGATTCCATAGCGGCATTTCTGGCACACTGCTTACATATGGGTGGCTTGCTTGAGTAGGTAGGTTCTCTTGTATCAGAACCGCCATTATTCCTGTATTATTCATTGTATCTAGAAATTCCATCAACCAAAACTTGTATATTGTTTCAGACTTAGAGACAGTGATGTATTATTTCGACCTTAGAGCCGCGCTTGTATTTTTTATGGTTTTCTGGGTGTTTTGAGTCTCTTTTTGGGTTTTGATTCTCGCCCTTTGGCGTTTTATATTATTATTGCTTGCGTGGTTATGACCGTCGATTGACGAAGAGCTAGCTCCCGCTTGGGGATGCCTTTTTCCATTTCATATATATTATTCTTGTTGTACCCCGTTTGGGGTCAGTTTTTATAAAGGAAACTCTGCCGAAATTTTCAGAAAAGACTTCACATTTTTTTAAAATGCATTTCGACTGAGTTATTTGAAAACTTTGATTTCAAACATGCTTTCTTATTTATTAAAAACCAGTTCCTTTATTTACTCCTTAAATGGTTTTAGATTTCTGGGCTTTTAGCTTACTTGGATCAGATGGAGTCCGATAGACTTCATAGGATTCAAGGGCCAGTCACGTGCTCTTTCGGGTCGTGACAAAAACATATTGCGAGGGTAAGTCCAGATCAACATCGAGCTTGCAAACGAACTCGTACCTGCCACGTGATAACATTCTCAAAGGAGGGGGAGTACGAGAATATGCACGACCTCTCCCAGTGCTTCGTAAATGAGAATGAGGACGAGATGATCTCAGAATTTCCACCAGTGCCAAAAGAGCTGGAGGATGGGATACACACCACGGCAGACAATTTAAGAAAAATTGACTTAAGGACGGAAAACGATCCGATGCCAACATTCGTCAGTGAGCTGTTGTCTAAAACACAGGTGGCCACACTAAAGGACGTGCTTATGCAATATAAAGACTGTTTCGCATGGAACTATTTCGAGATGATATAACTAGATCCAGAAATAGCGGTGCATAAACTGGCGATATCGCCGGACGTCAAGCCAATCAAACAAGAGCCAAGAAAAATGCGGCTCGAACTCGAGATGAGTGTCAACGTCGAAGTCAGGAAACTAATTGAATCCGGCTTCGTCCAAGAAGTTCAATATCCTGACCGGGTCGCCAATATCGTTCCAGTGATGAAGAAAAATAGGGCGGTGCGCATCTACGTGGACTTTCGGGACCTCAACAAGACTTGCCCGAAGGATAACTTCTCAGTACCCGTTACCGAGCTAATGATCGATAACACGTCTACCCATGAGGTCTTCTCCTTCATGGATGGATATTAGGGGTATAATCAAATAAAGATGCATCCCGAAGACCAAAAGCATACTGCCTTCCGGACTCCGCTGGGCATATTCTGCTATAAAGTGATGCCCTTCGGTCTGAAGAACGCTGGAACTACCTACCACAGGGCCATGGCGAAGATCTTCGATGACCTCATACATGAGATTGTCGAATGTTATATCGACGACCTTGTGGTGAAAAGCAAATCGTATGAGGAACATTGTGAACATCTAAACACAGTGTTTCAACGTCTTCGGAAGTATAATCTGCAGATGAACCCTCTGAAATGCGCGTTTGGAGTCTCCTCAGGCAAATTCTTAGTATACATCATACAACACCGAGGCATCGAAATAGACCCATCGAAGATCAAGGCGATTACGGAGATGCCCTCGCCAAGAACTTTCAAACAACTGCGGTCTCTCCAAGGAAAGCTCGCGTATATTCGGCGGTTCATACCCAACCTCTTCGGCAAATGCCGACCCTACAACCATCTAATGACGAAGGGGACCCCGTTCGTTTGGGATCGTAAATGCCAAAGTGCACTGGACAAAATCAAGCAATACTTACAGAATCCGCCGGTACTGACCGCTCCGGTCAAGGGAAGGCCCCTCATCCTGTACACAACAGACCTTGAAGGTTCTCTAGGCAAACTATGGGCACAGGAGAACGATCAGGGAAAGGAGAGAGCTCTCTACTATTTGAGTCGAGTTCTTCTGGGGGCAGAAAACAACTACTCCCCTATTGAAAAGAATTGCCTGGCACTGATCTTCGCGATAACGAAGCTCAGGCACTACGCCTTGGCACACGAGGTCCATCTCAAATAAAAGGTGGATCCTCTCAAATATTTGATGTAAAGAGCCATACTAACAGGAAGGCTTGCCAAATGGGCCCTCCTCTTGATGGAGTTCTCGATAATGTATCGACCCCTCAAAGTATTAAAAGGCCAGGCCATCGCCGACTTTCTCGCTGAGCATCCGATACCAGCCGACTCTCCCTTAAAAGGCCAGGCCATCGTTCGACGCAATTGAAGGAGGGAAGGAAGGAAATAATGTCCAATGGGAACTATACTTTGGCAGAGCATCTTCTTTGAAGAAGCGAAAGCAAAGCACCCCCATAATCAAAGCTGGGGTAGACCTTATCTTCATGACTCCACAAGAAAGAATAATGCGTTTCGCCCTTTCCTTAATAGAACCGAGGACAAACAATGAGGCTGAGTACAAAGATTTGATAGCGGGTCTTGAGATTACTGTCGACATGGGAATCGAAAACCTACTCATATATGGAGACTCCCAGCTAGTCGTTAGCCAAGTAAATGGCAACTATCAGACGTGTAAACCGGAGTTGGTAAAATATGGCGAAAGAGTGCAGCAACTGCTGACTCAAATTCCTTCCTACATCCTTGAAAGCATACCGCGTGCAAAAAATAGCAAGGCGGATGCGTTAGCTAAGCTCGCTAAAGAACTGGCTGATGAAAACCTCGATCATGTAAGGATCATTGTGCAAAGCCACCATATTCTCGCGCCAGCAGAAATACCTCCGGAGTCGTCTGAAAGAAAGGAAGTGACTAAACAAGCAGCCTTCCAATTAGAGGATGAAGAAAAGGCTAAGGATTGGAGAGAAGTCTTCGTAGACTACTCCAAATCCCATCGAACACCCGAAAACGCATCTTCAAGACATCAGCTCATGAAACGAGCTCAGTCTTTTTCCTTCATCAATGATACTCTATATAAGAAATCGTTCGACAGTTTGTGGCTAAGGTGCCTGGGACCAGAAAAAGCAAGGAGAGTCATCCAAGAAACCCATGACGGACTCTGCGGTTCTCATCAAGCCGGGCCAAAGATGAAGATGAAGATCAAGAGAATGGGTTACTACTGGCCCACGATGATTCAAGACTGCCTTGAATATGCGAAGCAGTATCACTCGTGCCAAATTCACGGGGACATCATCCACCAACATCCAAATCCGCTCCACCCAACGGTAGCCAGCTGGCCATTCGAAATGTGAGGAACCGACATAATTGGTCCCACTGAACCAGCGTCATCGAAATGACACCGGTTCATACTGGCAACGACCGATTACTTCTTTAAGTTGGCAGAAGCAGTCCGCTAAGGGAAGTGAAGACGGAGAACATCCTCCACTTCTTCAAGACACATGTCATATACCGGTTCGGTGCTCCGTGACGGATAATCTCGGATAACCGGCCGGCCTAAAAAACCATAAAATCAGCCGCTTCGCAGAACAGCACAAAATAGACTGGAGATACTCTTCAGTCTATGATCCCTGAGCCAACGGTCTAGTTGAGGCTTTCAACAAGACCTTGACGAAGATCATAAAGAAAACGGTGTCCAGAAATAAAAAGGAATGGCATGAGAGACTGCATGAAGCTCTCTGGGCATATCGAACCACGTTCAAAATGGCCACGAATACAACGCTATACGCGTTGGTATTCGGCACGGAAGCGGTACTTTCCTTGGAGATAGAGCTACCCTCTCTACGAGTGGAAGTTCGGTACGAGCTGACGGATGAAGAAAATGCCCATCTTCGGCTTGAGGAGCTCGATGCCCTCAATGAATCTCGTCTCATGGCGCAGCAAAACCTGGAAGCTTACAAAGCAAGGATGGCGTGCTCATACGAAAGACTAACCAGGCCAAGAACATTCTGCCGAGGCGAACTCGTGCTAGTTGTCAAAAAACTATGATTCCCAACCGTGCAAAACGGGGGAAATTCGAGCCAAACTAGTGAATGAAATAGACACTCTGCTCGACCCACGCATCTCGCTGAGAGTTAAAGGTCAATACCTCAGGAGCGAGACGCTTAAGCTCAATCTCATGCAGGCAAGCCTCGATCTTCCTGCAATAATCAACCCAAGAATCGACGAGATCTTCATTATGGAAGTTCACGAGCGTCGCCAGCATCGGATTGACTTCATCGGCAAAATCCATAGCAGAGGTGAGGTCATCGACGTCGAGATCTTCAATAAACTCGCTTAACATCCGCAGGCTATTCATTGCGCCCCTAGAAGATGGACGTTTAGCGAAGGGTCCCGTGGGCGTAGGAATGCGGGACTCAAAAAGAGCTGAAGCAGGCATAATCGCTGCAAAATAAATCACGTTCATATTTCAACTCGAAAGACAAAGAAAACACCCGAGGGACGGAATCTACCGTACCGGCTGTTGAAGGTGGCAAAACAGGGTGCACCGGAGGCATGGCTATTCTTTCGCTTCCTCCTCCGAGCCGTGATACTGTGGTCAATATAACGAAGGCTTAGCAACAAGAAGTCTACTCATAAAAAAAGGAGAAACACTAGGTGAAGAGTATACTGACCAATACCGGAAGGTGGAACGACTTCCGATTGAAAGAAAAATGCGGGTTTAGCACCTGGTACAAATGATTGAAAAGTACTCCTGTAGAGTCGCGACAATATACAGTCAATACAAAGAGAATTGTATCCACAGTTAAGCAACTGTTCCCCTGCGGAAAATAAATAAATAAATAGAGTAACGAAGAAAATCCCAAGTGGAGCCTCATGTGCCCACACGAGATAGACGCTTCGCTTAACAAAACTAAGCCAAAACTGAACCTCACGTGCAGACACGTGACCTCTATAAGCAAAGTATACAGGCGCCTGAATGAAGCAAACAAGTGGGACAAAAAGAAGCTCACATGATAACACGTGACACCCTTGGATCGGCTTAACTTGGTGGGGTCACGTGCTACACGTGATAGACTCCCATGCCTTCTGTAATGATAAAAGTAAATTCTAATTAAAAGGGACTAAAATCCTTATTTGGAAAATACTTCCTTGGATCTTTCTAAACAAGAAAGATTACGCTCTATAAAACAGAGCGCCGTTGGATTAAAGATCCAATGGTGATTAAAAATCACCAATCTACAGAAAAATTCTGTGCAAGGAAATATCTTCCTAAATTTGTTAAGAACGACAAAAAAAATATGTTCTGTAAAACAGAAGTCCTTGGATTAAAAATCCAGCGGTGAATAAAATTCTCCAAGTGATCAAAAAGATCATGTTGGTTGATTAGAAAATCAATCAAAATCTCTCAACGAGAGATTTGCTAAACAAATTGATTCCCTTCTTCCTTCTACAAATAAGAGCAAAGAGACAAACAAAAAAAAAGGAGAGATAGACGAGAGAGGGGGATAGACAGAGAAAAGAGAAGATAAAAAAGAGAGAAAACCCTTCGTAAGCTTAAAAGAAAAGAGAATTTAATTCTCCAGAAAGAAAAAGAGAAAAGAAACTCTAGGTAAGAGAAGGAACAAAACACAGAGAATATCTCCTCTCTTTTTCACCTTCATAAGAGTTTAACTCTTCTAAAAAGAACTTCGTTCTTCCTCTGGTTAAGATCTGCAGAAGCAGATCTCCCCACAAGTTGAGAATTTAATTCTTATAGGGGAGATTTTGCCATGCAGATCCAAAACCTAGAGCGAGATCTAAGTTCAGAGAATTTAATTCTCCCAAAAAAGTATATAGGAATTTAATTCCTCTGATGAAACAAGGGTTTAACCCTTCATATGAGAACTTAGTTCTCCTTTATGGCAAAGATCTGCAGAAGCAGATCTCCTCACAAGTTGAGAATTTAATTCTCATCAGGGAGATTCTGTCGTATAGATCCCAAACCTAAGAGGAAAACTAAGTCTTAAGAATCCAATTCTCATAAAACAATGTGCTCGAAAGTTTCGAAGCTCAGTATCTCCATGCACGTAAAGGATTGGCACCCAACATGATAACAGTCGATCACGTACTCCCACGTGAGTGCCTATAATGAATAAAAGAGAATAAAAGAGATGGGCTCACATGATCACACGTGACCCCATAGTAGTGCTTAGCACTTACAAAGCAAAAGGGAATAAATCAAAGGCAGTTTCCATTTTTGGGGCGCCTCACGTGCTCCCACGTGATCTAATAGCATTCAGCACTCAGAAAAGAACAAAAGAATAAACCCTCAGAAGCAACACCTCAAACCCTCAAAGTCTAAATACTACTTCGAGCGCCTCACGTGACCCCATGTGAGCGCCGTTGAATTTTAGTGTTTAATACTATTTTGAACACATCACGTGGGAGCACGTGAAAGCTGGATATATACTAGTGTCGAACACAATGAAAGGCTAATATTAGCCAGACTCAGACTAAATATTCCAAGGACCATCAATTGAGCCCTTCATGCTCAGGGTTTCCAAAGCCGATCTCAAGACAGCTAATAAGCTCCCAACATATGACATCTAAACTGATGTTTATCCCATTTCTCCAAATTGGGACATTGGTTCAAGGGTACATCTCTTCATACCTCTGATACATGACGTTGTAATCCTTCAACGACTTCAGAGAGATGAAGGGTCCCAATAACCAATAACTTTTGGCGCACCCCCAAACTGGTTAAACCAAAACCCCATGGACTATGAGGTCCTTAAACTCATGGACTATGATGTCCTTAGACTTTATAGACTATGAGGTCTTTAAACTAGACTATAAGGTCTTTAAACTGAACTATGAGGTCCTTAAACTCATGGACTATGATGTCCTTAAACTTTATAGGCTGTGAGGTCCTTAAACTCATGGACTATGATGTCTTTAAACTCTACAGACCATGATGTCTTTAAACTCTACAGACCATGATGTCTTTAAACTCTATGGACCATAATGTCCTTAAACTAACGATGGACCACAATGTCCCTAAACTAAAACTATAGAGTCCAAATGCTCTTTTATTGGATCTAAATGATCCCTGTTAAGTAGATCCTAGCCTAAAAATTAGACTAATGAATCCTTAACAAACGTTTAAGTTGATCTTAATCTCAATGAGATTAACAATCCTTAAACCCGCTGGACCGCAACGTCCCTAAACTAAGACGATAGAGCCCAAATTCTCCGTCGTTGGATTTAAATGATCCCAAACCCCCCGTTGAGTAGATCTTAATCTAAAATTAGACTAACGTATTCTTAACAAACGTTTAAGTTGATCTTAATCTCAATGAGATTAACGATCCTTAAACCCAACCCAAATCTAAGAAAATAAGGATTTGGACTAATCCACGCCCTACGGGCGACAACATAAATTAGTCTACGTATACAATCCACGGGCAACCAAAAAAATAAAACGAACACACACGACACGAAGTGACCATCTGGAGAAGGAGAAAGTGGTTACCGCGATGCGGTAGCGTAATTAACTGTAGGGGTTTGCGCCTGCAGGGAAGAGCGTCCCCACAATCAAAAACCCCTCAGAAATGAGGGGGAATCTGACCAAATCTGCTACATCGGCCGCATCCATCCAAACCTCCGATACACGGTGCCATAAATCAACTTGGCATCTTCGGAGAGATGGATGGATAAACCCAAATAGTATCTGCCCCCAAATTCAGGCAAGACGAATGTCTTCCCGGTTTTCGACGGTAAACAACAACTAAGTGAGAAACCCATACCTTTCAAAATTTGAGGAAGCACAGAAGAAAGCAAAGGAACCGCGACCATCAAAGTGGCGGCCGGCGATACTTTTCAGCCGGCACAGCTTCAGGGTTTATCGCGCCCAAGCTCGTGATAAACGAAATATCATTAGAGGGGCTTAACAAGATTAAAAACTCAAAGATAATAACCCAAGGAATATCTGGCAAGTCAGAAACCAAAACCGTTACCAAAGCGTCACCAGCTGTGACAGCTTCTTCGGTTTCCATTGGGAGAGCAGACTCAACGCCCACAGCTTCATCTCCTGATTCGACAAGGGTTGTCGTAACGCATACGTCACCTGCCGATATCAAGGATCCATAGGGGAAAAGAGCGGCAGTTGGAACGGTCCCAGATTCCAGGAAAAGATTGGACGCTTCATGCTCTTTAGTTGCCGGCACCTCACCTGTTCCGCCGTCATCCAAATTCAGTCATGTAAATAAAAATGCGTATGTTAAATGAATAGACAGGAAGGGAGGAGCTGTTATTAAGGATTGTGCACTGTTTTACCTTGAAGTATTCGTTCATTCTCTTCACGAGCTATGCGCGCAACCTGTCTATGGGCTATAAACAGGGCAGAAGGAACGTCCACCGAAAGAATGTCAATAGGCAGAACATTTCTTGAGCCTGCACCCGCGGCCAATACGGCATCGCATTCCCTCGCCGCGTGCTTTCTGCTCTTCCTCTCAGTCTGACCCGTGAGAGCCGACCTCCTTAAAACTTCCGACAAGGGGACGTCGTCGTCCAAACCGAGCTCTGCCTCAGGAGACGCTATGGTGTCCATCATCGGCTACTTCAACAATGCCTCCTATGGTGACTTTGGGATGGCTGTGGCCATGATCAGTGGCTTTAGAAGCTTTGCTGCATCGCCACTTGGGATTGGCACTACATTTGAAACAACTTGGGTTGTGGTAGTTCCTATAATAAGGCGAAGAGAAGGATCAGATCATGAATAAAAAGAGTAAAGGTGTAATGAAACGAATTATACCAAGGCCCAAAGAAGTGCGGAGCCTCTCTTCCTCCTCGAATGTCCTGAGGGAAGCCGCGAGAGCCTCTTCAGCAGAAATACCTGTTGAAGAAGAAAGCGTTAATAAAAGCATAATAAGGGGAGAAGGGATAGGTGAAAAAGTATGTAAATGAAGTATACCTGACTCCGCAATAGAGATCAACGCCGCTTCCTCGTGAGCCAGTCACTCAGAAGCTACGAGGGCAGCCTGTAGATCAGTATCGATTGCAGACGTGTCAAATAAACCCTCATTGGTGCCATATTCGCACAAGCCCTCACTGTGGGGAGCATGGGGTTCCTGGCCGAATACGACATCGGCAGAGAATAGAGACTTCTTCTTCTTCTGCAAACGGACACCAACGGCCGACGATAAGAGCTTTCGCTTGACAGACCTCTTCGGAAGGCGGGTTCCGACCTTTGAACCGATGCCCGAGTCTGGAGACACCACGGCCACCGCAGTTGCGGGAACATCCGGTTGAAGCTTCTCAAGGAAAGCTCGTGGGACCACAGTTGTAGTAATTTCTCTTAAAGAAGGACGAACGGTAGTCCGTCGCTTCAAAGGGACCGCTGGATTACCGGCTGGGACGGCATCCTTGTGATCAAGTAATAGCCGCCTTTCCTCCTTGATAACAGCACCCATCGCATGCTGGTACCATGCCACGTAAGCGTTCGAAGCTTTCGGCACATAGCGTGGCTCGCTGACGAGAAAATGGGACCCCGTATTCAATCACATAAAATGGTGCAGCGCGCTTCGAATACCCTCCTCCATAGCAGCCGGCTCGACTAAGAATGCCTCGAGAGGAACACCTTGATTATAACCTAGCTGTTGAGCGAAGCGGTAGATGTTGTACCTCATGACCAGCACCGAGGCGTTCTGTCTAAACACTAGGAACCCCGGCCTGATAGAGTACATGTGCATAACCTTCCGGGTTCTCAATGTAGAAGCCCCATCCTTAAAAGTATCTCGCAATGGTTGGACCACTTTGGTGGATTCCTTGCCGATAGTATCAACAAAGGTCATATTGTCCACAACCATGCATGGCCGAAGGAGCAATCTCTGAGCCTCTCACAGTGACAGGTCTGGAGCAGAAGCATCAACTAGGTACATGACCCGGGGGAAGTTGTAGCTTTCATAAAACTGGGGTCGTTTGTGAACGCCAAAGGCACCGAACACGTGCATCTCAATCCATGATATGAAGTAATGCAATGGGAGATACACGGGCTTTACCCTCGGCTGAGTAGCGTCGGCCACTAAGCTCAGTCCATGATATAGATGAGCCAGCCCTGAGATTCCAACGGCCACACACGTCCCCGCAATAATGCGATGGGCCGGATAGAAGACAGACGGCCTCATATATCGGGGGTGCGACGGAAGTGCGAACCAACTCAGCCACATGCTAATGAACCCCCAAAAGAACGACTCTTCATCAACATCTGGGGCGGCAATCTCCGCAAAGAGGACAACTGGAGTGTCCGGAATAAAGAAATTCTTTGGATCCGCTTCCGTCGTTGGCAAGTTATCTAAACCAAACCCAAACGGGTCGTCGAGTATAGCGAATTTCGCGGCCGGCTTAGACAAAATTTCCGGACGAAGAAAGCGGGCGATAAAATCTCCGAAGCTAACCCCATGCCCGCCAGACTCCAGGAATAAATTCTCGTACATATTCAACATCTTGATCAAGCTGGGGAACTGGTGTTGAACGGGTAAGGCTGGTTACCATTGACTTAGTGGCGAAGATGTACTCATCAGGGGGAATTATCTCCTCATAGTGCTCCCTTCTGACGGGTAAGCCGGAGATCTCCGCGAACTCTTCTAATGAAATCGAAACTTCCCGATCTGATAAGAGAAAAGTGTGGGTCGGGATGTTCCATTGTTCCAGAAAAGACTTGATCCACCACACATGGGGAGCGTGGTAATAAAAGAGAGACACGTAGATTGCGGGATACAACCCGGTCTTCAACAGCAGCGACTTCTTGGCTAACAGGATATACCGGTCCCACTGTAGATAGCCAGCTGAATGACGGGGCGTCAATCCTATCATATAAACTTGCTCCCAAGGGCGCGACTCGCCTTGACATATGTGTTGCCCTAAAATGTCCAAGACCATCGGTGGTTGTACGGGTATCGACGCCATGGAAAGTTGAAGACGACCTTCCGAGGTCCAGTTAACCTTTTCTACAGCGTAAGCCACTTGAGGCGGATCAGCATAGTGAATAGCTGGGATCGACTCCGAAGGCGCTGCACAAGAAAAACTGCACCGACCCCGGATAATCTGACTATACCATGACCCCCAAAGGTGGAGAGATTTTTGCTCTGGGTCATGGTCCTTAATAAGCGCAAAGACTTCCTGATCCACGGGCGCGTCGGCAAAAGCGCTCTTTGAACGTATGAAAGGGAAGGAAGAATCGAAAGCCATAGTATCAGCACAAAAGGAGAAGGGTTAGTGATCGACATTATGTTCAGGACTCTAACACTCTTTAGTACTTAAAAATTGTACTGCACTACGGTGCAAAAGAAAGGGACAATGGGGGCCCACAAAATTAAGGTAACGCCCCATCAATGATGGGGAATTCACTCATCGAATCCAAAAGGATTATCATTTAATGAGAAAGCATCATTGGACTGAAGAGTTAAACTCCCTCGAGAGTTGTACTCTGCAAACAGATTTCACATCTGTCAAGAAAATTAATAGGGGAATAAAATTCCCCAAAATTTTTTTAGAGCCATGCTCTGTAGAACAATGGGATAACATCCCAGAACCCTCAAAAGCAAAGCTTTCTAACAGGGTAAAACCCCAAAGATCTTCAAGATTAGCAAGAAAAATCTTAGAACTCTAAGAGATCTTTCTAAAGGAAGAGCAAAGCTCTGATTAACGGGTGAAAAAACACTAAAAACTTTTTTAAGATCTACGATCTAATCACTACAAAAAAAATAGCAAAGCTCTATTAATGGGTTAAAACCCTAGAACATGAGGAGATTCCCTCAAGAGTTTGGTCATAATCCTTACCAAATTTTTGACAGAGTTCTAACTCTAAAAGAGTTTCCTCGGGCAGAGATCTAAGCTCTGGAAAGAGAATTAAATTCTCAGAAAGAAGAAGATTAGGGAAGATGAATAGCAGCCATCTCAAGGGCCAAAGGCCCTACTTATAGGCACAGGAAGACGGTTCAACTTCCAAAAAGATCCAACGGTGGAAAAGGTGTCACCGCTACACTCACGTGTGAGCCGCGTGAGCGCAATGGGGGGCATTTGTTTCCCCCAATAATAGAGCAAAGATCTGTTCAAAACTCAAGAGACAGCGCCTCACGTGGGCGCCAATGTGCAAAGCACTGTTTCACGAGGGCGCCAGCACCGGAGTTAAAAACTCTTATATGAGCAGCGCCTGTGTGCAAAGCACACAAAACTCAAGAGGCAGCGCCTCACGTGCCTTCCACGAGGGCGTCAGCGCCAGAGTTAAAAACTCGTACTAGCACCGCACGTGCTCCTCACGTGAGCGCCAATGTGCAAAGTACATAAAAGAATTAAAACCTTAAGCAGCGTCCACGTGCACAGCACGTGAGCGCCGGCGCCTTGTAGAATTAAATTCTACCCTATGTTAAACAAAGCCGTTGGATCAAAGATCCAACGGAGATGATAAATCATCAGAATCCAGAATTAAATTCTGTTGAGGAAATATTCCTCAAATCTTTCTAAACAAGAAAAATTGCCCTCTGTAAAACAGAGTACCGTTGGATTAAAAATCCAATGGTGATTAAAGAATCACCAATCTACAGAATAAATTCTGTATGGGAAAATATTTCCCTAATTTTGTTAAAAACAAGAAAAATATGTTCTGTAAAACAGAAGCCCTTGGATCAAAAATCCAATGGTGGGTAAAATCCCCAAAATCAATTAGGATCTCTTAATGAGAGATTTCTTCAACTAATCAGCAAACTTACCTCTACTATATAAAGGACCCAAGACTTCAAGTCTAACAAGAGGAATCCCCCTATAAGCTTCGAAAAAAACAAAGCAGAAAGCTTCAAAAAGGAAGAAAGAAGAAGAACTCCCTTCTCAGAAAAAAAAATTCTAGGTAAATAAAAAAGGAGAGAGATAAAAGTATCTAGTTTACCTATTGAAGGGTTTAACCCTTTTAAAAAGAAGAACTTAGTTCTTTCTCTGGGTCTGAGATCCACAAGACAAGTCTCCCACAAGTTGAGAATTTAATTCTCATTGGGACGAACTTACTTTTGGAGATAAAAAATTTAGAAAAGAACCAGGAAATTGAACTCCTCAGAACAAAATATACAAGGAAAAATCACCGCCCAGCGCCTCATGTGCCCCTCACGTGGGCGCCACTCAATAAGGAGTGCTTAGCACTCAGTGACTGACGCCCAGCGCCTCACGTGGACGCTACAAAATAAAGGAGTGCTTAGCACTCGGTGGTGCGGTGCCTAGAGCCCAGCGCCCAGCGCCTCATGTGTCCCTCACGTGGACGCCACAGAACATAAAAGTGTTTGACACTCACCAGGCAGCGCCTAGCGCCTCACATGCTTCGCACGTGGGCACCATAAAGAGTGCTCAGCACTCCATATAGAGACAAAAAAAGAGTAAAGTGTGAGCATCAGAACTTACATAAGTGCTTAGCACTTTTTGCACAAAAAAGGGACTGAGCCCAAACAAGTGCTTAGCACTTCTTTTCAAATAAAAAGAAAACTGAGTGGACCAAACCCAAGTTGGCTAGGTCCCTAATTCAGATCAACCGAACCCATGTGCTCACTACTTTCCAAATTGATTTTAGTCCCAAAAACAACTATCGATCTTCCAACTGATGATATCCCAAAACGATATTCGCCCCACATTCCTCCGAGGAAATCTTAGTCTCAAAATACGACTAATGATTTCTGGGTTTACTATTAATCCTTTTTCCTTCAAATACGAGAATTGGTTCAAGGGTACATCTCTTTACACCTCTGATACATGTCGTTGTAATTCCTCAACATTTTCAGAGAGGTGGCGGGTCCCGACAGCCAACTGTTTTTTGGTGCAATTCCCAAACTGACGTGTACATCCCAGATCAAACCACATCCCAAACTGGATGTATCTCATATCATCGTTGCTCATCCCGACACGTAACAAATATACGTGCGCGCAAGGTGATCTACAGACCGAGACGTCCTCAAACTAAACGCTGCCTCCAAAATGGCGACAACAGACCGTAACGTTCTTAAACTAAAACCCCACCTCAAAAATGGTGATCTACAGACCGAAACGTTCACAAACTAAACGTTGCCTCCAAAATGGTAACAATGGGCCGTAACGTCCTTAAACTAAAACCTCACCTCAAAAATGGTGATCTACAGACTGAAACGCCCTCAAATTAAACGTTGCCTCCAAAATGGCGACAACGGACCGTAACATCCTTAAACTAAAAGCTCACCTCAAAAATGGTGAAATACAGACTGAAACGTCCTCAAACTCCAACTTCGCCTCCAAAACGGCGATAAAGGACCGAAACGTCCTTAAACTAAAACAACAGAGCCCAAATGCTCTCTTGTTGGATCTGAAACAAAAATAATCCTAACACCATGTTAAGTAGATCTTTGTCTCAAATTGGACTAACGTATCCTTAACAAAAAAACTAATTGAGCCCCAATTGCTTACAAACATTTAAGTCTATCTTGATCTCAAAACAGATCAACAATGCTTAAATCAACCCAAACCCAAATTTAAAATATACGGATTTGGACTAATCCACGCCCTACGGGCGACAACATAAATTAGTCTCCATATACAATCCATAGGCAACCTAAACAAATAAAAACACACACGGCACGAAGTGAACTTCTGGAGCAGGAGAAAGTAGTTATTGCGATGCGGTAACGTAATTAACTGCAGGGGCTTGCGCCTGCAGGGAAGAGCGTCCCCATAATCAAAAACCCCTCACAAACGAGGGGGAATCTGACGAAGTCTGCTACAACGGCCGCATTCGTCCAAACCTCCGATACACGGTGCCATAAATCAACTTGGAATCTTCGGAGAGGTGGATGGATAAATCCAAATAGCATCTGTTCCCAAATTCAGGCAAGACGACCTACGCGCTTCGTCTCCGTTTCGGCAGTAAACACCAGCTTTGATTATAGGAGTGTTCTTCTTTCGCCGCTTTATGGAAGATTCTCCATCAAAGTAGAGCTCCCATCGAGACTCATTTTCTTGTTTCTCCTCTTCGCACATGACCCGCTGGCGCCTGAAGCCCGAGTGCAGGGCACGTGGCCCGCTAGCGCCCACGTGCCATCTCACGCATCCTTAAGACGCTCCTCACCCTTCAAAACACAACACACACCCTACACATTGAGTTCGCATAACCATTTTGACCTGTCAATTGGAGGTTCTCTTGCTCCAAAAGCGATGGGTAATTAATGACAGCTTAGTCCGTGGCTGCCGGAGATTCGGATCTCCGCAATCAATAAACCCTGGCCTGCCCTAGACAGAGGGAATCTGTATATGTCTGACAAGTGCTCGCATTCTCATCTCAATGGGGTGGCGAAAAACACCTTACAGTTATGATGCGCGAACTAATGACTCATGATTTTTAGTGCTGTCAACCTCTTTTTCAGCACTTTCTTTGGTCAAAACTTAGGAATTGTTCCCATATTAATGACATGCAACATTTTCTGTGCCAAAACTTGAATACTTATTATAAATTTGAGAAGTAACCCTCTTTTCTTTCATATCCATAGAGAAAGAAATATGGCTTGTAATTGCCCACATGCTCTTCGACATCCATAGGAAGTACCTATTGAAGAAGTCATTCCCCATTTTGCTGCACGCTTAGTGAACCCCGGTCTCATGGATGCTCAGTATGACACCGTAATGTACGAGTTAATGTCCCCGTAGGGGATTTTATCTTCCTGCCGGCTCTATTTGGTTTCGCACGATCTTTCTCGCCATTCTCGATGACATTCCTTCTCACCCGGCAGAGATGCCTTTGGCTATTCTCAACGCAGCGGAGAACAAAGTTGACTGTTTTCAGGAGGCTGGTCTTATCACGAAGTCTCTAAGGGACTGCTCCGTCCACCAACTTAGTCAGATACGGGCTCGATGGACTGTCATGTCTACTTTCCGATGAGTACGGCGCGGATCGGTGGGGAGCGACTTTTCACGAGAATCATCGTTTTGACATGGTAGAGAGGGCTGAGAGAGAGTTAGGAAACTTTGTACATTGTTTCACTAATCCTTGTAGTCCAGATCCCATGTTTTAGGATTTTTTTTCTCCATGGAATAAAATGTTTATTTTAAATACTTGTTTCCATTATCGTCTAATGAATATTTCATATCCAACCGTCCTTCCATTGATTGCATGTTTAGACATGTGCGCACGTGCTTTGCACATACACATCGCATTTAAGAATTTCTGCCAAGTGCAAGCATTAAGGATCCTTCCATCAAGTGCACACATATATAAGTGCGCATGCCTTTGAAGTCATTCTTCTATCAAGTGCGCACTTAAACAGGTGCGAACAACTATGCACGTCTTTTTTATGTTTTTGGAGACATTTCAAACTTATCATCTAATTCTTACAGCTCATGACAAGTGTAGTGTAATTCAAAGACATATATTTGCTTCCATTAAAGTCAAAAGAAGGTTATTTTTCGGGTCTTAAATTTCTAATTCTAGGATTTAGTTTTTTCTAACCTATCAATCTTAACCGTTTGAATTTGAATCTAAGTTTTCATACTAGCTAACTTGATACCAAAGTTTTTATATTTTTGGAAAAATTTCATACTTTTATGGGTTTTAAATTTTGTGAGACTTTTTTGGATTTTTAATATAAATGCAATGCGGAATTTAACATAACGCAATGTGGAATTTTAAATATGCAAAGAAAGTGAAAATTTTTGTGAATAGAAATAAATGTGTAAAAGCATGCGGAAAGTAAATATGAATGCAAGGATGAAAAGCTCATCAAGCATATCCCGAAACTTAAACTTGACAGTGTCCTTCCTGTCATATCACACAAAGGGGTCACAAAAGTATAGCAAAATTTTCAGAGAGATTTTATTTCCTAAGAGATATATCAAAAAATCTTTCATATCTCATTCATGTTTTTTTTCTCATTTTTTTATCACTCTCTTTTTTTAATAAAAACGAAAATGAATATTCACAAGGTAAGAATATTCATAAAAGGTAAACATTCACAAGAAAAAGAAAACAATATACACATACCCCCCTCCCCCCCCCACTTATTTAAAATAGTGTCCCCACTGTTTATAGGTAGAAAACTAAAGTGTGAATGATAGATGGAGGAAAATTAGTCATGATAAACCGACTCATGTAACAACGGGAGCTCCTCCGATGGTTCAGTGGAAAAGAACGGTTTTAACCGATAGCCGTTCACTTTGAAAAGTGAATCGTATTTTGGATTTTCTAAATCTACCGTACCGTGTGGGTATACACACCGCACCAGAAAAGGTCCCGTCCAGCGAGATCGCAACTTATCCGGATGAAGATGAAGTCGGATATCGTAAAGAACTTATTGTTGGTAACCGGCTCAGCGCATCCGGCACAACGTTGACCTTTCCCGGATGGTACTTAAGATCGAGGTCATAGTCGGCCATCAGCTCCAACCATCTGCGTTGCCTCATGTTCAACTCCTTCTGAGTGAACACATATTTCAAACTCTTGTGATCCGTAAATACTTCAACTCTCTCGCCCAGAAGGTAGTGTCTCCAAATCTTCAGGGCGAAGATCACAGCTGCAAGCTCCAAGTCGTGAGTCGGATAGTTCTTCTCATGAGTCTTCAGCTGTCTCGATGCGTAAGCGACGACTTTCCCATTCTGCATTAAAACACATCCCAATCCTTTTCCAGATGCGTCGCTGTGAATCACCAGTCCTCCTGAATTATCCGGTACGGTTAGGATAGGGGCGGTTATCAATTTCTGCTTCAACGTCTTAAAGGCCAATGCACATCCATTCGTCCAAACAAACGGCACCTCCTTTCGCGTAAGCTTGGTTAACGGCTCAGCTAAACGCGCGAAGTTTTCCACAAATCTTCTATAGTAACCGGCGAGTCCAAGAAAACTCCTTATCTCCGCAACATTCTTCGGAATAGGCCAGTCTCGAACTGCTGCAATCTTCTCGGGATCAACGGCGATTCCATTGCTCGACACAACATGCCCCAGAAACTTCACTTCTTCCAGCCAGAATTCGCACTTACTCATCTTCGCGAATAATTTCTCCTGCCTCAGCGTCTGCAGTGCGATCCTTAAATGCTCAGCATGCTCCTCCGGACTCTTCGAGTACACCAGAATATCGTCAATGAATACCACAATAAACTGGTCCAAGAACGGTGAAAAGATCCTGTTCATCAAGTCCATAAATATTGCCGGCGCATTAGTCACTCCGAAGGGCATCACTAAATACTCGAAATGCCCATACCGAGTCCGAAACGCCGTCTTGCAAATGTCTTCTGCCTTCACTCGGACCTGATGATATCCTGATCGCAAGTCCAGTTTCGAGAATACCCTCGCGCCACTAAGCTGCTCAAAGAGTTCTCCAATGCGAGGGATCGGGTACTTGTTCTTAATAGTCACCCGGTTCAATTCTCGGTAATCAATGCACATCCTTCTCGTGCCATCCTTCTTCTTTACTAAAAGAACTGGAGCTCCCCAAGGTGAGTTGCTGCTTCGAATCCATCCCTTCTCGAGTAATTCACCCACCTGTTTCTTAACTTCTTCCAATTCCACCGGTGCCATCGGATAATAAGATTTTGACACTGGCGCTGCACCAGGAATGAAGTCAATCGCAAACTCCACATCTCGCTTCGGCGGTAAGCCCGAAATATCTTCAAACACATCCATAAAGTCGCGAACAACTGCCGGCTCTTCATTACTATCCACTACCATAGCCGTAAGAACATTGTTCGTCGGCCTAGCCCTAAACTCGACTGGCCCGACAGAACTGCTTTCTCCAATGAAAGTAAACTTAGGATGTCCGGGAATCTGGAAAATTACATTCCTTGCCCTACAGTCAATGTCGGCGTGGAAAGTGCCAAGAAAATCCATCCCCAAGACAACCTCATAACTGCCCGTATCTATCACCAAGAAATCTGCAAAAAGCTCTCGTCCGCAAACAACAACTGTACAATCTCTACACTCCTTACTAGCTATGATTTTCCCATTCCCAGTGTGTATGTCCCAGAAAATAGACAGGGTCGTGCAGGTGATCGAGTGTGTAGTTATAAATTTGGATGACTTAAACAATGGGATGCTCCGAAATTAAGTAATGCCAAAGTGGGAAAACCATGAATGAGTAAATTACCTGAAACCACTTCTCCCGATGCCTTAGCTTCTTCAGCTGCCAACGTGAACGCTCGAGCCTGCTGTGGTCCTTGAGTAAGCGGTTCCTGTCCTTGGAACGGTCCCTACGGAGGCTTCTGTGTATCATCCTTTGTGCGAGGCTTCGACGGACAAGCATCAACGGTGTGATCTGCCGCTCCACATCTAAAACAGAGTCCCAGCCTCCTTCGACAATCCTTTTTCATGTGGCCCGGTAAATTGCAGTAGTTACAACTTATGCTCTTTCTTCGATCAGCGATCATAGGCTTCTTCATTGGCGCTACGCTGCGCCTGTTCACTGGAATACTTCTACGTACGGACGTGGGGTCCCGTGCAAATGCTGGTTCCAGCTCGATTTGTTCCTTTAGTTTCTCCAGCAATCCCCTTATCACTCTTTGCCTGGCGGCTAGGACCGCACGCCCTGGGTCCATCTCCAAATTCTGACCGGCCATATTCTTGGAAACCAAAGTACCCAACATTAGCATGATGATAGATTTCGAGTATAGATCAAGGCTAGAACTCCAAGATACTTAAATAGAGTACTGCATTGTAGCTATGCCGCGGTATCATAGCCGCAATTACTTAACTCCACCCAAGTCGCCCAAGTCCTAGGGATAACAAGAAATCAGGTTTCCGAGTCGACATGCAAAGTAAGTTTGCACGTCGTAAAAGATATAATCAGGAAGAATGTGATTCAAGAATGGTAAAACGGTCAATATGGCTGGACATGTCTCCTAAACACGGGTATTCTGATTCGTGTATTGGGTACAATACCCAACTACAAAGAATCAACCCAACTAACCTATGGCTCTGATACCATAAAACCATGTCACGCCCCGCTTCCCAGAGTACGCAAGATTGGGCACGCGACATAGCCAACCATGCTACCTGTGGGTAGGAAGCATCCGTCCACAGTCACATTACGGTTGTAGAGATATCAAGAACAGTAAATAAACTAAACTAATACATGTCCAAATCCATAATAACAAGAATCAATAAACAATAAGTGCGGAAGCTAATGATCCAATACAATGAATAAACAGTACGTCCCATAATGCGGGCTCACATCTGGAAATGAAAAGCAATAAATAAACTAAATCCTAAGGACTCACTGTTCAGCCTGCTGGCTGAAGTACTCCTGCTCGGTCGACGACAAAGGTACGGAATCTGGGCCATGCAAAACCCAGACGTCAGCGCGTCATGATATCAAGTATACAGTAAAACATGGTAATAAACAATGCAAGCATGAGCATGAATAAAGCAGTAATAAGAAGTAACAAGCAGGGTAATGTGCAATGGTGACTAAACTGTCCTATCAGGTTTTCTACTATATAGTCTTTGAAACCAATTGATGAATCGTCGATGTAACTCAATAGTATCCCGTGCGTGCCCGGGACCACGGTCATGACCCTCGGGGCTGAGTCTGAGACGTGCCGCTAAGCAGTAAAAGGTAGTAGGATAGACGAGTGATGTCAGCATCATCACTCCTGGACTGGCCAAGCCCGTAAGACTGATCAGAACAATGTATCGAACTGTTGAGTTACAAGTCGGTTTCACCTTTGATTTCCCCATACCCCCAAATTATGTATGTCAGGTCAGGTATTCAGTAGTCAAGGATTAATGCCAACAAAGTCAAGTAAAAGTAGGTCTGTCTGGATCGACAGCAGGAATGGTTAGGTTTGTCGGCATTAGGCATGAAATCATTGAACAAGTCATGTCATGGTACGACAGGATGAGTCGATATGTATGTATATGTCAGGTGTGGCAGGGTCAGGCCAATATGTCGTGCAATCGGGTAAGTGCTCACAACCAGTATACAATCAATAATGAACAGCAGCAGGAAACAGTAAAGAACAATAATAATCCATGTAAACACAATGATATTTGTATTCTCTTATTAACAGGTTCAATCATCTTTAGGGTGCAATAGCCACAATCATAAATTAAGGAAACTACATGAAATTATACTAAATATAATGATTGTCTCATGAATGATTTAACAGTTTAAACAGATATGATTCAGTCGTTTTATTTAGTTGAAATGTGGGTTGATAGTCGGTTGATTAATTACGAGAACTATTATAACGATTCCAGGTTAAAGATAACTGCAATAATATGATATCAATTAACATCATTAAGTTACGGTATTAAATAGTGTGAAATAAATTGCGTGGCAAGACTAGATCTCGCACGCTAGCATGTTCAAGCAAGTATTCAGATACTTGCCTCGACGGTCTGCAAACTGGAACACGGATGCAAAGTCGGCGGAAAACGCGATATGAAAGCACGGGCCACGGATCGAGTCCCAACAGAGATCAACGGAATCGCACGGACCAGGGAGCTTCGCTGGAGCGTCGGGTTCGCCAAGACAGCACGGTCGGATTCCGGCAACGACAAAGTAGCGAAGTTAGCAACAAAGATACGATACACGCAAACGACCAGCGAAGGGATTGTACCAAAAGGAAGCACAAGGAAAACTCACAGAGAAGAAACAGGGTGCAACCACGATGGCTCGACGGCACTGGAACGCCGGCGAGGCAGCGACGGCGAAGAACGGTGGCTGGAAAAATCCTGAGTTGCTGGAACGAGGGTGCTGCAGCGAGTGTGAGGGTGGTAGTCGACTCTGGTGGTCGAGGGGGAAGGGAGGTGGTCGGAGGTGGCGTCGACGAGGTCTCCGGCGCGCTTCTCCGGCGAACAGCGGAGGTTAGGCGAGGGGTTATGGGCTCGGGTTGGTGTCCGGCGAGGGGAGGAGGGAAACGACGACGAGGTCGGGTCGAGGAGGGTGAGAGGGAGTCGTGGGAGGCGTCGGCGGCGAGGGGCGGCATCGACGTCGGCTGTGCAGGGTTGGAGGCGAGGTCGGGAATGGGTGCAAGCGCAGGAGAGAGAGGAGGAAGGAGAAGGAGGAAGGCGCGGCTAGGCTGAGGGTGCTGACGGCGACGGCGAGGTCGCGGGGGAACCGGCGGTGAGGTCTGCGGTGAGCTAGGGTTAGGGTTTGATGGGTTTCACGCGATGGAAGAGGGTTGGGTGAAGGCGGCTGCATGGTTTAGGTTATATAGAGGGAGAGAGAGAGAGGGATTGGAGAGAGAGAGATAAATTTGATGAGATATAGAGAGAGAGACAGTAAGGAGAGAGATAGAGAGAGGCGGGGCCCACGAGAAGGCAATCCCAACCTCGCGATTGGCTGAGGGGTTTTAGATAATCCAATGAAAAAGATTTGTGGAGATAAAAACAGTTGAGGATATATATATTCGTAAGATATATTGTTTAAGATATTAAATTTAAATGGGCCCTTTTTGGCGCGAAATGAAACATTTCCAAATCGCGCCCGGGTTGCGCCCAAATGTTCCAAATTCAAATTATAAGATTTTAAGCGGGTTCCAAATTTTGAAAATAGGTGTTTAGTGATTAAAATGCATGCCCCCAAGTCGGACACTTGCACGCGCACGTAGTCGCCCAAACTGGCCCGTTTAGCCAAACGGAACGGAATCTCGACACGCGGACGCTACCACGCGACTAGTGGCGACGAGTAGGCTAACATGGACATCTTAAATTTCATTTTCGGAGTTAAAATTTGTTATGTGCCAAAATGACTTAACCGGCTAAAATTTAGCAATAAACACCAGAAAATCAGGAAAATTGGAATGAGCAATATATAACCCTCAAATAGTAATATAAACAGTATTATTGGGCTCGGGTGTTACATTTTTCACAAAAGTTGTTTATTGTGAAACACCTTCGTCCGGTTCTTTACTATAACTGCATTTTCATACGCTTCATCCCCAAGCTCGTTCAGTTCGTTCACTTGAAGTTTTCGATAGTTGCCCGCTTGTTCAAGGTCGAAATTGAGTTCTTTTATCTCCCACATTGCATGATGTTCTATCTCAACTAGGAGATGGAAAGCCTTGCCAAAAATAAGCCGATAGGGAGACATCCCAAGATTGGTTTAATTAGCCGTCCGGAATGCCTAGAGAGCATCCGTTAACTTACAGGACCAATCTTTACGGTTTTTAGAAACCGTTTTGTCCAAAATCTGTTTGATTTTCCAGTTAGAAACCTCGGCTTTCCCGCTCGTTTGGAGATGATAGGGTTGTTCCCGCCAAAAATTTCTGCACAAAAGAGCCCAAGGCATCAAATGGCAGCGATATGCTTAAGAAAATATGAATATGTATTTTCCGGGCTGTATTTTGACAAACTCCCGAATGAGAAACAGCTAAATTCTGATGCTATTGAAAGCATCTTGAAAAAACCTTCGATTTGATATATTATGAGCCTCATAATTCATCCGGGATCAAAAGTTATGAGCAAATGTCTATGTACATGTCATCTAAGGAAGAAGATGTGAACCAGTATTTTCCGATCAGTATTTTGACAAACTACGGAATGAGAAACAGCTAAATTCTAATGGTATTGAAAGTGTCTCGAAAAATCCTTCGATTTGATATATTATGGGCCTCATAATTCATCCGAGATCAAAAGTTATGAGCAAATGTGCTATGCACGTGTAATCTAAAGTAATGCTCTACTACATGGGGAATGCATTTTTTAGTCCCACATCGGGAAAAGGAGAGATGGCTTCGCTACCACTTCCATATAAATAAGAGGGGATACCTCTTAGAAAGGGTAGAGTTCAATCCTCAAAGGATTCAATACTCAAAGGAGCTTAGTTCTCCATAGGAGCTTAGTTCTCTATATATAGAAGCCCTACTTCTCCTCATAAAGCGCATGTGCGCTACGTGCAACGCACGTGTGCCCGCCACGCGCGCACCACGGGCAACGCACGTGCGCATCACATGAGAACATTTAATAATATTAAAGGAGTTTAGTTCTCCATAGGAGCTTAGTTCTCCATATATAGAAGCCTTGCTTCTCCTCATAATGCACATATGCGCTACGTGCAACGCACGTGTGCCCGCCACGCGCGCACCGCGTGCAACGCACGTGCGCACCACATGAGAATATTCAATAATATTAAAAGGAGACTCGTTCTCAATAGGAGCTTGCTCCCCCCATAATGCGCATATGCGCAAGCTCCATGTGCGCTACGTGCAAATATGAGCGCCCAACACGTGCGATGCACATGCGCCCAACACGTGCGATGCATGTGCGCCCAACACGTGTGACGCACGTGCGCGAACGCAAAGAAGCCTTTTTCAGCAGCGAGAAGCTTAAGCTCCAGCCTGTTCTTCCCTCCTAATGAGTGAGACATGGTTCAAAGGGTACATCCCTCCACACCTTCGATATATGGCACCGTAATCTCTCAGTGTCGTCGGAGAGGTGGTGGGTCCCAACGACCAATGATCCTTCTTTCTAAAATAAAAAAGGAATAGATATACAGAGATACAGAAGAGAGAGAACCCTCTAAAAACTTTGAGAAAAACTCAAAGAGAAGAAAAGGCAAGCCTTTGAAGTAAGAAGATCATCTTCTTCATCTTTAAAAGTAAAGAATTTGATTCTTGAAGAGCAGAGATGAAAACACCTCACAAAAAGAAGAATTTCTTATAAAAAGATCAAAGATCTAAGGACAAGATCAAGATCTTCAATAAAAAGAAAAAAAGATCAAAAAAGATCCAATCACAAAAAATTAAAGAAGTAATTTACTTCATCCCTAGATCTTTTGATCTATATAAAGGCACAGCCTTTTGATGAACCATTGGTTCTTGAATCTTGAGGTAGAACCTCTTTAGAACAAGAAAAACTCTTTTCTTTGATCTAAATTTGATCAAGATGCGCTCTACGCTATTGTACAGTGCCTTGCACTTTTGAAATGAGCCTTTGCGCTCCTTGGACTGGCGCAAGTCACAAGAGAGCGCCATGTGTCAATCACAGAACAATCTGCGCCTTGCGCTCCTAAAAACAGAGCACTGCGCTCTTGGACCGGCACAAGTCACCAGAGCGCGCCACGTGTCAGCAGTGCACTGGCGCAGCGCACTGCGCTAACTAACTTGCGCTCAGCAGAGTGTGACACGTGTCACCTCCACATGCGCTGGCGCCTTGCGCTCCTTAATTGGCGCAAAGCGCCTGACAGGCTACGTGGCGCACTATCAGACCAATAAATGCTGTGCATTATTTAAAAAGGGCAGAGCCCAAGTAAAGGCCTAACAGGCCGAATATAAATGCTATGCATTTAATCACAGAGCCCAATACTATGCATTATTAAAAGGGCCGAGCCCAAATAAAGGAACAAAAAATGTTCAACTGGGCCCATATGCTCATAAACTTTCAAACAGACCTAAGTCCCAAATTGGACTATAGATCCCCCAACCAACATTGGTTCAAGGGTATGTCTCTGAACTCCTCTGATATTTGTCGTTGTAATCTTTCAACGTCTTCAGAGAGGTGACGGGTCCCGATAGCCATACATTCCATGGACCCCCATGTCCTTAAACTGGTAATCGACCGCAATGTCTCTAAACTAAACAATAGAGTCCAAATGCTCTCTTGTTGGATCTAAACGATTCCGTTAAGTCGATCTTAGTCTTAAATTAGACTAACGTGTCCTTAACAAACGTTTAAGTTGATCTTAGCCTCAAACAAGGCTAACGTATCCTTGAACACACACACCCAAACCCAAATCTATGAAAATACGGATTTGGACTAATCCACGTCCTACGGGCGACAACATAAATTAGTCACCGTATACGATCCACGGACAACCACAAACAAAACAAACACCCACGACAAGAAGTGACCATCTGGAGAATGAGAAAGTTGTTACCGCGATGCGGTAACGTAATTAACTGCAGGGGCTTGCGCCTGCAGGGAAGAGCGTCCCCACAATAAAAAAAACCCCTCAAACGAGGAGGAATCTGACGAAGTCTGCTACATCGGTCGCATCCGTTTAAACCTTCGATACATGGTGCCATAAATCAACTTGGCATTTTCGGAGAGGTGGACGGATAGCACCAAATAGCATCTGCCCCGAAATTCAGGCTAGACGTTCACCGTGTCTTGCGCCGTCTTTCGGAGGGGAACAGATTCTGGCACGCCCGGTGCTACCTTTTCCTCTTTCCACTCCACACTTCGTGTGTCGTGTTTTTCCCGCGATCAAATAATCGCGGTGTGTATGTTTTTGGTTGCCCTTAGGGGAGTGGATATTGAAGCTGGCATTTCGTCTCTATGAAGAATGACATTTGCTCCCACCCTAGCAACTCAGGCTCTGTCATATCCGACGGAGTCAAGTATGGGTCACTTACAGCCTCAAATCTTTGCACTCCGGCTCTTCAAGAAATCAACGGGCTTCTTTTTGGGTCGATGCTCCCACCTCCCACCCTCGGTGCCTCAACGCCGATGGAGGGAGCCCAGAGGATGTCTGTCGTCTACAGGCAGGCTCCCCAAGCAGCAGCCTTACCGACGGAATCTTTTCTCAAACAACTGACACATGCCAAAGACCAAGGTCGACGCAGGGGGCGGAATATTCAAGCTCTTCAAGAAATCAATGGCTTCAAACTGCACTAACTGCAACATCAACTCTCGCTTTGTCCCATCTGGAAGAGTAACTTACGGGCTCCAAGCGGCCTCCCTTTTCACTATGCCAGTGGAGCAGGTAACTCAAACCACCACTAGGCTATTCTTCGGGACCATGCTCCTGCCAACGAGCTTCAGCGCTCCTGTACCATCGCAAGAAGCTCCCAAGAAATCGTTTTTCAGCGCTCATGTGCTTATTTACGCCCTACTTTGCATTATACTATATATAAGCACAAAAAAAATTGTGATAATAAAAGAGTAGAAAGTGAAAAATTATATTTAAAAGATAGGAATAGTTTAAGAAAAACAAGAAAGTTAAAAGTTTTCTTAAATGAAACTAGTAATAAGTAGTTATGAGCTGTTGTCCCAAGGGTTAGTAAGATGAAGGAAATTACTAATCTGAGGATAAAAATAAGCCTGAAAAATAGTTTCTATTCTGGAAGCCAAACATTTGAACGTTGAAACCCTACTATACGCACTTACACACATCTTGAAACTCGGGATAGTAGAGGATACCTTGAAATGCTCTTGTCTAAAAGCCAAAGTATGAAGAAAATAAAAGTGGAAAATAAAAGATAAAATGGTGAAAAGAAAAATGAACACTGGTTTTGTTATCACCGAGGCAGCAACAAAAAAATATAGCGAGGGTGCTTTATCACCTAGTGCCTTAGACCAACTGGTTTGGGAGCCACTGCTAAGCCTTAGGTGTTGCAAGACGAGAAAAAACACCTAATTAGCAAGCACATAAGTAATCGGTCGGTTAGTACCTCACGAAGTATTAACGGTCGCATGAAGAATGTGTGAGCAAATTCCATCTAAAAGTACTAAGGTAGATGGACAAGAGTATGATTGCTTGAATTGAATTCTCTGAGTGTAGGGATGTCCAGTTCACACACGTAGGGGTATATGATCAATGTTTGGAAGAAAGGTAGGAATGAAAACTAAAGGCGATGTTTTATTGAAGGATAATGTAATTTCTAACATTTTTTCATGACCATTAAGATAGGGCTCATAGCAACTGAAAAGCTGGTATAGTTGAAAACTCTTATTTTCAAGTTCTTTCTTTTATAGTTCTTATTTTTATATAACTTTCACCATCTCTCTTTTATTATAGAATTTTGTGGGTGTAATCCGCTGAAAACCCTCAGGAGACAACACTCCTCCTACTAGGGATATGCCACTGGCGCCGAGTAAGGAAGGCTGGGGGCAACTCTCCTTCTGGACTGACTCCGCCGACTCCAACGGCGGAAATTGATGCTGCTGTTCCAACTGGGAACAGCTTTAAACCACTTAGGAAGGTCCGCAAGAACTCTCCGACCGCTGTGCTGAAAAGATCTCCTCCACCTATGGAGAGCACTACAAAGGTGAAGCCGGAACAACCCCCTCAGCGGCTGCCCTCTGAAATATACAAGGTCTGGCATCAAGTCCAAGACTCGGTAATTGATCAAGATTATCCCCGCCGATAGAAAAAGGTGAAAGTTCAGCGGAAGAGGACCGTCCTATCAAGCCACAAAAGGCGATAGCTACTTGGGTGCCCACTGCAAGGGCCCCCTCAACTTCGACCACTCACAAGAAAAGAAGGCCAGAGAAAATCCCTGAGCCTGCGACGAATCGCAAGACCACTGAACCTAAACGCCCCAAGTCTGGGGGCATGGTGGTGCACACCGTCTATATGGCGTCCGGAAAATAGGACATCCGTATCTCCACAGGTCATCGACCGCTTACGCGATCTGTAACAAGGGCCCAGGAGCAACAACAGAAGCTCCAGGAGATGCTGACTGCAATGGCTGCACTTACTGGGCAAAAAGAAAATCCAGAGACCTCAGAGCAGCATCGGGAACAAGAAACTGATGCTGAATGCTCGAGAGGAAAGAAAATGAGGCCGAGGAACAGGCGGCCAACATAAAATGAATGGCTCTTTTGTTTCAAGACATGTTCGGGATGATGTTACAGCCGGAACCTCCAGCTGAAGACCCTCCGATTATCATTGAAGAAGACAGAGGGGAGACATCAAGCCCTCCTCCGGCTCTTTCAGCAGCCAAGGAGGAGACCATCTCCAAGGCCGCTCTGGATGATTACATCGCTCAGCAAATACGAGCTCATCAGGCGAACGAAACGACCGGGCAGTTCATTAAGACTGGACGGCCCTATCCGGGCTGGTATGACCAAATAAGTTACCCGCCGGGCTATACGATCCCGAAATTCCATGTCTACAAGGGGACATGCAATCCCCATCAACATGATGCCCAGTTCAGGGCTCTTTGTGGCAACACCGGTGGCGATGATAAGCTCCTGCTTCGCCAATTTGTCGGCAGTTTATCGGAGACGGCATTTGAGTGGTACTCCAAACTTCCAAATGACTCCGTCAAAACTTTCGCAGAAATGGAGTTGTTGTTCACCTAGCGATTTGCAAGTGCTAGCGAGCGCACCCCAATAACGGCATTGATTAATGCAAGAGTGAAGCTGGGCGAAACTTGGGTTCAATATGCAATCCGATGGCGGAACTTGTGGTCGAAGTGCGAACAGTGCATTGAAGAAGCACCTGTGGTAAACATGTTCGTGGGCACTCTTGATCCGCAAGCGACCATCTCGCAATTCATGATGTTCTTCAAGCCAACTACTTTCCAGGCCTTGATTGACAAGCTGGCTCAAATGGACCAGATAGGCCATAGGCCTTCCTCTTCAAAGACAGAGCCTTGGAATGAAAATGGCAAAGGGAAAGCAACCTTCATTGCCAATACTCAACAACGGCCGAGCGACTTAAAGCCGGTTGTTCGCCAAAACAATATGCGTCCACGCCCATCCCTCCAGGAAAGACCGGGACGTCCTTACTTGTTTCCCAGGATAAAACGAGGAAACTGTTCGAGCTGGCAGTGCGCAACAAACTCATCAATCTGCCAGATCCAAAACGTCCGTTGTAGCCAGGCGATATCAACAATCCTAATTACTGCCCTTACCACCAAGCAGTAAGCCATCCATTCGAAGATTGCTTCGTCTTCAAAGGCTGGATTGAGGACCAATACCAACAAGGCAAGTTCGCATTATCCGAAAATTGGAAGGTGAACCCACTACAACCTCATACCCCTAAAAAGATGAATATGCCGGGGGCAACGTGCTCCCTTGTTAAAGAAGCCCCATAGGAGGTCGTTCTTTCAGCCAAAACCAAAAGGATACTGAATGATCTCCAAACATACCCGGCGATCAGGTAAAAAAAACCCGTTGGAACCCCAGATCATCGAGGGAATGCTGAAACCGCACCCAACTCCAAAAATTGGTAGCAATCATCAAAACGCTCAGGCCCGGCCATCAAAGTCTTCGAAGAAGAAGAAGAAGACCCAAAAAGCCGTGAAGCCTGATGACAAGCGCATGGATCTGCAAAAGCATATTGACGCGCTGGAGGAATATAACCATAAGGCGTGGACTCCAGTCACACTACAAGAATTTCTCAGCCACGTCCTTGAGAACGGAGATGATGACAATGGAGAAGACTCGCCCGATGAATCTGAAGATTATGTGGCAAGTTGCCATGTGATCTCTCACTCGTTAATAAACGGTGAAGAAGCTCCTGACGCAAAGAAATTGGGGGCAGATCCTGAGCCGGAACTTCTAGGACCATCAGACGAAATAATTGACGCATTCCTGAACGAAGCTCATCTAAAAAGCAAAGCTGATCGGGAGCGTGAGATGGCCATATTTGAAAAGGCCAAACGCCGAAGACTGGATGAAAAGGTCGGGGCGCCCCAACCGGAACAAAGCACCCCTATAATCAAATCGGGGGTGGGTCTCATTTTTGTAACTCCACAAGGAGGGATAATGCGTTTCGCTTTCTCCTTAACAGAGCCGAGGACAAACAATGAAGCCGAATACGAAGCTTTGATATCAAGCCTCGAGATCGCCATCGACATGGGAATTGAAAACCTCCTCATATACGGAGATTCCCAACTGGTCGTTAGCCAAGTAAACGACGACTATCAAACGTGGAAACCCGAACTGGTGAAATATGGCGAGAGAGTACAGCAATTGCTGACTCAAATCCCCTCCTACATGCTGGAAAGCATACCACGTGTGGAAAATAGCAAAGCAGACGCACTAGCTAAGCTCGCTAAAGAACTGGCCGACGAGAACCTCGATGATGTAAGAATCGTGGTACAAAGCCGTCGGGTGCTTGCCCCAGCACAAATATCTCCGGAATCATCCGAAGGAAAGGGAGTGACTGAGCAAATGGCTATGCAAATAAAAGACCAGGAAAAGGCTGAGGATTGGAGAGAAGTTTTTATAGACACTTCAAATCCCGTCGAACACCTGAAGATGCATCCTCAAGACATCAGCTTATGAAATGAGCTCTGTCTTTCGCCTTCGTCAATGATACTCTGTACAATAGGTCATTTAATTCTCTGTGGTTGAGATGCCTGGGACCTGAAGAAGCAAAAAGAGTCGTCCAAGAAGTTCACAACGGACTCTGCGGTTCTCACCAAGCCGGGCCAAAGATGAAGCTGAAAATCAAGCGGATGGGTTATTATTGGCCCACGATGATTCAAGACTGCCTCGAGTATGCGAAGCAATTCCACTCGTGCCGATCCATGGGGACTTTATCCATCAGCATCCAAATCCACTCTATCCAACGGTGGCTAGCTGGCCTTTCGAAATGTGGGGGACTGACGTAATCGGCCCCATCGAACCAACATCGTCCAGGGGACATCGATTCATTTTGGCGACGACTGACTACTTCTCCAAATGGGCAGAAGCAGTACCGCTGAGGGAAGTGAAGACGGAGAATATCCTCCATTTCTTCAAGACGCACGTCATTTATCGGTTTGGAACTCCGCGACGGATCATCTCCGATAACGGGCCAGCCTACAGAAGCCACAAGATCAGCCGCTTCGTGCAACAGCACAATATAGACTGGAGATATTCCTCAGTTTATAATCCTCGAGCTAACGGTCTGGCTGAGGCTTTCAACAAAATCTTGACGAAGATCGTGAAGAAGACGGTGTCCTAAAATAAGAAGGACTGGCACGAGAGACTGCAAGAAGCTCTCTGGGCGTATCGAACTACGTTCAAGACAGCCACGAACACAACGCCGTACGCGCTGGTATTTAGTACAGAAGCAGTACTTCCCCTAAAAATAGAGTTACCCTCTCTACGAGTGGCAGTCCACTACGAGCTGACGGACGAAGAAAATGCTCACCTTCGGCTTGAAGAGCTTGATGCCCTTGATGAAACCCGGCTCATAGCGCAACAAAATCTGGAGGCTTATAAAGCAAAGATGACGCGCTCATATGAAAGATTGATCAGGCCGAGGACATTCCGCCAAGGCGAACTCGTGCTAGTGGTCAAAAGACCTATGATCCCCAATCGCGCCAAGCGGGGAAAATTCGAGCCGAACTATGAAGGCCCGTACATCATAGACAAGGTCTACCAGGGTGGAGCCTATCTACTCATGGATATGCACGGTGAAAGATCTTTCAGGCACATAAACGGTCGCTTCCTGAATAAATACTACGCCTAATGAGTTACAGCCTAGGTCAATGATAGATGACGGCGACTATGTCCGCTCTCTATCTTCCCAAGCCCAAAACTCTATAAGTAGTAGCTGGCCAACGAACCAAAATGTCTTTAAACTAATGACGGACCACTACGTCCTAAAACTAGCTGACGACCGAAACGTCTTTAAACTACTACCGCAGCATCCTCAGGCTGACGGGATAAAAAAAAAGGAATAAAAAAATAATAATAATAAAGACGGTATGTCCATAAGCGAAATGGGCACGGATGAAAACCCGAAAGGGCTCCGTGAGTAAAAACAGCAGGGCTATCGGCGAGTGTTCGTGAAAACCCGAAAGGACGTGACCTCGTTAGAAAAAAAGAATAAAAAGAATAAAAAAAAGACGGTATGTCCATAAGCGAAATGGGCACGGATGAAAACCCGAAAGGGCTCCGTGAGTAAAAACAGCAGGACTACCGACGAGTGTTTGTGAAAACCCGAATGGGCGCAACCTCGTTAAAGGACACTTGCAAAGTCCTTTCGACATTGTGAGGAGAAACCACCTGCGTGAGATCCTTACGACTCACAAAGGAGAAATACACTTAGAAATTCTCATGATTCCTAAGGAGAAATTTCACTTGCGAGATCCTCACGACTCGTAAGGAGAATTCTCTTATGGGACCCTCACGGCTCATAAGATTTGAAAGTCTTAAGTTACAGAGACTTGAACCTGTTCTTAAGCAAAACCCCTACAACCTTCGATAATGCCCTACAAGCGGTTCATACTAACCTTTGTATACAATCCACGGGCGTGAATAAACATTTCCCTAACCAAGTCCCACCCATGACTAGGGATATGTCCATATGATGAACGACCCTTGTAAGTCCTCTCTACTTATAAGGAGAAAACCCTTTAGTAAGATCCTTACGACTTACAGGGGAATATGCACTTAGGAATCCTCACGATTCCCAAGGAGAAAACACATCTACGAGATCCTCACGACTTGTATGGAGAAATATCTTTGTGAGACCCTTACGGCTCGTGAAGTCAAAAGCCTTAGTCGACAGGACCCTAACCCTGTTTACTAAGCCACCTTTGTTCGACATCGACAGAGGCAAATGATGATTCGCTCCTGGCAATATCCCAGTCGTAGCGGTGCTGATGCCGAAGTCGGTGTCTAATCCTAAGTTTGCGGCAAAAAGCTAGCGAGCCACACATGCATACGAAATAGCCGAAATGATGGGGCAACTTGCAACAAAATCAGCAAGTAAAAAAGTATGCGTACGAAATAGCCGAAATAATTGGGCAACTTGCAATAAAAAGCAGCGAGTAAAAATGAAATAAATAGCTGAAATGATTGGGCACCGCGAAAGATAGCCGAAATGATGGGGCAATCGCGACCTTCGCGATATAAAAAGCTGAAATGATAGAGCATCGCGGAAAGAAATAAAGAAAAATGAAATTTATGCCCTACAAGTGCTATTACATCAATCCCTGTATACAATCCAGGGGCGCAAACAAAGGGGGAACCATACCTTCCCAACAGGCTCCATCAGAAAGCGAAGCCAAATCTCGACGGTTCATAGACAACCTAGACAACCTCGACATTTGTCGCAATATTGCAGACACAATGTCAACAAACGAAGCAAAGGAAGATCCCTAGCTTCAGGGTCTCGACGTCAATATCGACAACTTAGAGATCACCAACGGCGTTTCTCCTTACTCCAACCAGATGCAGACGTGACGTCAACAACCGACCTCAGAGTCGCAACGAAACGGAGCCATGGCAAAGTCCCTATTTCCAAATCTCAATGGCCACATCTACAGCCTGGAGACCAACAACTGTCTGCCTCCTCATTCCAACAAGACATAGATGTTACACCATTAAACGGTGCCACGGTATAGTCCTTAGTTCCAAATCTCGACGGTTCACAGACAACCTAGAGACCATCTCAGCATTCGTCTCGTTACAGCAGACAAGATGTCAACGACGGTGTTCCTCCGCAGTCCAGCAGGATGCAGATACAACGTCAACAAAAGACCTCACGGTAAAAACAAAGCGGGGTGACGGCAAAATCCCAGCTCTACCTTAGCATTCGTCTCGTTACACCAGACGCGATGTTAACAACGACGTTCCCTCGCAGTCCAACAGGATGCAGATGCAACGTCAACTAAAGACCTCATGGTCGAAACAAAACTAAGCGAAGGCCAAATTCCTAGCTTCAGGGTCTTGATGGCAACTCATATAAAACCTGAAAGACAATCGGAGAGCATCCCGCACCAGCGTGGAGTGGTCACCACTTCGACGTTCGTCTCGATACAGTAGACAAGATGTCACTAAGAGCGTTCTTCCTCCATCAGGATCCAGACGCGACAATCAAACAACGGATCCACGGCAAAATCCCTAGTTCCAAACCTCGACGATTCACCAGCAACCTAGAGACAACAACGACATTCGTCCCGATACAGCAGATGCAATGCCGGCAAACGAAGCAAAGGCCAAATTCCTAGCTTCAGGGTCTTGACGGCAACTCATATAAAGCCTGAAAGACAGTCGGAGATCATCCCACACCAGCGCGGAGTGGTTACCACTTGACATTCGTCTCGATACAGCAGACGAAATGTCACTACAGCGTCCTTCCTCCAACAGGATTCGGACACGACAAAACAAATGAATCAAATGCCAAATTCCTAGCTTCAGGGTCTTGACGGCAACTCATATAAAGCCTGAAAGACAATCGGAGATCATCCCGCACCAGCACGGAGTGGTCACCACCCCGACGTTCGTTTCGGTACAGCAGACGAGATGTTACCACAGCGTTCTCCCTCCAGCAGGATTCAGACGCGACAATCAAACAACGGAGTCACGGCAAAATCCTTAGTTCCAAACCTTGACGGTTCACCAGCAACCTAGAGACAACCGCGACATTCGTCCCGATACAGCAGACGCAATGCCGGCAAATGAAGCAAAGGCCAAATTCCTAGCTTCAGGGTCTTGACGGCAACTCATATAAAGCCTGAAAGACAATCGGAGATCATCCCACACCAGCGCGGAGTGGTCACCACCTGACATTCGTCTCGATACATCATACGAAATGTCACTACAGCGTCCTTCCTCCAACAGGATTCGGACACGACAAAATAAACGAAGCAAATGCCAAATTCCTAGCTTCAGGGTCTTGACGGCAACTCATATAAAGCCTGAAAGACAATCGGAGATCATCCCGGATCAGCACGGAGTGGTCACCACCCCGACGTTCGTCTCAGTACAACAGACGAGATGTTACCACAGCGTTCTCCTTCCAGCAGGATTCAGACGCGACAATCAAACAACGGAGCCACGACAAAATCACTAGTTCCAAACCTCGCCGGTTCACATGCAACCTAGAGACAACCGCGACATTCATCTCGATACAGCAGACGCAGTGCCAGCAAACGAAGCGAAGGCCAAATTCCTAGCTTCGGGGTCTTGACGACAACTCATATAAAACCTGAAAGACTATCGGAGATCATCCCACTCCAGCGCGGAGTGGTTATGACTCATCGGGGCTCTCCAAAATGAGCCTAACCTCAAGTAAAAAGCGGCATGGCAAAATTCCTAACACTTGCTCATCTGACGGTCAAACTGCCTAGGAAGATTGCTTGAAGAAGTCTTGTCCAGCCCCCGAAGGGATCAAGACACGACAGTCGCAAGGCTACTTGAACAGCAAGATTGCCTATCGAGGAATACATCAGGCAACACGACGGTATGACGGACAAAATCCTAGTACCACAGACCCTAACGGACTTTTGTCTTAAAGAGCAGAGGTTAACTGTGACGTTAGGACATCCTTGCGAGAACTTTTCGATTCGTCTCGACTCGTAAAGAAAAGCCTTAGGCAATCGGGATAATAACCGGTTTCCTAAGCACTGGGGCCCTGCAAGTCGGTCCAAAATGGAATTTTGCATACTATTCACGGGCCACACTCTCCAAAGTCGAATCTCGACAAGGAGGGAAACAACCGCTTACGAGTCCTCTCGACTTATAAGCAGGAAAATTCTCTTGTGAGATCCTTACGACTCTCAAGAGAAAACACACTTAGGAATCCTCACGACTCCTAAGGAGAAAATACACCTACGAGATCCTCTCGACTCGTAGGGAGAAAAGTCTTTATGAGACCATCACGGCTCATAAAGTTGAAAAGTCTTAGGTGATAGATCCTACCCCTGTCTCCTAAGGCATCACTATCTTATAAAGAGTTCAAGATTAACTGTTATCTACCATCTATGGGCCACACTTGCCAAACCTACAGGCCGTTACTCATGAGCATATAAACTACTTCACGCCAAAGTAAAGAATAAAGGAATAGAATGGTACGGCTCATGGAGCTGAGGGTTTGGGACTATATCCCTTAAGAGTCGAGATTTGAGTCAATGATAATTGACGACGCTTGTGTCCGCTCGTTATCTTCTCAGATCAAGATTCTGAAAATTATATACCAACCCAAAACTGGTCATACACTATGAATTACTCTGCACTACTTCACCCACGTATATACTTACATGGGCAAAGTAGTGGGGGGCATTTGTTCCCGCCAAAAATTTCTGCACAAAAGAGCCCAAGGCATCAAATGGCAGTGATACGCTTAAGAAAATGTGAATCTGTATTTTCCGGGCTGTATTTTGACAAACTCCCGAATGAGAAACAGCTAAATTCTGATGGTATTGAAAGCATCTCAAAAAACCTTCGATTTGATATATTATGAGCCTCATAATTCATCTGGGATCAAAAGTTATGAGCAAATGTCTATGCACATGTCATCTAAGGAAGAAGATGCGAACCAGTATTTTTCGAACTGTATTTTGACAAACTCCGGAATGAGAAACAGCTAAATTCTGATGGTATCGAAAGTGTCTCAAAAAATCCTTCGATTTGATATATTATGGGCCTCATAATTCATCCGAGATCAAAAGTTATGAGCAAATGTGCTATGCACGTGTAATCTAAAGCAATGCTCTACTACATGGGGAATGCATTTTTTAGTCCCACATCGGGAAAAGGAGAGATGGCTTTTCTACCACTTCCATATAAATAAGAGGGATGCCTTTTAGAAAGGGTAGAGTTCAATCCTCAAAGGATTCAATACTCAAAGGAGCTTAGTTCTCCATAGGAGCTTAGTTCTCCATATATAGAAGCTCTGCTTCTTCTCATAATGCGCATGTGCGCTACGTGCAACGCACGTGCGCACCACATGAGAACATTTAATAATATTAAAAAGAGCTTAGTTCTCCATAGGAGCTTAGTTCTTCATATATAGAAGCCATGCTTCTCCTCATAATGCGCATGTGCGCTACGTGCAACGCACGTGTGCCCGCCACGCGTGCACCACGTGCAACGCACGTGCGCACCACATGAGAATATTCAATAATATTAAAAGGAGACTCGTTCTCCATAGGAGCTTGCTCCCCCATAATGCGCATATGCGCAAGCTCCATGTGCGCTACGTGCGAATACGTGCGCCCAACACGTGCGACGCACGTGCGCCCAACACGTGCGACGCAGGTGCGCCCAACACGTGCGACGCACGTGCGGGAACGCAAAGAATCCTTTTTCAGCAGCGAGAAGCTTAAGCTCCTGCCTGTTCTTCCCCCCTAATGAGTGAGACATGGTTCAAAGGGTACATCCTTCCACACCTTCGATATATGGCACTGTAATCTCTCAGTGTCGTCGGAGAGGTGGTGGGTCCTAACGACCAATGATCTTTCTTTCTAAAATAAAAAAAGAATAGATATACAGAGATACAGAAGAGAGAGAACCCTCTAAAAACTTTGAGAAAAACTCAAAGAGAAGAAAAGGCAAGCCTTTGAAGAAAGAAGATCATCTTCTTCATCTTTAAAGGTAAAGAATTTGATTCTTGAAGAGCAGAGATGAAAACACCTCACAAAAAGAAGAATTTCTTCTAAAAAGATCAAAGATCTAAGGACAAGATCAAGATCTTCAATAAAAAAAAAAGATCAAAAAAGATCCAATCACAAAAAATTAAAGAAGTAATTTACTTCATCCCTAGATCTTTTGATCTATATAAAGGCACGGCCTTTTGATGAACCATTGGTTCTTGAATCTTGAGGTAGAACCTCTTTAGAACAAGAAAAACTCTTTTCTTTGATCTAAATCTGATCAAGATGCGCTCTGCGCTATTGTACAGTGCTTTGCACTTTTGAAATGAGCCTTTGCGCTCCTTGGACTGGCGCAAGTCACCAGAGAGCGCCACGTGTCAATCACAGAACAATCTGCGCCTTGCGCTCCTAAAAACAAAGCTCTGCGCTTTTGGACCGGCGCAAGTCACCAGAGCGCGCCACGTGTCAGCAGCGCACTAGCGCAGCGCACTGGCGCAGCGCACTGCGCTAACTAACTTGCACTCAGCAGAGTGTGACACGTGTCACCTCCACATGCGCTGGTGTCTTGTGCTCCTTAATTGGCGCAAAGCGCCTGACAGGCTACGTGGCGCACTATCAGACCAATAAATGCTGTGCATTATTTAAAAAGGTTAGAGCCTAAGTAAAGGCCTAACAGGCCGAATATAAATGCTATGCATTTAATCACAGAGCCCAATGCTATGCATTATTAAAAGGGCCGAGCCCAAATAAAGGAACAAAAAATGTTCTACTGAGCCCATATGCTCATAAACTTTCAAACAGACCTTAGTCCCAAATTGGACTATAGATCCCCCAACCAACATTGGTTTAAGGGTATATCTCTGAACTCCTCTGATATTTGTCGTTGTAATTCTTCAACGTCTTCAGAGAGGTGACGGGTCCCGACAGCCATACATTCTATGGACCCCCATGTCCTTAAACTGGTAATTGACCGCAATGTCTCTAAACTAAACAATAGAGTCCAAATGCTCTCTTGTTGGATTTAAACGATCCCATTAAGTCGATCTTAGTGTTAAATTAGACTAACGTGTCCTTAACAAACGTTTAAGTTGATCTTAGCCTCAAAAAATGCTAACGTATCCTTGAACACACACCCCAAACCCAAATCTAAGAAAATACGGATTTGGACTAATCCACGTCCTACGGGCGACAACATAAATTAGTCACCGTATACGATCCACGGGCAACCACAAACAAAACAAACACCCACGACACGAAGTGACCATCTGGAGAAGGAGAAAGTTGTTACCGCGATGCGGTAACGTAATTAACTGCAGGGGCTTGCACCTGCAGGGAAGAGCGTCCCCACAATCAAAAACCCCTCAAACGAGGGGGAATCTGACGAAGTCTGCTACATCGGTCGCATCCGTTTAAACCTTCGATACATGGTGCCATAAATCAACTTGGCATCTTCGGAGAGGTGGACAGATAGCACCAAATAGCATCTTCCCCGAAATTCAGGCTAGACGTTCACCGCGTCTTGCGCCGTCTTTCGGAGGGGAACAAGGGCGTGGAAAGATTGTGGTTGATCGAATATTTCCGCATCAAGGCCACGAAAGACCGATTACAGAAATGTGTCCCGTTATCGCTAATGATAGCGCATGGGTACCCAAACCAGGAAGATGTTATCTTTAAGGAATTCAACGACATCCTTGTTGTTGTTCGTCCGGCTCGGTATTGTCTCAACCCATTTTGAGATATAATCAACCGCCAACAGAATATACAGGTTCCCAAAGACTTGGGGAACGGGCCCATAAAGTCTATGCCCCATACATCGAATATCTCAACAACCAAAATTGGTTGGAGCGGCATTTCAATTCTTCTCGAAATCCGGCCCAAGTGTTGACACCGAAGCAAGTCTTGCAATATTCGTTTGCATTTTTGAATAGCGTCGGCCAATAAAAACCGCATTGCAAGACCTTCTCTGATGTTTTTCTCGAGCTAAAGTGTCCGCCACACGCTTGATCATGGTAGAAGGACATCACACTCTTGAACTCATTATTTGGGATACACCGGCGAATGATTTGGTCTGGACAATGCTTAAACAGGTATTATTCGTCCCAGTAAATATGTTTTAATTGGGATAGCAATCGATATTTGTCCTGACTCGACTATTCGCTAGGTACAAGTCCCATTGCTAAATAGTTCACGATATCTGCAAACCATGGTTCATAAGATACGGTCAAGAGGTGCTCGCCAGAGAGAGAGTCGTTTATCGACAATGGAAACGTCGGCGAAGAAGGAAGTCGAGAAAGATGGTCGGCAACTACGTTTTCACATGCTCTTTTGTTCTTAATGATAAGGTCAAATTCTTAAAGTAAGAGGATCCAACGTATTAGCCGAGACTTTGCATCTATCTTCATGAAAAGATGCCTCAAAGCGAAATAATCAGTATAGATAACGACTGGGGATCCAATGAGATAGGGCCTGAATTTCTCTAAAGCGAATACAACAGCCAAGAATTCCCACTCGGTTGTTGTATAGTTCATTTAGGCGTCATTCAAGGTCTGGCTCGCATAATAGATCACGTGCAGCAGCATATCGATATGATGTCCTAAGACCGCATCGATGGCAAAGTCGGATGCATCACACATGATCTCGAAAGGATGATTCCAGTCGGGAGAAGAAAGAATGGGAGAGGTAGTGAGTGAATTTCGGAGGGATTCGAAAGCAGCCAAACAGTCCGAGTTGAAGTGAAACGTGGTGTCCTTAGCCAAGAGAAGAGTCAATGGTCTAGAAATCTTACTAAAATCCTTGATGAACCGTCTATAGAAACCGGTATGGCCAAGAAAGGATCTGATATCTCTGACGTAAGTGGGAGGATGGAGGTTGGAAATAACATCAATCTTTGCTCTGTTAATCTTAATGCCGCTTCGTGAAATGATATGTCCTAAGACAATACCTTCCTTAACCATAAAGTGGCATTTCTTCCAGTTTAAAGTGAGATTTTTATCGTTACATTGGGTAAGGACAGCGTCGAGATGATGTAAACACTCATCAAAGAAATCTCCAAAGATGGAGAAATCGTACATGAATAATTCTCGACCATGTCGGAGAATATCCCCATCATACACCGCTGAAATGTAGCGGGGGTATTGCATAACCCAAAAGGCATGCATCGGTATGCAAACGTGCTGAAGGGACAAATAAAAGTGGTCTTTTCCTGATCCTTGTCAGCAATGGGAACCTGGTTATAGCCGGAGTAACCGTCCAAATAACAGTAATACTCATACCCAGCTAAGCATTCAAGTATTTGGTCAATGAGAGAGAGGGGGAAGTGATCCTTCCTCGTCGCAGCGTTGAGTTTCCGGTAATCAATACATACTCATCACCTAGTTTGGGTGTGAGTCTGAATTAACTCATTAGCCTCATTGGTTATGACCGTGATGCTCGATTTCTTAGGGACAACGTGTATTGGACTCACCCACCTGCTATAAAATATCGGGTAAATGATACCACTGTCTAAGAATTTGACGATTTCCTTCTTCATCACCTCTTTCATGACGGGATTTAATTGTCTCTGTGGGTCCCGGGTTGGCTTGCATCATCCATCATATGTATATGATATTCAACATTCAAGAGACTAATCCGTTTGATGTCCATCATAGTCCAACCAAAAGCTTGTCGATTCGATTGCAAGATGGAAAGAAGGGCTTTCTCTTGCTCTAAATCTAGAGAAGACGAAATGATTATTGGCGGCATCTCATTCTTATCTAAGTAAGCATACTTGAGGTGAGAAATCAAAGGCTTTAGTTCAAGCATCGATGGAGTAACAATTGAAGGTAAGGTCGGGGACCGATTCTCGAACTCGAAGGACTCCATGAAGGGTTCGAAGTGTGTGTACGCAACAGAATCGGATGGTTCAGTTAACTCATCCAAAAATTCATAGGATTCAAACTCGAGGGGTGGCTCATCAAGATCATCAACAAAAGTGAAGCATTCGTATGCTCTACCCTCGTCAGAAGCTGTTGGATCAAATATGAACGCACTAGTGGCGTAAAAATCATCATGATAAAAAAGAAACTCCTCAAACTCGCGATTTTTGGGGGTGGTCTCCTAGATGGAACAAATATCCAGCATATGAGCATTCGGTTTAGAGGGCTTACTCCCTAACCTGAAAATGTTGAGTTCAATTGTCATTTTACCGAAAGATAGGTTCATGGAACCATTTCGACAATTGAACACAGCATTTGAGGTTGCTAAAAATGGGTGACCGAGAATCATTGGAATTTGATTCCAGGGGTTAGCTATAGGCTGTGTATCTAATACTATGAAGTCCACGGGGAATATGAAGTCCCCGGCTTTAATTAACACGTCCTTTTGCTCACCCCTAGGATGGGTGATTGACCAATCAGCCATCTGAAGGGTACAATGTGTAGGTTTCAGTTCCCCTACACCGAGTTATTCATATATTGAATACGGAAGCAAGTTAACACTAGCACCGAAATCCAGAAGAGTGCGGTTGATGTTCTTATCCCCAATAGTAATTGAAATTGTAGGACAACCACGGGTAAGAAAATCACTCACATTACAGACTAAGAAAACATTCTTCGGTACTGGGGATTTTCTCTTTTTAGTGCACAAGTCTTTTAGGATTTTAGCATAAGAGGGGACTTATTGGGTAGCATCTAATAGATGAATGTTGATATTAACTTGCTTAAATAACTCTACAGCCTTCTCTATTTGTGGACTTGGATATTGGGCCTCAACCAGTTTGGAAATGGATCTTTGTTTAAAAAGGTTGGGTCCAATATTTGTAGAGTAGGTTGTGGAGACGGAACGGATCCAAAAACAGATGTTTGAGTGAAGTAAGATGTGGGTCCGTTCGAAGCAGCAGAATTGGAGTTAAAGCCCGGTGGATAATGGAGAATGGGCTTCGAAGAAGTTGGAATAGAAGAAGAAGTGGTGGCCGCCAGAGTTTCATCATCATCATGGACTGGTGCGCCAACATTGTTCTTCAGTATTCTTCCGGATCTCAACGTAGTCACGACACTCACATTATGATTAGGTTGTTCAAGAATGACATGAGCATTATGTGGGTTGGTCGGATTTGGTAGTGGCTGAGATGGAAGCTTTCCTCTCTCTCTCTCTCTCTCTCTCTCTCTCTCTCTCTCGCTCATTGCTGCGTTCAGTTGTGCAAATTAGGCTTCAATAGATTTAATGCTTTGGCCATAAGAAACGATATGTTGCACAAGAACTAAGACTGCAGAATTCTGAGCGGATTGTTTCACGAAGGAATCAATACTTCTTTCGAGTGAGGAGACCTTATTGTTACCGGACGAAATAAAGTTATTGTTTTGTTGAGGGAAAGAATTGTTGTAAGGAGCAAAGTTGTTCGCCGGGGTTTGGAATCGTTGCTGTTGAAAGGATTGCTGATATTGTGGTTGTGGTTGTTGTTGAGGAGGAGGGGGAGGAGGCCTTTGGCAGTTTTTTTGGGCTTGGAACTAATTTTGGATCTAGTTCTGATTTTGGTTCTAAGAAAAATTAGGATGACTCCTCCATCCTGGATTGTACATAGAAAAGTAAGGGTCATTTTTAGGTCGTTGAAAAGCAGTATTGGCTTGATCTTGACCCTGAAATGAAGGATTCAACGGGCACTCTTCAGTTAAGTGTGATGGATCGAAACAACAACCACATACTATTCTAGGGAAAGGAGCTAAGCTGGGGGAGGAGATGAAAATTTGCTCTTAATTGCTTCGAGCTTCCGCGTTATTGCGACCATCTCGGCTTTCATTGTAATTGAAACATCAAGTTGATGGACTCCTACTCTCGATTGACCCGAAGAAGAAGACGGAGCGTTCGATCGGGTGCTCTTCCACTACGGCGTTTATTCCATAAGATCGTCAAGAAATTTCCAGGCTTCCTCATCAGATTTGGATATGAAATGGCCTTGATATATGGTTTTCAGCATCTATCTAGTTGCTGGATTCAGGCTCTCGTACAAAGTTTGGCAAAGTTGACATCTCTCAATACTGTGGTGAGGACACTGAACAAGGAGATACTTGTACCGGTCAAAACACTTCCAAAAAGGTTCGTTTGGAAGCTGGGTGAATTGATTTATCACATTTTTTATGCGCGCGGTTTTATGATTTGGGTAGAATTTTCTTAGGAAAGCTTTTACAAATTCATCCCAACTGGTTATGGAATGTGATATGGTGTTATACAACCACTTCTCTACAAGATCGCAGAAAGTAAATGGGAGAGTACGTAGACGGCTAGTATCATCAAACGGTTGGGTCGTTTTCATCATTGCACAAATGTTTTGGAATTTATTTATAAAGAGGTAAACGTCTTCCGGTTCAAGCCTATGAAATTTGGGTAGCATGTTGATGAAATAGGATTTAATTTCAAAATTATCCTCCTTGGCTGGTGGAAGAGAAAGACAGGTGGGAAGCGGTGCGCGAATTGGATAGAATCAATTTTGAAGCGCGATTCGCGGTGGCGCTCCCGCAGAAGGTGGTGGATTTTGCGCACCAAGAGGTAGTTGCACCATTACAGGGGGTGGTAAAGTGATGTTAGGAATGATGTTATTTGGATCGAAAATCGGTGGAGGGCTTGACATTTCGAAAGATAAGGTGCGTGAAAGAAAAGGTGAAGATGTATGGAAAGAATCAAGGTCAACTTCGGAGTTGACCGGTAAAGGCAAAGGGTGCGTGGAGAAAGAAGAATCGATTTTGGAGTCGATTACGTGGTTTGTAGCGACTAAAGTGACGCGGACTAAACGGGCACTAGTGTCCCGAGCCCAACCGGATATACACTAAACAAATTTAGCGTTTGTCAAAGTGTGTTTAGAATGTGAGTATAAGAAAACGTCAATCAAGAATGTAGGTGAAAGTGAAAAATTAGTAAATAGCAAGTTTTTATAAAATTTTGGATTTCTGATTTTTTTTTTGTTGAAAAATACAGAAAAAACGAACTCAACTCAATCAATCACAATAAAAAAAATGCACAAACAATCCATAAGCTAGTGTCATAAAAGTCCAATCTAGACTGCTCCTAAACTTCCAAAGGACGAATTGTAGATTAAATCCTTTACCGCCTCATTACTAATCAAGTAGCCAGGTAAGTGCAAGTGAAGAATAAGGAGGTTTTCTAAGTCTTTTGCCAAGTTTTTTAATTACAATAAACCCCTTCACTTTGCGGGGCTTTAGTCCCTAAACACTTGTCTAGACACCACAAAATTAATGCCGATAAGCAATAAATTACCCACAATCCTTTTTTGTCCTAATTGAGCGTGAATATCCTTAGCGTCTCGGTCTAGATTTTTTTAATTATTCAAGATGATGCTTATGTTTTTTGTGATTTTTGGGGTTTAAGAAGGGTAATGACCTAATCTTGATTTGGGTTTCTTGCCCTTAAGCCCGTATTATTGGATGCAAAGCGATAAATAATCAAAAAAATCTAAAACAACAAAAAGTTTATTTTGGCGACACAAATTGTAAGGAATCCTGCGGAAAAAATAGTTTATTAGAGCTTAAGATGGGTCCTCTGGAGAAGAGAATACTTACAGAGGGGTTTGGGGAATAGATCCCACCAAACGGCCGCGATGTCGCGGTCTCCAAAGAGGACTTGGCCGCGGAATGGAGGTGAAATAAGGGCCAAACTGTCCAATCTTTTGCACTATGCTTCTAACCTCCTAATCTTCTAGTGCCGGACCCTAGGTTCTCTGTTTGATCAATCCAGTTTCTCCAGATATCCTGCACACCTACATAAGAACCGTAAAAAAAACAAGATGCGTTTTTTTGTTTTTATGGTTTTTTTAGTTTTAAAAATATACACAAAAATAAGCCGAATAACAAGAAGAAATACGTTAAAGTCTCTCGGTAACGGCACCATTTGTTTGATGTGTAATTATGAGTGTTCTATGAAGTTCTAAATACCCCAATCAAGACGGTATCGCATAAGCTAGTCGTGATGAGTACGGGTCGTCCACGGAGAGATGGTATGTTCTTTTTCTTATTTTAGACGAGTTATGTCAAATTGTATAAGGATGTTCGTTTCTAACCTGTGTGAAATGTATTTTTTGAAGGAAAGAGCTTGTTAGGGTTTCAGATTAGATAGTTAAGTTAGGAATTCCTTCTGCTTTCCTTTGTGCCTCTCTTTGAATTGATGCTAGAATAATTGGAAACAACGTGGATTGGGGTACTTAAGAAGGGTACTTGCGAGTTTAGGCTATACCTTCCAAACGCTAAGTCCCTTCCTATTGACCCTTGTCCTTCCGTTCTTTACTCTTAGCTCTAGCCTTCGGCCAAGCAAACACAACATGTCTCGAGTTAGGATCACAACTATCATTAAGGATAGTGCGCCTAAAAGAGAGGGTTGTATCTCCTTGGTCGAAGTTCAAGATGTTGGGCAAAGTGAGGCATAAGGGATTTTTCCATCCCTTGTACTACCCTCTCCTAAACCTTAACAAGTGAGAAAACTACTCACTAGTGTTTAAAAGGAAAATAAAACAAGTAGAAGAGAGAGAGGATATAATAGATGAAAATAAAGGAGAAAGCTGGCTACTCGGGTCCTCACCTAAGCAAGGAGCTTCATTGAGCATCATGGCTTTAAAATTGAGATAGAATAGAAGAAGAAGATGATGATGATCAAGAAAACCAACAACTACTTATTACAAGCGAGTATGATTACTACAAGTTTATCTAAGGAATTTAAAGACAAGACAAGGTAATAAAACTAACTATTACAAGCAAATAAATTTACTACAATTTCATCTATGAAATAAAAAGCAAGATAAGATAAGAAAAAGATCGGCTTTCATTCATCACTCAAAGCTTTTACAAGTTTTAAAGACTGCGATGGAGAATAAGCTATCTAAAACTAAAAACCAAACTATCCAAAAACTAACTAAGAGATGCCTCAAGGCTGCTGATCTGAGATATTTACAGGGGTTGAAAGAGGAAACCTCAACATGATTCTAAAAGCAATTGAAAGTACCAAACTACGTCCAAAACTTATCGTGTGCAGCGCCATAACGCCCGCGTTTCTGCTGCCAATTGCACTACATTGGCCGCGTTTCTGTGGCCAAGTAGTGAAGTTGGAACTTCGTATTTTTTGTGTCATCTTGGATACCTCCGGTATACTACTTTTCATGGTCGCAATTTAATAAATCATTCAGAAATGCTCTCGAAAGAACAGTAGTCCATAATTATGGTTATTTCTGTCTTCTTCTCACTACACATCCTCTTTAGATCTTTTTGATCTACGTGTTGTCTCCCTCATGCTTTGTGCAGCCTCTCTCGTGCTTCGTGCAGTGGTATGCTACGCACGACGAATTTGAATGGCCGAAACCGGTATTTTATCTGTCTGTCGGCAGTTCGACCAGAAATCTTCACAACTGCAGAGAATGTGCATGATTTGCATTATTCTAGATTTAATTCCCCTGAGAACCTGTAATATGTACTTATGTAGCAGTCGTGAATTAATAACACTTTTTTATTCAAAATACAATAAGAATGAGCGGTAGTAAATGCAGTTAATCGTGATGAACAGGTGGCTTACTGACATAGAAGATTGAGCCGACGGAAGAGGAATACTCTCAACTGTCATCGTAGACGGACTACTAGCTTTCCTTTCAACTTTTACATTTCAGTATGCCTCTTTGTGAAGGCTCCGTTGTATACATATGTTATTGTATCTTGTTTTCAAACATCTTGTCAATTGTTTGAATTCTTTGGGATTTGAATATAATAATTGGTAGTTGAATTTTTATTATCTTGTTTTATTCTTGTTTATTTATATTGCTTATAATACGTTTAACGTATTTATCTCGAGAAAGACCCTTCTCGGCATAAATACGTTGCGGAACTCGTCACGTGCCTGCTACGGTCTTTTGGGACAATCATGCATGTGCGTGTTCAAATAAAAATTATGTTTGATTTTTTAAATTTGAATTTTAAAAAATTAAAGATAATTAAAATTTATGCAGTGGGAGTGGTAATTTGTTTTCAAAATGATTCTAGTAGTTATTTAAGATCAATGAAGATGTTTGTATAGTTATAACTGATTCGGTTGATGATTGTATTTATTAAATATTTGTTAAAGAATATTCTGCATTTAATTTTTTTTAGTGTTGATATGGCGCTATTTGAGACTAAATTAGACCATCAAATTAAAATCAATTATGGGACCCTCAAGTTTTGTGGTTATAGCAGCAGAGATCCGATCATTTATGTTATAATTTAGATATAATGAAAATTCTTATTTGTTGAGCTTATTATAATATGGTTGTAGAAAACAGTTGAAAATATTTATAACAATAGGTATTTATCCATTTTTCACTTTTAAAAATCTTTTAATAATTTTATGGATAAGAGAGATTTCTCTCATTTTGAAAGAGAGAGGAAAGAAAAGGGGAGATCAATGTCGGATGTCAGATATAAAAATATGATCAACTTACACATTCAGAGCAATCTATGTGAAGGGACTCCTTTAATGGAATGTCATCCTCATTTTTTGTCCCATGGTATCAACTATTTAATATGCATCTAATTCTGCTATAGCTACAGGTTTTTAGTCTTAATAATTAAGATATGCCGACCTTCATTATCAGCCCATAGAAAAGGATAACATTGCAGCCTTTCTTTCTTTCTTTCTTTTTGTATTTATTGATTTGATTTTAGAGGTTATAATCTTTGATTATGTTTTTTCTTGCCATCATTGTACCATCATCTATTTCGATAAGTTCTTTTGATAACAGCAAGTTTCGTAAACATGAAACAGTATTGTGCTAGTAAGTCTCATAAATACTGTATAATTTTTTGAAGTGTATGGTGAGATAATACACAAACGAAGAATTATTCTATGAAGAATCGGACAATTAAATCCAGCAATCGAGTTTCTTTTCTAATATATATATATATATATATATATATATATATATATATATATATATATATATATATATATATATTCATTTTTAAAACATCATTTACTTGAGAAGATTCAAATCCGACACAATGTGGTCCACACCATAAGGATCATACTCCATTGCACCAACAAAATCATTCTTGTGTCGTGGTAAATAAATGTAGTATATCACATGGTTCATTTGCCCTTTGCCCTTTGCCCTTAACCATTGTCTTGGCTTCTATTATTTTTAAGGTGTTACACTTCATTTAAGAAAAGCTTTAATCCTAATTTATCTTTCAATATTAATCGGATCAAGATGAGTGTCCCCCATAAAGTTGGACACTTACAAGCTCTCTCAAAAAGACACAGCTAGATGTTCAAGGCTTTTAGCTCAAAAGTAAGCTTGCTTAGTTTGTCCATCACTTGAAAAAAAAATTTAAAAATGTTCGGAGTAATATTATTTATTGTTAGATACTTAAAATGGTGTCGGTCACTCATGGCCACCCAACGTTTGTAAATAAGAAAATTAAAACCCGTCTCATGCATTAATAAGAGTACGCACCAAAAACTCTATTCTATTTAATCACTTCTTTTATGTTGAGTTCAGGAATGTTCATTGTAATCTTTGAAGCTCGGTCTTCTTGACCATCAGACGAGAATTTTCCCGACCCGATTTACAAAAAGAGTCGTGATCCGTTGAGCAGAAGACCATTTTTTATTTTAAAATGAGCTCAAGGTTCCTTGTAGCTATGCAAACACATGCATTAGACATGATGGGGGTTAATTATGAGCACTATAGACGCCAGCTCGATCTCATAATGGTCCCATATGAGTCAAGCTTGGAGCTTTCATAGGTGTATCATGGCTCTAGAATAATTAGCATTGCATCTCTTCTCATTCGTTCTCTATTATAGCTGGGGAACAATGGCAATAAACCAGTTGCTAATCTGCTATAATTTTGAAAGACAGTAATAGAATTTTTTTCAAAAAAAAAACAGAGAAGAAGAAAGAATTGTTTAGAGGAGCATGGAGATCATCTAAGACCTAATCCTTTTTGTCCCAAGCTTTACCTCTGAATTTTTCTGTATTTATTTTATGTGAGCTCAAGGGATGTGGCTTTGATGTGTCTAAATTAAATTTATCATGTTCTAAAAATGATATGAATATTTTAAATATATGTGATAGAATAGCATTTATGAAAACTCCTTCAAGTAATACAGCGTAATGTAATAAGATGGGATATAGATCTCGAGTCCGACTATCAAATTATAACGAGACAAACTATGACCCGGAATAGAAAAATATGAATCCAGATTCAAAACCAAAGTTGATCTGGACATGATGTGGTCCATTAAACTCATGAACCAGAATCATGATGCTACACCTAAAGGCCATCATGTTTATTATTAGGTTACCTAAGTCACCTGCAAAAATATTTGTTAGATTTATTTATTACCCAATTATTTATTTGCATAGTACTCAACTAACTTTTTGATTATCCCAAGAGTCTGTCACTGGCTGAAGAGAACCTCAATCTCTCACGGTTTTTTGAAGTCAAATTATGTGCCGAGTTTTTGTGGCTTAAAGCCTGTAAATAATTTGTAGATTTTGGGGTATATTCAAAATGCCGATATCATCTTTACTAGTATTTTGCACCGACGATGCACATGTGTATATCTTGAACAACATTTACTGTGGTGTGCTTAAATATTTTTTTATCCTGGACATTACACGAAAATTTCTAAAGATATCTATAGTTTTTCTAAATCCAGATTAAATAAATACAGTTAGCGGTAATATTAGAATTGAGAAATTTACGAGCCATACAAAATAACAAATATAAAAGGGCTTATGTATAAATTTGTAAGATAAGTCTCTTTGCCTTGTTGACTTTTCATATTATTATTTTTGTCTTTTGTGGTGAATGAGGTACACATCTTCAATTCTCTAGTTTGACTAATGGAATTTTGTCATTTTTTTGAATTTTTATTTTTTGTTGATTAATAACATCATCTAAGGACTTTTAGTTTATAATAGTAAAGATTTACTACCACTGCATTTTAGACGAAATTCATTGAGTGATTCCTATCTTAGACTGAAAGGCGACTTTGTGGGATGGTGAGTTTTATATCTTGTGAGCCCGAAAGGATCTCCCTAGCCAAGAATTTTTTTTAATCCAACAACTTAAAACTAAACAAGAAAAAACTATAGCTAAAAAAACCGGTTGAATTCCTAACCGGTTGCATTTCAAATACGGTTGGAAAATGATGACAAGCTGTATTGGAAATGGGAGGCTAAGAAACGCTGACTGCTATGACCTGGAATACGAACACACACTTGTTCGGAAAATAACGTGGCTGTGAATACGTTTTTCTGCATATATATAAATAGAAAAGACAAACTAAAAAAAAGTATTATGGGAAGGAGGGATTCAAAATAAAATAATGTTAAACTAGCCACAGGTCCCGCGCAGGAAAGTTGCTTGAAAAATATAGGATCGCAACAGAATCATAATTAAAAATTTTTGCAGGTAAATCTTTCAAGTTTGACCTAAATTCTCTTGAAACAATTTAGAAAAGTTCTTTATTTTCTCTCAAAACAATCCCATAAAAGTACTTGTCCTTACACATTTCTATATATTGCATGTATTCAACCGATGACGAATTGCGTTTGAAAATTTCTACCATCATCACTGATTGCATTTCAAATCTGGTAAGATTTTCTCCGGAATCTTCTTGCCATCATCACTGATTGTTGTGGACCTTCATTCTCATCCAGACGATGATTATCTTCACATTAGCATCGACTCTTCTCATGCTAATTTTCATATTATATAATTCTATACACTATTTTTAATATATATTGGTAGTCGCTCTATAACATACGGATTTTCATTTTTATAACTATTTGTATACATATTTGCATCCGTTTAAGACCACCTTTTTAAAGACAGCTCGAATTTTTATAAGACAGCTTTTATAAGACATATTTGCTGCTCTAAGATGCCCTTAAGTTTTTGTAAGACAACTCGATTTTTTCCCCACTAATCCACCTTTATTTATTGCATTATAAGCTACCTTGAAATGCTACATTTGGGGGTATTTTAGTTAAAACAAAAAATAAAAGCCAGATTAAGGGATTTTGTTGTGGTGAAAAAACTTTAAGGTAGCTTAGTGAAAACCACTATAGTTAGAGGAATTTTAGTGCAATCTTCCCTTTTACTTGGTAACACCCCACAGCAGGCTGAGCACCCCTTTATGCCTGAGCTTTTGCCTGCATTACTTTTTTAATACTAATCCGCGCTGAATATGCGCCTGATGGAAATTGCTCCAGGCACTGTACTAAATATTCAAAGTTATGATGAGGGCTTAGAGATATGTTTTATCTACTAACGTACGGTTGTATTGTACCAGGTTTGAAAAAGAAAATATTGATATCAAAGGCAACGATTTCCAAGTGTTGTCATTTGGAGCAGGTCGTAGGGTTTGCCCCGGCGCACAGTTGGGGATCAATTTTGTGGAATCTATGTTAGGGCACTTGTTGCATCATTTCAAGTGGGAGTTGCCCCGAAGGCATGAAAACGGAGGAAATGGACATGATGGAGAATCCAGGCATGGTCACTTTCATGCGTACGCTGCTTCGGGCAGTTGCGTTTCCGAGGTTACCGTCTCATTTGTATAAGCATGTGGCCGTGGACATGTAAGGAGATGCTAAGCTTTCTTCGCTATCGATTGAATGATTAAACATGAGTGGATGCAATGCTGTTGCTAAAATGAGAAGTCGATGTTTACATATCATATTCAGATGGAAATGGGTTGTGTTATAGAGATGCAAGATTTGTGCTTTGTCAAACTCGAGAGACTTCATCTTGTTTGGTTTATAGCAATTCAAGAATCTGTAAAGTATTTGAAGTTTTCCTTTGATGCTCACTCCAGTTCTGGAGTTTCATGCAGTGAAAGTGCTATTATAATTCTGCAAGATATTTTGATTTGTTGAAAATAACAAGAATGGATTGCTTTTCAATATTTGAGCCTCCAAAACAAAGAAATAAATAAAAAGGTATGATGAGTTAACTGCCTTGAGAATTATGACCCTATTTGCTGCCTCCTCTGCTTCAATCTCTCACCCATCTCCTCATCCTCCACCGCCGCCATCTTCTTCATCGCCTCTTTCGCCTTAATCCCCTTCAACTTTTCGTAATTATAAAATCCCACCCCAAGAAACGCCACCCCGTATCCTACCATGTTCACCGCAGTCACGGTATCTCTAATCACCGACCATGAGAATGCAATCAACAACCAGTCTTTCACCACGCCGCCCACGTTCATCGTAAGTGCTGACGTTTTCCCAACAAGCAAAAACACGGCTAGGTTCAATGCAAACGCGCACGACGAATTAGTCCCGAAAACGAGAAAATTGGGACTTGCAGAAAAGTTTAGTCTAGGAAACTCGACATATATCCACGGTACTATCAGAAAGAGCATGCAGCAAGGCGCGACATAGTACAAGGAGGTGATGGGGTTGAGGGTGATCCCTTTCGAATTCAGCAGGATCTGGATCAGTACCTGTAGTGAGAGATAAGATTAGCCGGAAGGTATTATCCGATACGTGTGTAAGAGATTAAATCAATTGGAAGATACGATGATATTAGTCTTAAAGTCCCTACTACTATGCCAAATCTTTGAACTAATGACGAGGGTTGAGAGATTACCAGTCTGGTGGCCTCAAACCCTATGGCCGTAAGCTGCAATCCCACTCCCCAAGCATCGAACCGTGCCTCTCCGCACGCAGCAACAGCAACCCCAAGCGTAATGGAGAGCATATTTGCCATCGTCGACGCTCGAAAGCTCTCCTTCTTGAACGAAACCCCGATGGAGTACACCGCAACAGGCATCAACGCCTTGAGCATCTGAATAAACGACACGGACAGATAAATGTAGGCCGAGTTCGACAGCCAGAGAGAAAGAGAGTAGAGGGCCCCGATGGGGACCACGGAGGAGACGTACAGGTTGCGTGACATGGGAGGGGGGTCCACGAGGCGGAGCACGCGGATGAGGAGGAAGCTGAGGGCAGAGCAGAAGGCCATGTGGATTAACGTAAGGGTGATCGGGAAAGGGAAGTTGTATAGCTTCGGGTCGAGGATGTATTTGTTGAAGATGATGACGGCGAAGCTGAGGGAGATCCATAGGAGGACGTACGTGTAGGAGAGGACGATCTGGTTGATGATGGCTTTGTTGGCCATCGATCTTGACGAAGCGAAAAAGATAAAAGGGACCAAAATTTATAAGATCGAATGATTTATGAATGAATGAATATATACAAGATTTTGACATTGGTGATTAGTTGTGCATTGATTAAGGATCAGGAGAGTGATATATAAGCAAGTGAATTAAGCAAACAAGCATTAGTCTCTACGCAAAGTGAAATGAGAAACTTTGAGCTTGTTTGATTTAACCAAAAAGCTGAGGCCGGGTTTTGTAATTATTTATTGCTGGAGGATTGATCATCGGTGAAATGAGACAATAACAAATTTCCAATGAAATCCCTTGTTTCAAATCTGCTGAAAATATCATACATTCTCAAATAAACACACATATTTTGATTATGATTACCGAAGAGCTTTAAGGGCATGGTGAAATTTAGCATATGATAACCCACATTAGTTAGCACGCACAAATATAATTGTAATTTGCTTTCTTTTTTATTTTAACAAATGCACAAATTTAGCTTCTATTGTTGAACATTGTTTGTGATATAATAAATATCATTTGCTGTTGCAAAAATTTCAAGTTTTCCAAACCGTGTTGAGCATATGATTTTAATGTGGTTGAGATCGTCTACGGCCACTTGGCTGCAGGCGTCATAAAAAGGATGTGTGTGTGTGGATCCCATCCCACTTAAACCCAATTGGGACGATTCTATCTTGACATCTTGTGTTTGCAGTCCCATAAGCGTCTTGCAGTCCCATAAGCGTCCAGTTATACGTGCAAAGAGTACTGATTTGGCTCCGCAAAATATACGATCAGTAGAGAGTATGCTCTAACTAGCATTAGTAAAATGTTTTTTTTCCTCAGCTCTCACAACGAGAATATCTTTATAGCATGCTTTAAATGAGAGATTAAGTGGCCATATTGACTTGGAAACAAAATAACCAAATAATTAAAGAAAGCGCAAAATAGCTTTTTGTGGCTTAATTCTCACTCATGTATCAAAGTAGATTCTTTGACCTTAATTTTAGAAACCACATGCAGGTCTCTTTACCACGCTTGATGTAAAAGCGATCACTCACTTTTTAAGCTGAAAATCATGAAGGTTTCAAGTTCATGAGAGAGAAAAGTTGGGTCCCTTTTTAATAACTAGCAATTAATGACAACGGGGGTTATCCTAAATTTAAGCTCAAGTTAGCTTAGTTATATAGAAACTTGTATTTTGCACTTGCTATACACCTGCCTATTTCCAACAACGTATGTACAATACACTGAAAACGTGTGTTAATTGTTTTTATCCTGGAGATTACATGAAAATTTCTGAAAATATATGTAGTTTTTCTAAATTTAAATTAAATGAATACGGTTAGTGGTAATATTAGAATCGAGAAATTTATAAGTTATATAAAATAACAAAGATTTATGGACTTATTTATAAATTTATAAGGCATATATCTTTTTCCTTTTCGGTTTTGGAGCATGAGAGAGAATGTATTATGAACGTGTGTGTGAAGATTGATGACTTTTCATTTTCTTATTTTTGTCTTTTGTGGTGGATGAGATGCACATCTCAAATTCAAAAATCTGGCTAAAGAAATTGTCATTTTTTAAATTTTATTTTATGGATTAATGACATCATTTAAGAACTCCTAGTTATAATAGTAAAGATATTTTCAACTAAAAAGAACAATAAAAATCTATGAATACTCAACCAAATGGAAATTATAAAAATGCTAGTTCTGGTTCTTTTAAAAGTAGAAATTTGAATAAGAAAAATGGTGAGTCAAAACAAAGCTGTCACATAACAATCCGGACAGATATATAATGATCCAGAATACTTCAGGTCGGCCCAAGTCCAGCTCGTTCTGCCTTGCCTCGGCTAACACTAAGAAAAGTATGATTCATGATTCTGATACCGCCTTGCAAATTGGAAACTATCAGGATCCTAAATGAAAATTGCCATTCATCTCAACAAGCCAATTATTACAATCTTGAAAAGCTCCACGGGGTATGCGCTTAAGATCAATTGATTAAGGCCCAATTAAGAGCGTATAGATTCGATTAATTTTTGTCTTTTTCACTTCTTTATTCAGCTACAAGAGAATTAGAGGAGATTGAGAGAGAGGAGAGAGAAAGACGATCGCTTGATGACAATGGGAAGTTCCGGTGGATCTATCGTCGTCGGTGAGATTCTCCCCTTTTCCCTTCGAAATTAGGGTTTCTGTTTGGATTGTAGATTCTTGATAGATCTATGAGCAATTGATTTCGATCGCCCCCCAAATTTTAGGGTTTTTATCCGATGCTAGGGATTTAGCACGTATGATTGATAGATTTGTGATCTACCCCAAGATCAAGCTTTCGTTTTTGTGATTGTTTCGCTTAGCTTCGTTTGTTAGTCTGTTGTGCATAATTTTGTGATTAGAGAAGTTGATATCTTCAGATGGTTGTATTCTATTTTTGGAAATTGATGACTGTGGCTTTTCTTCTTAGTTTCATGAGCTTGAAACTGGATGTTTTTTAGATTTTCCGTGGTGAATTGGCCTAATAGTTTTCAGCACAAGACCTTTATGAAGTTTGTGGTCTGACTTATATGTTATTTAGTGATTCTAGCTAAAAAAAATACCTTCTCGCCCATTGCTTTGGACTCGGTCCTAGTTTAGAGGATCAGTATGCTGCTGGTCGCTCAATCACCATAATATGATTTCTGCTTATTTTACTTTCTATGTAAACATTTGGTTGATAGATTCCAGGGTGGATTATTTTACATGTTTGATTGTTGAGTATTGTTCAAACACTTTTAGTATGTGGTAGCCTTTTGTATTTTTGCATATACGGTTGTATATACAATAATCGAAAAGATAGGATAAGCCAGGTATACGTACGCAGTAAGTTGGAGGGAGCGTTCATAGAGGATAAAATGAGAAGGAGAAAATTTGTGACGGTTTGAACATGTACAATTTTGGACGATAAAGGCGTTTGTTAAGAATAATGGCTGTTGAGATATGTGGGAGAGAGGTAGATATAATTGCCCCCCCCCCTAAGAAGGCTTAAGTCTATTTAGATGAACCCAGATTATGTTGAAAGTCCGTGTACTCTCAAATATAAATTACAACGCTCCTCAAATATGGTAAAAAAGATTTTAGTTGCAATTTATTTAAGAAAATGAGCCTTAAAATAGCGGAACAAAAGAAGACTCATACTGTGATCTATACGTTCAAGATGAAACTTGATTTTATGTTCACTCCACCATAACAACAACTTATATCTCAATTCATAAAGGTCATCTATAATATTTGCTTTCTTCGCTTTATCCATCCGGCTTCGTTATGAACCTGTGAGACAATTTCATAGTTACATTACCAACTTTTTGGAAAGTTGACGTCATTGAGATAAACATCATTGACATATCAAGTGTGAGTGGTATATATGATTTCATGCATGTATTATTATGATTAAAGTTTTATCATTCCTTCGCTTTCACCATTTTTATTGGTTATATTTTGTCCTCATTAATAAATGATATCATGTTATAAATTCATACAAAGTGTAGAATAGAGGAGTGTAGGGCGGTACAGCTTTGCTATCTAATGCGGGTGTTCGTTGTTCGAATCTTGTGTCATAGGAGGATGCTTCAAAAACAATATAAGGCTATATAGTAGATTAGATGAATGATAATTAGGATATGTATGGATGTTATCAAGATTATATTTAGTTTGTCTATGAGCATATTTAAGAAAATGAATTAACGGTATGATTAGAAATTTTATAATTTATATTTTCACTGAATGTGATTTATATTATAATGGATCAAACCATTGAAAAATCATGGCACAATGCAAACAAAGAATTTATGTCATGAAAAGTAACATCTTTCTTTGTTTTATTATATATTAGGCTATAAGTAATAACTTATGAAGCCCTCCTATCTTGTAGATCTTGCATCGTTGCTCACATTGTAATGGTATTAATAATGGATATTAACCTATAGCTGTATTAATCTATAGGTTAGCTTAGAGATAAAAAGGGACATCTATACGCATGAAATGAAATGAAATACCTTATGTTATCTTTCTTTTTCTGTTCCACCTGATCTGTCATAATAGCACCAGAACCTAAACATGTAAAAAAAATTATAACAGGATTAAATAGTGATGTTTTAGTTAATTAGTTAAACAAAAGTGGAGGATAATCAAATTTCCAATATTCTTCCCTGCAAACCAATAAGATATAGAAAACAACATTTAAAAAGTGAAAACACAAAACATAACAAGTCATAATTAAATCCAAAACACAAAATATAACATGTCATAATTTATATCATATATATGATTTTATTTTCTGGGTTTTTCCCTCCCCTTAAAGGGTTCTTCACTAGGATCTCCGGAGACCAATCCCATCGAACTACTCAAGGCGGAGGCGAAACCAAGGGTGCCCATGAAACCAAGAGGGCTCATTGTGCCATTAGACCAGCTCAACATATTTACCTTTAGAAAGCTCTACAATCACGGACTTGATCTCGAGGCCACATTGGTTCTATTCTGTCAAGAGTTCTTTCTCGATGCAGTAAAAGGCATCCTCGTCTTTTGCTTAATCCCTTGTGAGGACTGTCGTTGTCCTGCACTCGAGGGGTGGGATGGTTATTCGAGGGGCCTTGCAAAGGCAAGGGACGATTTGCAGCAGATTGTGGCGACTGTGGTGGTCAATCAAGGCCCAATGGTCCTCACGGGTGTAAGAATCTGTATACGTGTTCTTTCCTTGGGCCCGGGTATGATTGTGGTCCCCAACAAGGGAGACATGGCAACGGCCTTAGGATACCTCGGGAACCTATTTGTGCATGTTATGAGTTTGTAGATCTTATGGAGTTTCTATTCTGATATTTCAAACTGCTTGGAAGTTATTAATTTGTGATGGTGTAGACTGTGTTTTAAGAACTATGCGTGTTTTGTTGATGTTGTATGTACTTTTTGTGTGTTTTAAAAACTGTGTTCCGTTGATGTTTTAGGGTTTTAAGAACTATGTCCGTGTTAAAAACACGCAAATTACCTAAAACAACAATAGAACATAGACATAGTTAACAACACAAAAAGTTCTTAATACCCTAAAACATCAACAGAAAACACATAGTTCTTAAAACATACAAAAAATACCTACAACATCAACAAAACATATGTAGTTCTTAAAACACACAAAGTACATACCAACACAAATTTAACAATAAGAATAATGAAGAAAAGAGGCCATAAGAGGCTTTTTCGTTAGGTGGCATCAAAAATTTATATCCTCCGCGATTTTTTTGACGATTAACACCCATCATCATCTTTATCATGTAAGATGTGCATACACTAAATTTCATTTGATTCCACCATTTTTTCGATGTTGGATTAGCAACGTAAAAAGTTATATTGTCGGTAAATCGTTAATTTTGCACCCACTAAATCAACGGTGAAAATGTGATGGAATCGCATGAAATTTGGTGTATCCACATCTTAGATGATAAAGATAAAGATAATGAGTGCCGGTCGTCGAAAAAAATCGTAGAGGGTGTGTTTTTCCGACGCCATAGGAGGAAATTCCCTCCTACGGTACCTTTCCTTCATTATTCTCATTTAACAACTCCCAAGCAGTTCGAAATACCAGAATAGAAACTCCCTAGGATCTAGCAGCATATAACATGCATAAACAGGTTTCCGAGAGATCTTAAGGCAGTTCCCATGCCCTCGTTGGGGACCATAATCATGTTCGGACACAAGGGAAGAATAAGTATACGAGTTCTTACACCCTAATCATGTCTTGGTCTAAATTGAGCTTCTTGCAAAGAGATTGGTATATTTGTACTCGAGTACATCTCCTGTTCATGCACCAGATCTAAGTATGCGTAAGTTCTGGGTCCATGTAGACCTACGCCTGAAGCATTCGCGTTCACTGGTCTACTTTTTAAGCTGGGATCTTACCTAATAATTATCAAATGAGGGATGAGTGAACTAGTCCTGAATTAAATTTACATCCCAAGTCAAAAAGGGTTAGCAGGTGACCGTTGGTTTTGAATATGTGGGTAATTTTAGAGAGTTGAGGACTACTACACGAGTAGATAAAACCCAAACTAAAATAGAAGCCCGGATGTTTATCATCCATCATTCTCTTGCCTTCACTACATACTAAAATAAATCTTTTCAAACATGATATACCCATCTCATATATGAACTTCATGATTTGGCTCGGCATGGTACATGTATCCCACAAATTTCCAGCCCACTCAATTAAAAAAAAGAAACTTAAAACAGCTTTCAAAGCTTTTAGCATGAAGCAGCAAAACCAATTTTGGAGCCAACCACAAAAAACTTGTTATAGACTTTGAAATTGTCCAATTAAAGTGTCCAAATCGTTTGACTGTTTATCAGATCTTTCTAGCCATTTCTTCATGAAGCGGTTTACTTTTCTAGTGACGCTTGAGAACCAGGAGCATCCTCAAGCCTCCCTTCACTTAAATAATTCAAACAATTTATAAGTCATCTTCATCTCAGTGAAATTTAGCATTCAACCATCATAGTACCTCTATAGATCGCATTTGAAACTCCAAATAATGCTCAAGCTCTTAATGATATTCATGTAACCAAATTCAGTTCATCTAAACCCTAAACTAGTATTCAAGAAGGTAAGACGAAAAAACTCCCTTCAATATACCTGAATACTTTCCCGAAAGAATAAACTTTTCTGCCAAATACATGCAATCCCTTAACAAGAATATTTCGATGTAGTATTCAACTATCAAAATGATTCTATAAGCACGCACTTAAACCTTCCACTCACACTCAAGTCCCAAACAATATTCACATATTCCAAATTTAATTCATCCAAACACAACTTCATATAACAAAATATTCCTACATCTGCTATCTGAAACCTTAATTTTGAGAAATTCTAAACCACTATGAACCCACATCAATATTATCCAAATTCATCCATCTACACTCGAAATTAACCCTAATTTCCATAAACTCGACACCCCAACCCATAAAAATCACTCAAAAATCGAACTTTCCCTCCAAAATCACAATCATTGAACCCAGAACAACAGATCAGATCAAACGAAACATGAAAAAGAATTTCGAAGAAGACGTACCTGCCATCAAATTAGGGCTAGGGTTTGGCCGAGGCTTTTGAAACTCGTTACTATTCGAGGGTCCAACATTCGTCGGTTTGGCCGAGGCTTTTGAAACTCGTTATTATTCAAGGGTCCAACATTCGTCCAAAAAGCCCTTCGATTTTCTTTTAAAAAATTCCTATATTTTTTTTTTTTTGGTTTTGCTTTTTGCTTGGCTTCTACTGTTTGCCAGTGGACTCTTTCCACTTGTAACAGTTATTATTGTTTTCTTTTATTAAATTATTTATTTAGGTTATTTATTATATATACCTTGCACTGTTCTAAATATCGGCTGTATCAGATGAGATCTCGATATCGGCTCGGCCACGATACGAAACAGTTTTTTTTTCAAATCTCGTTTTAGGCTAATATCGATCGAAATTATAAAATATCGGGCGGTATATCGTCCATCTCGTATCGCTTGTGTGTCGACTGAGATGTATATAAATTGACTTGGATTAAGGTTAAACCAGAACTTACCTGACCCGATCCATTAAGAGCTTTTTCAAATTTACTAGCCACTTCAGTTCTTCTCGGACAAAAAACCTTAAATTTTTTCCTCGATCATCTTCTCACCACCTCTCTTGAGTCGTTGCTGCTGCCTCTTGCTCTCGAGTCGACGACGCCTGCTCCCTCGAATCGACATGAGACTTCTCATCTCAAATCGAAGCCAGCGCCTCATCTCGAATCTCGAGTCGACGCCAACGCCTCCACTCAGTTGACATCTACGCCTCATTTTCAATCGACGCCAGCGCTGCCTCCACTCGAGTCGACTCCAGCGCTTTCTCATCTCGAGTAGTCGCCGCATCCTCCTCTCGAGTCGACACCTGTGCTATCACCTCCTTCGTTCCATCACCTTCCCCTCTCGAGTCGACGTCTACCCTTCTCTCAGGTGAGCCGCAGTAGCTAGTAAACTTGTTTTTTAATACGGTTTTTATTGTCTTTTTTGTTTTTTTACTTTCTCCAATGATTCCATCCTTGTTCAGGAAAAATTATATAGTCCAACATGGATCTAACAACAATACAACACTAACACAATATTTTGACAATTTCCCTTTTACAATTCTGGATTCTTGATAGTTATTCCAGAATTCCCCGTCATTTTTTTGTTATTGTTAAATTAACTTTTATTATGTATGTGTTGGGTTATCAAAATTAGTATCTCTCGACGCCTTTCTTTCTTTGCATGTTTTAATATATAATTATTTCCTTCTACAGGACATTAAGAGGCGGCGGGAACTAGAAGAAGAGGCAACAGCAAGCTCAGCAGCGACACTACAGTCGCAAGGCCGCAACATAAGTAGTAATGACATCAACAACAATAACTTCCATCGAGTTTACTGGTAAAACAACTGCAGGTAAAACGACGTAAGATTTTATTACCAATTTCATGTATTACTATATGAAATATGAAAATACATCATATGAAAATATAATGTATTACAATATGAACCTTGCTGAATTTTATGTATTACTCCATCAAATTATATCATATGAAAATACAATATATTACAATATGTTTAGGAATTACACATTTCATGTTTACAAGTGATATATGCTCAATATTGTCGTCCGATATGCTTGATATTTGCGTTCGATATGTCCGATATCGATATCTGATATGACCACCCGATATGAACTCGTATCGCCCGATTTCCATTGCCCGATATTGAAAACACCTGTCCGATACGCATTCGATATCCGATATTTAGAACCTTGATACCACGAGATTTTCATTAATTTTGATGATGAGATATCATATTAGTGTCAAGTTACCAATGAAAAATGGTATAGATGCTTATTATGGGAGTAAATATATTGTTATTGTTATATTGTTATATTATATTATATATATAATATAAAGCCATACTTCAAATATTTGGGCCTGAAATCAAGCTTTTGGCCTCCAAATTTGCCCTTAACAATTGCCTCAAAAACCCATTTTGCCCCCTTAAATCTAGATCAACCCCATTTTTGTCCTTTTCCACGGAAAATTAGATTCCGCCCCTTCTTAGGCAAATTTGTATTTGCCCCTTGTTTCTTAAGAAATCAACATCCTTTTTCATGCACATTCATGAAAAATTAGTACGTGTCCCTTATTTCTTAAGAAATCAAACATTTTTCATGCACATGCATGGAAAATTAATTTTTGCGAAGAAATATAGGGTGGATAATGAAATTTTTTTGGCAAGTGAGATCTTTTCCCATAGGAGCTTGAAATGTGAATTTTTTGGCAAGTGAGATCTTTTCCCATAGGAGCTTGAAATGGGAAATTTGGGAGGCAAGGATTAATTTTCTATGCATGTGCATGAAAAAGTCGGTTGATTCCTTAATAAATAAGGGGCAAATGCTAATTTTTCATCAATGTGCATGAAAAAAGGGTTGATTCCTTAAGAAATAAGGGGCAAATACAAATTTATCTAACAAGGGGCGGAGTCTAATTTTCCGTGGAAAAGGACAAAAATGAGGTTGATCTTAGATTTAGGAGGGACAAAATAGAATTTGAGGCAATTGTTAGGGGCAAATTTGGAAGGCTAAAAACTTGATTTCAGGCCCAAGTGTTTGAAGTATGGCTTTATATTATATATATAATATAACAATAACAATGTATTCACTCTAATAATAAGCATCTATACCATTTTTCATTGGTAACTTGAGAATAATATGATATCTCATCATCATAATTAATGAAAATCTCGTGGTATATATAATAAGTACTTTAATAAAAAGAAAACAATAATAGCCGTCATAAGTGGAAAGAGTGCACTAGCAAACAGTAGAAGCCAAGCAAAAATAAAAATATAGGAATTTTTTTTGAAGAAAATCGAAGGGCTTTTTGGAGGAATTCTAGACCCTCAAATACTAACGAGTTTCAAAAGCCTCGGCCAAACCCTAGCCCTAATTTGATGGTATGTACGCCTCTTCTAAATTCTCATGCATGTTTCGTTTGATCAGATCTGTTACTGTTCTGGGTTCAATGTTTGTGAATTTGGGGGAAAAGTTCGATTTTGAGTGATTTTTGTGGGTTGGGGATGTCGAGTTTATGGAATTTAGGGTTAATTTTGAGTGTAGATGAATGAATTTGGATTATATTGATGGTGGTTCAGAGTGGTTTAGAATTTCCAAAATTAGGGTTTCGGATAGGAGATGTAGGAAGATTTTGTTATATAAAGTTGTGTTTGGATAAATTAAATTTGGAATATGTGAATATCGTCTCGGACTTGAGTGAGTGGGAGGTTTAAATGTGTGCTTATAGAATCATTTTGATAGTTGAATACTATATTGAAATATTCTTGTCAAGGATTGCATGTTTTTGGCAGAAAAGTTGATTCTTTGGGAAGTATTCGGCAATACTGAAGGGAGTTTTTTTTTTCAACTTTCTTTCTTGAATACTAGTTTAGGGTTTAGATGAACTGAATTCGGCTACATGAATAATATTAGGAGCTTGAGCATTATTGGGGGTTTCAAATGTGATCTGTTGAGTTACTGTGATGGTTGAATGCCGAATTTCCCTGAGATGAAGGCGACTTATGAATTGTTTGAATTATTTACGTGAAGGGAGGCTTGAGGGTGCTTCTAGTTCTCGAGCGTCACTAGAAAAGTAAACTGCTTCATGAAGAAATGTCTAGAGAGACCTGACAAACAGTCAAACGATTTAGACACTTTGATTGGACAATTTCAAAGTCTATAGCAAGTTTTTGTGGTTGGCTCCAAAATTGGTTTTTGCTGCTTCATGCTAAAAGCTTTGAAAGCCGTTTTAAGTTTCTTGCATTATTTTTGAGTGAGTGAGCTGGAAATTTGTGGGATATGATGTGTACAATGCCGAACCAAATCATAAAGTTCATATATGAGATGGGTATATCATGTTTGGAAAAATTTATTTTACTTTGTAGTGGAGGCAGGAGAATGATGGATGATAAACATCCAGGCTTCTATTTTAGTTTGGGTTTTATCTACTCGTTGTGTAGCCCTCACAACTCTCTAAAATTACCATCACATATTCAAAACTATCGGTCAACTGGTAACCCCTTTTGACTTGGGATGTAAATTTAATTCAAGACTCGTTCACTCATCCCTCATTTGATAATTATTAGGTAAGATCCCAGCTTAAAAAGTAGACCAGTGAGCGCGAATGCGTCAAGCGTAGGTCTACATGGCACAGAACTTGCACATACTTAGATCTGGTTCATAAACAGGATATGTACTTGAGATGGAGAGTGTTGGGTACAAATATATCAATCTCTTTGCAAGAAGCTCAATTTGGACCTAGACTCCACTTACGAGGTTAGGGCCAAATCCAAATCTGATCACCAATGCCGGTCTAGAGCTGCCCCCATTAAAATTTTGATTCGCCTTTTCTTATCACGAAAATTTATGCTCAATCTCTCTTTATCTCTCTTGCTTTTTTGAAGCTTCATTGCTTGAACTTTCCTTCCAGAATATGTAGTTCAACGCCACATATATATTGGGATCTCAGGGGCGGTTGGCAGCAAAAGGAAAGGAAAGGCATGCTACAAGACGAAAGCAGTAGCTAGTTACTCAAACCCCTGAGATGAGTGTGATAAATATATAATATTAAATTATAGCAACATATGAACAGAACTAAGTATGTGATTTCGTGATGGCGTTTAGCTTGTGGGATACTCTGGATATATATCATAATGAGATCAAAGGATTATATATGTTTTCTTGCCTGATACCCCCTCTGGCTAATTGCCAGTATATCTTCATTGAGAAAACTGTACTCATGAGTCATGACCCAGTTGATAATCAGATGAAACTTCAACATATCACACATTTCATCCCTCACCTTTGGTTAGACTGTACATCCTGCTTTGCATAGGGCGTTTTTGACAATGTGCTAGCGAAGCAAATTGTGGATTTTTAACTACCCGGTATTCATCTTGTTATGATATTATCACTACATCGGTAAAGTACACTGTGCATTTCTCTACATAAATATACTCTTGGAGTCTTGCTTTTGGATTCAATTGATTACAATTCACTCCCAATGTTATCTATGAAATTTTAAGGCTATCATGTGCATTGTTAAAACTTTGCTTTTACTTGAAAAAATAAAATAAAATAGTATTTTTATTACCCAAGGAGGCTTTGTTTTACATATGTGCTTACTGAAGTACATCCTGACACTCTAATTAATAGAAAGGGAAGTTTTCAAATTCTGTTCTGGTCCTCTGGATATCTTTTGGTTATGTATAAACATTTTTTTACATCCAAGTTCCATTCTTGATTTTTAACCATCCTATGGTGAAATGTTCTTTCAACTTCAGTAGAACATACTGGCTGTTCATGTTTTAAAACTGCTATATAAAACTGCAGTCAAAATACGAGCGAATGGTGTTTCGGCAAAACATATGGGTTTTGATATGCATATTTAGGATTCGTGAAGTATATTTAGAATTTTGTAAACAACCATATAATGAGGAGAAATAATGGGTAAACTAGATTGCAAGTGATCTCAGAAGGTTTGATGCCTGACCTCCTTTTGACATATGGTTCACTATATCTACTGAGGCTTGCATCTTCTTTATCTACCAAGGCTTGCATCTGTACGAACCTAGAACCTAGAACGGTCATGAAAGTAATTTGTCTTGCATGTGGATTATGAAATTCATATGTACAGTTCTCTATACCATTTTATACTTCACAAGAAAACGTGAAATAGAAACACCCATTGTTATATTCATTCATTTTCACAGTATACTAAGTTTTGCTTGGTTTCCATGAATCATTTGGTTAGGCCTCTACCATGTCTTTTATATTAAACATTAGATAATGGTCTCATAAGATAATTATCATTTCTATGATTTCTTGTTGTGTTAATGCAATATTCCTCACTGCACTTATAATAATTTTCCTTTAAGCAGACAAATCATGTTTCAACACTTATCCCTTTTTGACAGGTCGTTCCCCCGACCGTGCTTCATTAGGGTCTGGCCCTAAAAGATCGATCGCATCTTCAAGCGGCCGAGCCCATGGCTCATCATCATCCAGCCGCAAAGACTTCCTCCGGAATTTTGTCGATAGTGAAATTCTGACAGCGCATCTAGAAGATTGGCTTTCAGGAACATCAGAAGAAACAAATTTCAGAAAACCAACGTTTGATTCTCCTTTCGACCTCACCGAACTCCAAAATTTCGATTATGCCCTCGAAGGTGTGTCGTTTCAACAACTGATCCGGATGCCAAATGCGTTATATGCATCAACATCATCCGATGCTATTGAAGCAACTGCACATCTCGCCATCGAAGATTTTCTACATGCAGGTGTTTTCTTTTTTCTTTTTTTCTTTTTCCTTAATGAAATTTGGTTGGGCAAATCCCTGCCAATCAATGAAATAAAGAGATTTTAATAAAAAGATACATTCTACATGTAGGTGTTAAAGGCTTGTGGGAGACATTTTGGGGTCAAGATTCGCCTATTCCCTTTTCGGTTGCATGCATACATAGTACAAGTTCTAAATTCTATCCTGCTGAAAAAGCCATAGCTGCTGGAAAACTTGAGGGACTTTGTGCAACAGCAATAATGCTTAAAAACAGCCGTAATTTAAATGGGAGATGGGATCATATTCTTGAATTGGCTTTGTTGAGACCTGATATCGGGACCCTTGCAGGCCCAAAGAGTGACCAACAACCTTCACATGCAATTTTAGGGGAAGCGCTGTTCTTCGCTCTTCGTGTTCTATTGTCCCGAAGTCTTAGTAGATCTAATACAATTCTTCGCAACTCCAATTGCGTGTTTGTGCTTCTTGTCGATTCTCAATACGGAGGTGTGGTAAAATTGGAAGGGGATTTGCAAAAATTGGATTTTGATGTAAATAATGTATATGAATGCGCCGCGGATTGGATTAGAATGCACGCAAAAATCAGTGTTTCTCCAATCTATCGGATTTGGAACAATCTTGGGAATTGCAATTGGGGAGATATTGGGACTTTATGGGTTCTTTTGGCAACTTTCCACTCAATAATTCAATTTTTTGGTATGCCCAAATACTCGCTTGAAGATTTAGCTACTGAGCATGGATCCCGGCTACAATATCGAAGAACAGAAAGGCAGTTAGTAGATTCCAACGAAAATGGTTTGTTCCGTTTTCAACAGCAAAGCATTTCTCCTGAAATCGTTGAAGTACAGGAAGAATCTATCAAAATCCAACCCAGAGATACTCTAAAGCTCGAGAAGGGTTCAGTAATTTGGATCGAGGACTCTAACTATGAAAAGGGTTTTCAAATCAGAGAAGTTTTAACTGATGACGACCTCCCAATATACAATGCGTCTCCAATAGAAGAACCTGATAAAGCCCTTTTCTTATATGTTGGTTCAAGCCCTTCTCATTTAGAGCCAAAATGGGAAGATATGAACCAGTGGTATCAAGTGCAAAGACAAACAAAAATTCTGACCCTAATGAAACAGAAAGGCCTTTCAAGCAAACACCTACCCAAAATTTTCGCATCTGGAAAGATTATCAACAATGGCACACCGATACTAATGACGTCGCCAGTCGGCGAAACTGTTGCTTTCATGATATCCAATGGTTTGTTCGGACCTGACGAGGCCCTCAGATGCTGCCATGATTGCCTGTCCGCTCTAGCGACCGCCTCTACTGTTGGAATCAAGCATGGGGACATTCGCCCCGAAAATATAATTAGAGTTTTCAATGGCTCTAAAAAACCCTATTTTGTTCTGATAGGGTGGGGCCATGCGGTTCTTGAAGATAGAGACCGTCCTTTAATCAATTTATTTTTCTCGTCGACTTATGCTCTTCAAGAAGGGAAACTATGTGCTGCATCCGATGCAGAGAGCTTGATTTATCTATTGTATTACTCGTGCGGTGGGATTTTTCCAGAATTGGATTCTGTCGAAGGGGCTCTTAAGTGGAGAGAGGTATCTTGGTCGAGACGAGTTGTGCAGCAGAAAGTAGGGGATGTTTCTGCGGTTTTGAAAGCATTTGCGGATTATGTGGATAGTCTTTGTGGGACACCGTACCCAATTGATTATGAGATCTGGTTGAAGAGATTGAGGAGGGTGATTAATGATGACGGTCATGGGAAAGAGATTGTTGTTTCAAATTAGATTGTTGGTTCAGTGCCGATTTTTAATGTCAGGAATGATTTTTTTGGGGGAAAATTACACTAAACTACCTTTACTATGAGCTCTTTTCAGTTAGCTGCCTTGAAGTTCTTTTATTATATTTGGATCCCTTAAAGTGCTGGTATTTTAGTAAACCGATCTCCCGGAAAACCAAATTCATGGGAGTTTACTGTAATAAGAAGTTTAAGGTAGGTTAGTGTTAAAGCAATAGTTGAGGGTAGTTTGGTGTAATTTTAAATTTTTTTTACTTGGTTTGTTATTTTTTTTTAACCTTTTCTATTGTTAAATTCATTTTTACCTGGGTAAGAGTTTGGTTGTTTAGAATATATGGATGCCGCCTTGTAATCCTTTTTGTGCTGGACCTTTTCCCTTAATGTTTATGCTGCCACCTTCTGATAATTGTGAAAAGGGGAGAGAATGATTTTCAACGAATTGTGGAGTTGCATGCCGTGTTTTGAGATAGAGAGATTGTATATTTGTATTGGTGTTCTAAATTTTGTTATATCTTGACGTTGTTTATAGCAGCAGAGTTGAGGAGAGATAAAGATGGTTAATATTGTTGAGAATTAGTTCATTAGAAATGGGTGTAGTTAATATTGACATGAATTTTATTTATTTATTTATAACAATGAGAAAAATTCCATGGTATTCCATGGTATGACGTAGTTAATATTGTTGAGAATTAGTTCATTATACAATGTTTTAGCTGGAATTATTATATTTAATTTTACAAAGTACCACATTTATTCTAAGACTGCTATATTTGCATCGAAAATACTACATTTGAGTTGAAACGGATATGTTATAGAACTAGTGTTACATAGAACTAGTGTAACTGCCGGCTAGTTATAGAACTAGTGCAACGGCCGGTAAGTGAAAAGGGGAAGTTGCCTTCAAGCCTATAAGATTTTAAAACAATCTGATTAGGGTTCAAAACACTCTTGAAAAAATTACATTTTATTATATTTTTATTTTGTTATTACCCATTTACCCTTGTCTCTGTCTTTCTATCTCTAGTAATTTGGAATTTTTTCTCAAAATAATACTATTTAAATAAATAATTTCCAAAATAAAACCGACTCTAAAATAATTCCGAGAATAGATCTCTGTACGCCACGTACGATTGAGCTTGGCGTGGGCAGTTGCGCGGAAGAAGAAAACGCTATTGAGAATAACGTTTTCTTCAAAATGAAAACGCTATTAAACAAGTTTAACAAAATCAATAATAAAGCAATATGAAGGGTTTTCATTTTGAAGAAAGCCCTATCAACAATAGCGTTTTCATTAAGAAGAAAACGCTATTGTCGATAGCGTTTTTCTTTACCATCTAACTGTCCCGAGGTTCAGCTCGGAATTATTTTGAAAACCGTACTATTTTGGAAATTATTTATTTAAATAGTATTGATTACGGAAAAAATTCCGTAATCTGCTCGTTCTTATATCTCCAATGTCTTTTTAATCCTCCCATATTTACATCCATCTCCAAATGGATTTTTCAACTAATCCAATCTCTCAACAAATCTACTCAACTACAACTCTTGTTAAGAATTTCAAAGTTCCAATCTTCCTTCTTTCTTCTTTGACGAAACAAAGTGATACATCTCGATCATGTACCGAATTAGAGTAGTAGATTGATAATTTATGAGAGAAAAAATTAGAGAGAAAGAAAATTGAGAAACAGCTAAGAAGTTTAGAGTAGAAGAATTGTTTAAAGGGAGGTAGAATTTGAGGAAGAAGGGAGAAGATTTTATTAAGGGTTTTGAACAAGAACCCAAAAACTCTTTACAAATTCATTTCTCATCATAACTAACTAATACCTCTCACTGCTCTATTTTATGTAACAAGCCAGGCATGCATTTTTCCAATTAGGCCCTTTTCAATTGTCCATTTACAATATCTTTGCGATTAAGCCCCTCTTAAGAATTTATAGCACACAACTGTCCATTTACAGGTTCTAATTTGTATTGTAGAGAAAAAAATTAAGCAAAACATATCTCGGTCAATATATATATATATATATATATATATATATATATATATATATATCAATTTTTGAGAATAATGTGTTTACCGTCTTATTATGTTTTCATAAATCAAATAAAATTAGTCTGAAAAAAGATTAAAAATTATAATTTAGATTTAATTCATATAAAAATAAAATTTTGAAAAATAAGAAAAATCAATTAGGCAAAAAGTCTCATCAATCCTAAGAAAAAGAAAAATAAATATTAGAATCATTTATTTGCCTTAATTGCCTATCCTTTTGCATTGTTCTTTATTTTTTCTTCCTTGTTAAAATGTTTTTAAACAATAACTATTTGTTTACATGGTAGTTTAATGATGTAGTTTTAACTTTTTACCCATCATCTAAAGTTAGTTTTAATTCATGATCTAAAAGTAGTTTTTATCAGATAAATGCTTATTATATTAAATCAATTTTATATCTTTTATGTAATTTTTGTTTTTCTCAGATTTTTTACTTGATATCTTTTTAATTATAAGAATGACACATGTCACTCAACGAATGTTTATTAGTCCAATTGGAATTTAAAATTAGGACCCCAAGTTTTATGGTTATAATGGTAGAATCGTCATCTAACCTCTTAAGAATTCAGGTTAAACAGGCATAAAGTCGGCTTTGTATTTAATTATACTAAAAATGTATTTATTTTTTCGAGGACATATAGATAGCAAAGAAATTAAATTATATATATACATGTGTATCATACACACACGCACACAGACTGTCACGCCCCGCTTTCCTATACAGATTACGAGGGGTGACAAGACCAGCCATGCTCATACGGTCAAGAAAATATCCTGCCATAGTCACACTTCGGCTTCTAGCATTATGTGGTAATCAGTAACATAGCACAAGTAATGAGAAATGCAGTTTCTAATTTTATCAAAACATATATAAAACTAACCAGATAGAGTCAAAGGAAAGAATAGCGCTGATGTCGTTGATCTAGATGTCCGCAGTATTCTCGAGATAAGACAGATTCTGATCCGAGTTAAGTCCACTTCTCACTCTGAGTATGCACACTCAAATCGTCAGGACGACACAATAGCAATATATACATATATAACATGTGTCACGTCCCGCTTCCCAAAATACGGAATACGAGCGGTGACAATGCCAGCCATGCTCCTACGGTCGAGAAAATATCCTGCCGTAGTCACACTTCGGCTTCTAGCACTACGTGGTAATCAGTAATCATAGCACAGGTAAGGAGAGATGCAATCACTATATACTACCAAAATAGATACAAAACTAACCAGATGGAAATCAAGGAAAAGACAGCGCTGGCGTGACTGATCTAGATGTCCGCAATATTCTCGAGGCACGACAGATCCTGATCCGAGCTAAGTCCACTTCTTACTCTGAGCATGCATACTCAGGTCGTCAGAGCGACACAATAGCAATACACACACACACACACATGTAAACACGTGCAATGATGATGAACATGAAGCAGTAAATATAGATCAATGACGCGAGCATGAAATAACCGGTACATGAAAATAATAAAGCAGGTATATCGAATCAGTAATCAATCCAATGTTTATGTCACTAAACCTACCAGTCTCTAAGTCTCACTATCCAGGCCACTAAACCAATCGTCAGTCTAAGTGTGAGCGTCAACCACCGCAAAAGTATCCCCAACCCAAGGGTAGGACCTAGGGGCAAGGGAACACGGGCCCGAATCACGTTCGCTAATAATCAGTAATATCACCCATATGACTCCCAAAATCGCTGTATATGCCGGCAGTGGGACTCCCGAGATTCCGTTGATCGAACTCACACTCAAACTACCCCACATCCACGGTCTACATCAAGCACCGACCATGAACCCAAATACTAGTCGCTCCATGACAAGTCTATGCGAGAACTGGAGATAGGGTCTCCAACAAGCATGTCTTGACTGTTATCCAAGATAAATTGACAGTACTCGATGTCTTACCTATGACACTAATATAAGTGCTTTCATAACCGTCCCATACCAGTTATAGTTACACTTACATATGCCCCATAGACGTCGACAATGCAATAGTTAACTGGGCCCGCTGATTGTGTACAAGTACGTGTCACTTCCATTATTCAATCACGCTTTTACACTAACGTACTTGCCACAATCCAATCACTAATATTTATCACTGAGTAATGTATCACGGTCACTGGGTTATCAATGTATATGACCACTATTCAAAGAAGGTATAACCGCTACATGATATGATGAGAATGCAAGTAATTATAATACAAATAAAATATAGCAGCTAGTGTCATACCACTTGAAAAATTTACTATAAATCACACGTGCAGAATTACGCAAAACAATATAAAAGGAGTAAGTAGTATATTTAATTATCTATCCATCAAAATTGGTTTCACGTCAATCGGATTTCAGGTTCGCTAGTTATGGTCATTTCATTATAAGTGTTTACTGCTAGAAATCCAATTTCTGAACTGGAAGTCCGTTTCGTAACACGTTTTACTCCCAGTTTGAAGCATAATTAGGCGAAACTACTGTTAAACTAATTGTAGGGTTATGAGTTTACAGAACAGGAGACGAATCAACAATATTCATTGTAGTTTAGGAGTTATGATCAGATTACCGATGAAGGGTGCAAGCTAAAATGACAGAAATCTGCCGTACAAGTTATCCGTTTAAAATGTGATTTAAATACCAAATGATACTGTAATTTAGTGAAACTGGTACCATTGGAAAGAAAATTCAATTCACTACGCTTCTATATATGGTTCCACACACTATCACAATTAAACATTAAGGTTTCAGGGGTACAAATGCAAGTCAAGGGGTAAGTTCCTGCACTGGACTGCAGTCCAAGGTCAGGTAAGTTCTTTGTTTTCGACGTTCATAGAATACATATAACAGTAAAACTACATGTCGTGTTAAAAGTTATGCAGCACCCTTCGCAACGAACCCAAGAACGTTGCGATTGGATTTTTCTGGAATTAATTATGAATTTAACAGTGTCAGGTATTCGGTAAAACGTAAGTTTCGGTATAGACCTTAGGGCACCACTTTATGCGTGAAAACGACTTCAATTTGCCATCGAATTTCTACAGAGTGTTTTCAATAATATCCGTGGGGTGTTTTTCTTCACCCCATTGAGATGGGAACATGCACGCGCTTGTCAGGCGCATTACAGATCCCCCTGTTTAGGGTAGGCTGGGGTTTATTGATTGTGGGGATCCGAATCTTCGGCAGCCGCGAACTAAGCTGCCGTTAATTACCCCTCACCTTTGGAGCGAGAGAACCTCCGATTGACAGGTCAAACAGGTCATGCGAACTCAATGTGCAGTGTTGTGTTTTGAAGGGTTTTGGATATATCGGGGGCCCCGCAGAGAGCAGGTTGAGGGTCAAGGAGGCTAGCAGCCCCCTTGCGTGGTGCGGGACAGCGCCCCGTTAGAAATTTTTTCTAACGGGAACAGTGTTGTGGACTGTGTGTGTATGAAAAAAGGGAAGAATAGCGTCCAGAGGACGCATTGGTGCCAGCGCCTCACGTTCCTAGCACTTGGGCGCTGGGCGCTTGAGCCTTGTTTCCCCCAATCAGAGCAAAACTCTGTTCAAATTTTAAAATTTGAAATGAAGCAGCGTTTCATAAAAGCGTTGGCACCAAGAGCGTCAGTGCTCACGTGCAGAGCACGAGAGCGCCAGCGCTGAGAGTCAAAGACTCTGAGGCAGCGCTCACGTGCAGAGCATGAGAGTGCTAGCGCTAAGTGCGACAGCGCTAAGAGTCAAAGACTCTGAGGCAGCGCTCACGTGCAAAGCACGAGAGCGCTAGCACCAAGTGCGCCAGCGCTAAGAGTCAAAGACTCTGAAGCAGCGCTCACGTGTAAGGCACGAGAACGCCAAGCGCTAGAACTAAATGTTCCCACCGTTGGATCAAAGATCCAACGAAGATAATAAATCATCAAATTACCAGAATAAAATTCTGTTAAGGAAATACTCCTCAGAATCTTTCCAAACAAGAAAGATTATGCTCTGTAAATCAGAACACTGTTGGATCAATGATCCAATGGTGATTAAAAATCACCAAGATACAGAACAATCTCTGTATGGGAAAATAATTTTCCAATCTTGTTAAAAATAAAAAGATTGTCTTCTGTAAAACAGAAGCTCTAGGATCAAAGATCCAATAGTGGGGAAACATCCCTAAACCAATCAGAGAAAGATCTCCTTAACTGATTCAACAAATCAGCCTCCCCTATATAAAGGCCCCAAGACTTCAAGTCTTACACAGAGGAACCCCCTGTTTAGTTGATAAAACTGCACATTTAATATGACATTTTTCCTACTATTTCTATATAATAAAAGGTGTTTATTATAATATATGATACATATGAGGGTTTATCTATAAAAATATTATTTTCATGTGTTTATATAATATATTAACATTTGGTAGGAAAAAGTAAGCATATAATATCCATGTAACATTTGGCCTATTTAAATATGCTTACCTTATTAAATACCTTTGACAAATTCTTAATGGTTAAGTTAATATCTCCATGAAACAAACTAATATTATTTGTTGAGATATTGTACAGAATTTACAGGGCTGAAATCAAGGAAATCCGAGTTGGCAAGATCAAATCTGCCGAAGATATTCAAGTAAATTGAAGAAACTAATTCTGGCAGAAATGTAGAAGAGATTTTCAAAGTCTAGATACTCAAAACATTACCAAGTGTTACAGATATGAAGCTACAAAAATTAGAGGCCATGATCTTACCAAAAGGGGGCGGATCCGCGGCCAAACCTATCCAATGGCCACGGTTCCGCCGCGGATTTGAGGAGTTGAGATATGGGATTTTGGTGGTTAGGATCCTAACAACTAGTTTCCATATTAGAAACTAGTTGTTATCATGTTGTTAGGAATATGTATGCCCAGAAGCCATTATTGTATATTATATTGGATGCTTGGACATATATATAGAGGACTTTCTTGCTCGATATGATAGTATGCTATCTGGTTGCACTTTATCTTAACATGTACACTTGTTTTGTTATATTGTCTTTCTGATACATGTTGATAAAGCCCTTAGGATGTAGGCTTGACTACCAGGACTATGATGCAGATCATACTAGTGGGGCTTATGTAGTCCGCAAGCACATCCTTTAACAGTTTCTAGTTGAGGGAATATTGAGACAGGGCATCGATATTCCAAAGTAGACTAGTGTATACGTTTCTTGACCCTGTATGGGGCGATGGTTGATCCCACAACCATTCGTGTTTGACATCAAAGATTGTACATAGGTGCTCATTGAAGAATGGGTACACCGAACAGGACTCGCCGAGAACTCCTAGATTGTAACAACTCCAATTTTAATATACAGAAAATTCATGTACACTTGGAGTATTTGCAATCCTGTGAATGCTATAAGTATTTGTTTTGATATAGAACATCAAGAAAATACTTTTAGCACATTGGTAAAGCCTTGCACTGCTGTGGCGTAGCCCCTGTGATCTAATCCCTCAGCCATATTATCTTTTTATTTATTTTTATGTTTAAAATCTTTTAGAAGCCCAAGAGTTTGTACGTGCACTGCATGTAAAATGAAGGGTCACACTTAAATCAAACAGGTGCAAATTAGTATTAAGACCGACAGGGACATGTGGCCCCAATCCAAGTCCCCACCTCAATGTTTGGACCGGTGAGATCTCGCCACGGGCCGGCGCTGCCGGTTTTTGTATGGCCAAACCCAAATTTTTTTGTAAACCCTAGACCCTTGGATTCTCCCCTTAACTCCAATATTGCTTATTTACTCTGCACATTTACAAAGAATAATAAAACCCCTTCAAATTCCATTTTAATGCAAATTTTAATGCATTATTCATCACCCCCTAAACCCTAATTTGCCCTATAAATACCCACTCCATTTTACACCTCTCTCACCCAGAATTCTCTTGCAAAAACTATACCAAATTCCCAAGTTTTTAGTGTACAAGTGGAGTTAGTGAAGGGCGAAGCTTCGACGAACTTCCGAGGAGATTCCGGCGACGAATCGACGCCCCGAAGCCTTCTTTAGGACCCCCTCTCTCTCCTCTAGTCCAACAAGCATGTAAGTCCCATCCCCCTTCTCATCTTTTTCTTTAAAAATTTCCATTTTTAAAACCCGACGGAAGCGGAGTTAGTCCGATTTTCGATTCGGTATTCTTTAAAAACTACACTTTTCTTTAATAAGATAAAACCATATTCTCATATGTTGATTAATAAATATTAAAAAACTCAATAAAACAAGTTTCACATCAAAATAATCATTTTTGTGACATTTATCGCATTTTTACATAAAAATACCACAAACTATTCATTTCGACATTATAACCTTTATTCCTTGCTATACCTTTAGATGGTTCAAGAGGTAATGACCTAACTCATCACAACACACATTTCTATCATAACACGATTGATTTTGGGACAATAGAATACGGGAAATACGACTTTACAAATAAATATCCTAAACTTACAAAACCGTTTTCTACACAAAAGTGTATTAATCATTTCCATGCAATTGCGTCTCTACAACCCACTTTTGGAGACCCCGTTTGGAATAGTGCAGATTATCGCACGTCCTCAGGCCTAGTAGAGAGAGATGCATACCTCCGCAAGGAGCATTCGATCTTGATGGAATTTTTATACATTTTTCTTTAGAAAATGAGATTTCTACAAGAAAATAAATAAATTATTTTCATAATATATATATGTATGTATATATATATATATATATATATATATATAAAATATCTATTTTAATTATATAAATATTCCAAGTTTTCTAAATCAAAGGAATCACTATTACATGAAAATACCATCCAACACAACATAAGTACAATATTTCAAGAAAATACCATATATTATGAAATTAGGTTCTACTCGCTAGAAATTTCACATCTATAAAAATATACATCTATAAAAACTTTAAAGACGATAATTAAATGCTTGAGGTGTATTTTGAAATTATACTAAAACTATTTTTACATAAACCCCCTCAAGTTATACTAAATTACAATAAGGACCCTGGTAAACATAGGTTTAAGCGGGACCAGTCTCTTGAGCCTCAGGGAGCCGGAGATATGGGTGCTTGCCTATTTAAGGTAGAGAACCTAACAAAAGGTGTTATCAATACGGTAATTGTCTTGGAAAAAGACACAAATCCTGCCGTCCATATGCAGCAGTTACTGATAATATCAAAACAATCAGGATTTCAAGTTTTTCTTAAAGTGTCTGACTCAGACTGTGTCTCAATATAATCAATCTGACTTGAATATGATTCAAGTATAAAATCCAATTCAATATGAATCCATATATTCAATTTATTCAATCTATACAACTTGACCGAACCGAACCATGGATATACTCCATCTACATGTTCATCCATTATATCCGTTCCATTGTTGATATCATGGTTTCGGAAAGTCATTAATCTATACAATTCATAATACAAGATAATACAATACAAACAATACAATCAAGACATCGCGGGGTTTATAAGGGGTAGATTGGTACGGAAGGTGTTAAAAGTGGCACGAGATTGTAATCATAATACACCTAACCTGAATCTACATTGCCGTTGTACCGTGGCTAAACGGTTCCTTGTATTCCGTATACCTTAGTCTCCGGGATAGTAGGACTCCTCTCGTATACACTGGCATTTTCTGTACCAAGCTACAAACAACAGCATTAGCAATACAAATCAGATTTAATGCTTAATTAGGCTATATATATATATATATAGCCTAATTAAGCATTAAATCTGATTTGTATAGTATTAGCATGTAAGCAAGTGAGGAGTTCACTTGTCTCGGTCGCTGATATAGAAGCGATGAACGTGCAGATTATTCGTCTCGACACACGAGACAACGATAAACGTCGCGGAACCAGCATGGCGTGATGCGAGGCTCGAGCGCGATAAGGGTTGCAACAAACGTGTGCGATATTGCAACGGCGACTACGTTGACGACCGCAACAGCTACATAGACTGATGCCACGATTTAGATTTTGATGGCGGCAGCCGAAACAGCGGGGATCGCGATAAATGCACGTGTTCGACGAAATGTCGGACCTTGATTTGGCTTAGAACTTGGGCTCGGCTGCGGGGTGTTGGGCTCGACCGTTGGCTAGAGGTAGATGGTGAGGTGGTCGGCCAGGGAAGTTGTAGTGGTGGAGGCCGCGTTTCGTCGGCGAAGGGCGGCACAAGAGAGTTCGTGTGAGGGGTGGTTGCTGAGGTGATGGAGCCCGTGCTTAGGTCCACGTCGGAGGAGTTCGTCGGCGATGAAATAGGTGCAGGCAATGCAGGAAGCTTGGGGAGGGAGCTTGATGGTGGCGTTGACGACGAGGGAGGAGGTGATCGGAGACGAAGCTCTGGGGTGGGGCATGGTGCTCGGACTCGTTGACTGGGGCTAGGCGAGAAGATGAGGGGTCGAAGGAGGTGAAGATAGTGGCAAGGAGGCTCGGATGCGAGCTGGGTCAGTTTGGGAGCTCGGAGCTCGGAGATGGAAGAAGGCAGCGGGTGTGTTGGGATAGCGGTAGGGGTTCTCGCGGTCGGAGGAGGAGGGAGGTGAGAGGGAAAGAGAGGAGATGAAGGGCAATGGAGGTAGAGAGGGATGAAGAGAGGGGGTCGGTTGTTGAGAGGGAGGAGGGGCATGCGAGGGGATCGCGGAGGGTGTTGAGGGGGTCTCGGGGAAGTGGGCGACGTCGAGATTGTGGCTGTTAGGGGAGCGGATCTTGGGGGTAGCGCGAGGGAGGGGGAAGACGTGGGAGGGGGAACGTTGGGACGAGGATGAAGTCGTGGGGAGGAGCGGGTCGTGGGGGGTAGCGCGAGGGAGGCGGGAAAAGAGAAGGAAAAGGAGGAGAAGAAGAAGAATGGGGGGGTCGGGTAGGGTAAGGTCGAGGAGGGTGTGGGGTTTATGGGCCGGGCAGGGCTTGTAGTTAGGGTTAGGAAAATAAAAGGGGTTAGGGTTTGGGTTTGGGTTTAGGTTTTAAGAGTTAGAAAAAATATAGGAAATTATTTATAGAAAATATTCAAAAAAAAAATGGGAAACATTTATTTATAAATATGGAAAATATTTATAAACAAACTGGGTATTACACAAACACATGCGAACAATCCAAATAACACTACATGTTCCAGAGATACATTTTCAGTTTCTTATGGTAGTGCTTGGTACATGGAATGAAAGATTACCGTGAATCCTCACATTCGTGGGAATGTGATGACCGAGCATCTGATTTCAAGTAATCTTGCATTAACGTGGTTGGTATATTTTAATCATCCATGGTAATATATGTATGTGCAACCGTCTGGAAACGGGGGTTGTATGCAAAACATACTTCAAATCGAAGAGACTGTTATCAATGCACATCTGCACTTCAGGCTCATCGAGCTCCTTTTTCGCACGGAAGCGTGAACTTCAGTCATCGGGCAAGAGTTGCGTCAAACGGTTTTTTAGATCGTTTGGATCCGGTCTAATTCTATCGAATACAAATTTCAAAGATTTTGCTTGACTGAATCAATTCCGGACAGGAGTTTCGGTTGAGGGACTGGGTGTGGCATAGCCCCCGACAACTAAGGGCTAGCTTCCCCAGCGTATGAGGGTCTGCCCTTCGGAATATTGCTCAGAGCAAAGCAGGAATTCCACCTGAACGACCCAGAAATTATATAACCGGCTAAAAGTTAGATTTGTGCTTGGGGAACTTCACCCTTACACTTTTCAATTATGTCTCAATTTTTCGTAAACTTAGTACAATTAAATTCCGTTCTTCGTGCTTTTTTTATAATATTATACAAGGTGCTTCTACATGATGTGTGGCTGTGCAAACATCGAGATAGAAGGGAGAGTCCTGCAGAAACTATTGAAAATGGTATTAAAATTTCTCTTTTATTATATCCTAATGTTATAGATAGTTTGTATTCCACTTCACAAGGAGTTTGTAGTAAAAGGCCACATATCACAGTGATGTGTTTCATATGGCATTCCTCGTGGTTTTTTTTAATAATTGTCCTGGGTCTATAAACAACTCATTCATATGCAAAAAAAAATGAGGAATCAGATTAATTGGTTGGTCCCATAACTTGACAAGTTATACCATTTTGACTTATTGGCTAAAAAATACCATCAACTAAGGATTTGCACCATGAGACTATTTGTCTATAAGATGCCTCCCCCTCTCCACCCCCCCACCCCCCTCTGCTACAATCACAATATAAGACTCCTTTTTTCGCCGAACAATCACCATCTCATTTCCATAGGGGCCATATTATAAGCCTTCATAAAATCAAATGCAAATCATGTATGTATATCTCCTTTTTCGGTTTATCTCTTTACAACATCCATGGTTGACCTCTCAGGCATAAAATCAAATTAATTCATAAATCGTTAGTATACTTGAGCATCGGTTCTTCTTCCTTGAATTTGTACAATTATCTAAGAATAATGCTCCATTAATGTTTTGTTTTTACTTCTGGTAAAAGATGGTTAATTAGGCCACCCACAATTCATTTGAAAGATGTTAATTAAAGTCATGGCACAATCCATAGAGTCTAGATAATCGGCACAGTCGCTGTCAATACAAACAAGCAAACACGAAGATAGATCACGACATCCTTGTGATGATAAACCAATAGCCAAAACCAAGCAAGTAGAACCAACATCCATACGGCCACCACCCCTCCCCAAAAAAAAATTAAAGGAAAAAAAATACCCACCCTCACTGTCATCGTGTCGACAGCGCCCTCTACATCAGCCAAGGTGTCATGAGGATCAGGGTCCAGTAGCAAACTCCTCATCTTTGCCCGCTCCTTATATGAGAATAATTGCGTCTAATTAGCAAGAGTGTTATAAATAAAAGCAATAATCGAAGCAATAGATTCATTTCCCCCTAAAAATTCTATTATTTCTTTCTATCCAGGTTCTCCAAATAATACCTATGGGTATAAAGTCCCATTCCCTACTAAAGGTCGCTTATGGACCCCCCACCCCCCCCCCACCCCCACCCCCACCCCCCTCACCTTCCCTTCCCTTCCAAAATATCTCTAATTGAGAGTGGATACGGGTTAACACCACGCTTCAAACCGAAGTGCCGCTGCATTCACTCTGGCAGGTAAAAAACAGATGGCCCCCACAGTTTCGAGATGTCCACTGCATATGACACAACCATCCAGTACTTGCCATTTTCTCTTGAGCAGATTGTCTGGAGAGTCAGAACCGCTTTCATTTTGACCAGCCATATCAGTTACAATTTTCGCATGGAATGCTCCACTAATGTTATTAGAATTACTTTATATATCAGTTACAAGTTTCGCATGCAAATTTATGATCTATCCGTCTCCTAGGAGAAGAAGTCTATCCGCCTTTTTCCTTATCCACTTGTGATATTTTTTCAGATATTAATCACTCTGTGATACATAGAAATAGAACATATATTTTTCTTTCCTTATTTCAGATTAATTGGGGCGCGTGGGGGTGGTTGTTTTTTTGGGATACCCACACTTTTTTTCGGAAATAGTGTGTGTATTAAGGCTTATTTACTCCCGTGCATAACCAGCTTAATTATGTCATGTAGGTAATTACTCTATTTGCTCTCCACGAGTGGATAAAGTAGGGACGGTTTTCGTCATTTTCAATAAGAGAGAGTGGAAAATCCTGTAAAAATTCTATGAGATTTTCTCTCGTTGTGTTAATCAATTGCCTCGTTGATTACAAGATTTTTTACCTTTCCTCTTTCATTGAAAATAACAATAACTATCCTTATTTTATCAGGAATGAAGGGCATATGATGTAATTATCCAACAAAACTAGTTATGCCCTCGCAGTAAATTAGCCTCTTTCTCTATATATAAAGAGACACACACGAGGTTAATGAAGGAAAGAGCCCATAGGAGGGAATTTCCTCCTATGGCGTCGAAAAAACACTCTCTATCGTGTTTTCCGACGATCGGAATGCATCATCTTCATCGTTATCATCTAAGATGTTGGTACACCAAATTTCATGTGATTCTACAACTTTTTCACCGTTGATTTAGCAATGTAAAAAGTTCTATTGTCGGTAAACCGTTAATTTTGAATCCACTAACTCAACAGTGAAAAAGTTGTAGAATCACATGAAATTTGGTGTATCCATATCTTGGATGATAACGATGAAGATGATGCATTATGATCGTCGGAAAACACGATGGAGGGTGTGTTTTTTCGATGCCATAGGAGGATCCTCTCATGGCATCTTTCCTCCATTATTCTCATATATATCTCATGCAATCAACTCATATGTATCAAGTTTTATAACAAATTGATATATGGTCCCAATAATTATCTAAACTCGTATATAAATTCAAGGCAATACCTAACAATTATTTAATTAAATTCATTCCTTTTATTTGCATGCTGCATCAAAATTGAATTATAGAAGTAAAAATTTAGAAGTCTGCAGAGATCACTGTAGAACTAAATATTTAGAAGTCTGCAGAGATCACTGTAGAACTAAATATTTAGAAGTCTGCAGAGATCATTTTTATATTAGAATTATTTCATTTTAGCAATTCCTTTTCATAAGCTGATCATAGTTGGTATTGTCCCTTTTATATGCCCCCAGATTGCAATTGTTCATAATCTTATCTTGGGACATTTAAGCACAAACTATGCAATGCAATGGGAAGCAAAGCATGTTAAATAATCAGATCTAATTGGGGCCGCGGCATGCCGTGACCACATTACCTATGGTTACCTGAGAGGGGAACCAGGGGTGGTCTCCGCCTCTTAAAAACAGCGGTCCACCCGAGGTCCCCTGGGTGCCGCCCCATAAAGCCATACATAATCATATGCTCTTTTTCTTTAGAGGTTGCTGAACTGGATGCTGACTGATGGAGGTCATTTTCGGGTCTCCTTCAGATGTTGTCTTCCGTCGATCTCCTGATGGATTCTGGAGGTGATTCCCTGTTGCGTGTGGGTCTCAATGGGTTTTGAGGAGATTGGTGATTTAAGGAGTTTAGCGCCGAGTACCTGCAAAAAAGTCCCGGGATGGTTTGGTACCACCGAGAACCCTCCGACGATCAAGTTAGTACTAGATCCGAGCAGCGTAACGGCTAAGTGGAGTAAAAAATGGCTTATTTGACCCCTCTGTGATGGGGGTTTATATAGTGGCGGCAGCACGCAGCAGCAGGCGCGAAAATCTCGCCGGCAGTTACGCTCCCGACGTCACGCCCGCGTAGAGTGCGGATCGCCCATTAATGGGGATAGTGATGGCGTGGAACGTGGGATGTTGCTGGCGGAGAATCCGCGCATGGCGAGATTTGCGGAGCGGCGGTTACGCCCGTGAGCGATGGAGTTGGTCAGAGGACCGAGGAAGATGGCCTCGGCCGGGGGGCTCGGGGACGAGCGGGAAGGCTGAGGAGTCTTGGTCTTGTGGCAGCTCAAGCGAGATGAGGGGCCGAGGAGGCCAATTTGCAGGGGGCCCCGAGGAGGGCCAGCTTGTGCTTGCAGGTCGGGTACAGGGGTGGCCTAGTCGGCCTCTGTGGGCCATTTCTTCTGAGTTCTGGGACATGTCATCTGCCACGTGTCCTGATCTTGAAGATCGCCAATATTGAGCATCATCATTAGCCCCCCACTCTTGTCCCGACCAGCTAACGGGTTGGGCCAGGAGTGGACTGCCGGGCTGCCCGGGGTAAGCTCTCTCCTAAGGTTTCGTCGGGACGCGTCCCCGGGCTGTCAACTGTCTTTTCTGCCAGTGAATTAGGGCGAGATCTCTGCATTTAAGGAAGGTGCACCGGTTTGTGCATCCTGCCGCTGAAGCGACGGTCCACGTGTCAAGCGTCGGTTGGCCGACGCGACGTGTGCAGACCTGTAGCGTCTGATGGGGTGCGGTCCAGTGCGGGAACGACAAGTGGAGCAATCGGTCGTCGAGTTGACTTCGATCACCTGCCAAGTGTGCCAAGCGCTGCTGAGAAGGAGGCATCTCCATGGCCCCGAATTAGTCGAGGGGGGATTACTCAGAGTTTGATAGACTTGATGTCTTTTGTTGGGGCTTCGGGTCCGCTGCATGTGATGGGCTCAGTGGCCTCGTTATAAGGGCTACAAACCTGCAGCGTCTATTAGGTAGGAGGATACCTGCTGGGGATGACCGAGCAGGGAAGCTGCTCGGTTGATCTTGGCGAGGGCCTTGATCCCTGGCGTTGCGAGTAGGGAAGCTACCGGCCAGGGATAGCCGAGCAAGGAAGCCGCTCAGCTGCCTCTGGAAGGACTTTGATCCTTAGCGTTGGAGGGGTCGTAGGAGGCCTGCTAAGGATAACTAGGCAGTGAAGCTACGCGGTTGCCTCTTGGCGAGGCTTTGATCCCTGGCGTTGCGGGTAGGGAAGTTACCGGCCATGGATAGCCGAGTAGGGAAGCCGCTCGGCTGCCTCTAAGGAGGACTTTAATCCTTGTCTTTGTTGGGTAGGAAGCTACCCGCTGGGATGCGTCGAGCGGAAAGGGGCTCGGCGGCCTCTCGAAGAGGGCTTCAGATCCTCAGCGTCTGATGGGTAGGAGGATGCCCGCTGGGGATGCGCCGAGCAAGAAGGATATCGGCGGCCTCGCGATGAGAGCTTCAGACCCTCAGCGTCTGATGGGCAAGAGGATGCCCGCTGGGGATACGCCGAGCAGGAAGGATCTCGGCGGCCTCGTGGTGAGGGCTTGAGATCCTCAGCGTCTGATGGGCAGGAGGATGCCCGCTGGGGATGCGCCGAGCAGGAAGGATCTCGGCGGCCTCGTAGTGAGGGCTTGAGATCCTCAGCGTCTGATGGGCAGGAGGACGCCCTCTGGGGATGCGCCGAGCAGGAAGGAACTCGGCGGCCTCGCGGTGAGGGCTTGAGATCCTCAGCGTCTGACGGGAAGGAGAATGCCTGCTGGGGATGCGCCGAGTAGGAAGGAACTCGGCGGCCTCACGGTGAGGGCTTGAGATCCTCAACGTCTGATGGGCAGGAGGATGCCCGCTGGGGATGCGCCGTGCGAGAAGGATCTCGGCGGCCTCAGGTGAGGGCTTCGATCCTCAGCGTGAGAGGGGCCGTGAGAGGCCTGCTGAGGATGGCCGAACAGGGTAGCTGCTCGGTGCCTCTTGGCGAGGGCTTGGATCCCTAATGTCGTGGGCAGGGACCTACCAGCCAGGGATGACCGAGCAGGGTAGCTGCTCGGTGCCTCTTGGCAAGGGCTTTGATCTTTAGCGTTGGAGGGGCTGTAAGAAGCCCACTAAGGATGACCGAATAGTGAAGCTGCGCGGTTGTCTCTTGGCGAGGGCTTTGATCTCTGGCGTCGTGGGTAGGCAACTACCAGCCTGGGATGACCGAGCGGGGTAGCCGCCCGGATGCCTCTTGTAAGGGCTTCGATCCCTGGCGTCATGGGTAGGGAGCTACCAGCCGGAGATGACCGAGCAGGGTAGCTGCTCGGTTGCCTCTTGCGAGGGCTTTGATCCTTCAGGACGGGGACCGAGCAGGGTTACTGCCTAGTGCCTCTTGGCGAGGACTTTGATCCCTGCCGGTTGTGGTAGGAAGCTACCAGCCGGGGATAGCCGAGCAAGGACTCGACCGCCTCTGGGAGGACTTTGGCCCTTGGCGCGGGAGGGGCTGTAAGAAGCCTACCAAGGACCCTTGGCCGGGCAAGGTTACTGCCCAGTGCCTCTTGGCGGGGGCTTTTGTCCTGAAGAATAGCCGAGCGAGAGATTCTCGGGCTCGATTGCCTCTTGGAGGGCTTTCCGATCCCTGGCGTTGCGGTAGGGAAGCTACCCGCCAGGGATAGCCGAGCGAGGGTCGGGCTCGACTGCCTCTGGGAGGACTTTCTGATCCCTGGCGCTGTAGTAGGGAAGCTACCCGCCAGGGATAACCGAGCAAGGTAACTGGTGGGTTGCCTCTTGGCGAGGGCTTTCTGATCCCTGGCGTTGCGGTAGGGAAGCTACCCGCCAGGGATAGCCGAGCGAGGGTCGGGCTCTACTGCCTTTGGGAGGACTTTCTGATCCCTGGCGTTGCGGCAGGGAAGCTACCCGCCAGGGATAACCGAGCAGGGTAGCTGCTGGGTTGCCTCTTGGTGAGGGCTTTCATCCCTTGCGTTGTGAGTAGGGAAGCTACCAGCCAGGGATAGCCGAGCAGAGAAGATGCTCGGCTACCTCTATGGAGGACTTTGATCCCTGACGTTGCGAGTAGGGAAGCTACCGGCCAGGGATAACCGAGCAGGGTAGCTGCACGGTGCCTCTTAGCGAGGGCTTAGATCCCTGGCGTCGTGGGAAGGGACCTACCAGCCGGGGATGACCGAGCAGGGTAGATGCTCGGTGCCTCTTGGCGAGAGCTTTGATCCTTAGCGTTGGAGGGGATGTAAGAAGCCCACTAAGGATGACCGGGCAGTGAAGCTGCGCGGTTGCCTCTTAGCGAGGGCTTTGATCTCTGGCGTCGTGGGTAGGCAAGCTACCGGCCAGGGATAACCGATCAGGGTAGCTGCTCGGCTGATTCTTCATGAGGTTTCGCCCGACCATCCATTTGCAGGTATGGGGAACAGGAACGGTCGCGGTGAACGTGCGCGTAGAACGCGCATCGGTTGTGCGGGGAGGCGAAGCGCCAGGGTCGCGTCGTTTCAATTCCGCCTGAGGAGGCTCAATGATCACCCAGCGGACGAGTATTGGCCCGTGAGATCTGTGGCCATGGGACGTAGCCTGCCGGTGGTCAGCCGTCCTGACGAGGGCAGAGTCTTTTGGTGGCGGGGGAGCGGCGATCTGGGGCCCTGGCCTGGCCGTTTGGACTTTAGTCGGTCTATCGGCCGGCGAGGGCGTTGATGACGGTCGCCGAAGGAGGTTCATCCGTGCCTCCGATGAGGGGGAGGCGGTGGCTGGTACCTGGATTTTCAGGGCGATTACTTGCCATGTGGATGGAGATCGGAAGGCCAATTTGTCTTTGTGGAGTTTGCGTTTCCCATAGACGGCGCCAACTAATGGAGGTCCTTTTCGGGTCTCCTTCAGATGTTGTCTTCCGTCGATCTCCTGATGGATTCTGGAGGTGATCCCCTGTCGCGTGTGGGTCTCAATGGGTTTTGAGGAGATTGGTGATTTGAGGAGTTTAGCGCCGAGTACCTGCAAAGAAATCCCGGGGTGGTTTGGTTCCACCGAGAACCCTCCGACGATTAAGTTAGTACTAGATCCGAGCAGCGTAACGGCTAAGTGGAGTAAAAAATGGCTTATTTGACCCCTCTGTGATGGGGGTTTATATAGTGGCGGCAGCACGCAGCAGCAGGCGCGAGAATCTCGCCAGCAGTTACGCTCCCGACGTCACGCCCGCGTAGAGTGTGGATCGCCCATTAATAGGGATCGTGATGGCGTGGAACGTAGGATGTTGCTGGCGGAGAATCCGCGCATGGCGAGATTTGCGGAGCGGCGGTTACGCCCGTGAGTGATGGAGTTGGTCGGAGGACCGAGGAAGACGGCCTCGGCCGGGGGGCTCGGGGACGAGCGGGAAGGCCGAGGAGTCTTGGTCTTGTGGCATCTCGGGCGAGCTGAGGGGCCGAGGAGGCAAATTTGTAGGGGGCCCCGAGGAGGTCCAGCTTGTGCTTGCAGGTCGAGTACAGGGGTGACATGGTCGGCCTCTGTAGGCCCTTTCTTCTGAGTTCTGGGACATGTCATCTGCCACGTGTCCTGATCTTGAAGATCGCCAATATTGAGCATCATCACTGACAGTCTGTTAGCTCGATACTTCTCGTTCCAAAAGGGGAAGATTCTTCAGTCGATAACGGATCAGGCCAACCAGAAATCGCCAAGCGTCATGAATGTAGGCGATGTGAATGATGATTGCTATAGTGATGGCGAAGATGAAGAAGGGATGGATTATGAGCACGATGACATCGAGGATGTAAGTGATTTTTACTTCAGCGTATGATATGATACATGAGAAGCAATGTGGTGTTTGCTAATAATATTGCGCAAGTGATTTGGAGGCTACAACTTGTGCTTTACAATATGTATATATCTGCTGCTTTTTTCGCATGTATGGTGCAGATGGCTTGCATAATTTTCTTTCCTTGAAATTTTAAGGTGCTTGGGTTTTCTTATTAACCTACATCGCAACAACGATGAGCTTTCATCTCAAATTTTTAGGGTCGGCCGTATGAACTCTTCATTTCCATTTTGCTCTATCAAGGACCGCCTTCTATGTTAAATTAGCCTTTATTCATGTTCATTTACGTCTATCCCTGTCCCTAATTGCATCATGACTACCATTTTGTCACTTTTTTCTCACTGAGGCGTCGGTTGATCTTCGTTGCCCATGTCCTTATTATGCCATGTCATATTGTTTTATCTATGATAATGCTCAATATTGGCGACCCTTAAGATCAGGACACGTGGCGAATGGCACGTCCTAGAACTCAGAAGAATGGGCCCACAAAGGCCGACCAGGCCACCCCTGTACCCGACCGGCGAGCACAAGCTAGCCCTCCTCGGGGCTCCCTGCAGATTGGCCTCCTAGGCCCCTCAGCTCGTCCTGAGCTGCTACAAGACCAAGTCTCCTCGGCCTTCTCGCTCGTCCCCGAGCCCCTTGGCCGAGGCCGTCTTCCTCGGTCCTCGGACCAGTTCCGTCGCTCACAGGCATAACCGCCGCTCCGCGAATCTCGCCATGCACGGATTCTCCGCCAGCAACATCCCATGTTCCATGCCTTCACGATCCCCATTCATGGGTGATCCGCTCTCTACGCGGGCGTGACGTCGGGAGCGTAACTGCCGGCGAGATTCTCGCGCCTGCTGCTGCGTGCCTCCACCACCATATAAACCCCCATCACAGAAGGGTCAAGTAAGCCATTTTTACTCCACTTAGCCGTTACGCTGTTCGGATCTAGTACTCACTTGATCGTCGGAGGGTCCTCGGTGGTATCAAACCACCCCGTGACTTCTTTGCAAGTATTTGGCGTCAAACTCCCAAATCTCTTCAAAACCCATTGAGACCCATACACAACAGGGGATCCCCTCCAGAATTCACCGGGAGATCGACGGAAGACAACATCTGAAGGAGATCTGAAAAGAACCTCCATCAATTGGCGCCGTCTGTGGGAACGCAAACTCCACAAAAACAAAGTTGGCCTTCCGATCTCCGTACACATGGCAACCGACCATCTTGAAGATTCGGGTACCAACCACCGCCTCCCCCTCACCGGAGGCGCGGATGAACCCCCTCCGGCGACCATCATCCACGCCCTCGCCAGCCGAATAGATCGGCTACAATCCCTTGTGGAGGCGCTCGTCCGTGCCCAAACGGCTGGGCCTGGGCCCCAGATCGCCGCTCCTCCGCCTTCGGAATGCTCTTCCCCCGTCGGTACGGCCGACCACTGGCAGGCTGCGACTCCTGATCACGGATCTCACGGACCGATACTCCCTGAGGCCCGTTGGGCGCCTCACGGCTCCACCCCAAGGCCCGCCTCCGGAGCACCACGCCTCGAACCTCCCCGTGACCCTTTCCCCCCTGAGGAGATGTCGGTCGTCTTGCCTGCCCATAGGCATGACCGACACCCTCTCCCCCGACGGGGTCACACAGAAAGGGCTCGCCACGACGGTTCGAGAGCCACCGCGCCCGGGGATCTGAGGAACCTCATCGAGAGGAACCGGAGCCGTGCCCAGACACGGGTCTCCCACAGCAGAGGCCAGGGATCACGAGGCGCCGAGTCCTTGGGGTACCACGGCCGACTCGACGCCCTCGAGAAGAAGAACGAGGGCATGCGCCGGGAAAGTCACCTCTCAGCCTATGGGGCCGAGTATGCCACCGACTCGCTCACCAAACCGTTTACCGAGGAACTACTCGTTGTCCACGTCTCCTCGAGCAACAAACCCCCGAAGGTCTCTCTGTTCGACGGAAAAACCGACCCCAAAGACCATTTGGATGCTTTCACCACGGGAATGAGCTTCCAGGACCATTCCGATGCCGCCCAGTGCAGGGCCTTCCCAGCCACCCTCATCCGTTCTGGTCGGGACTGGTTCCGAGGACTCAAGCCTCACTCAATCTCGACCTTCGACGAGCTGGCTACTCAGTTCCTCGGCCACTTCGTTGGGAACCGTCAGCAGAAGCGCATGGTCGACTACCTCTTCACAATTAAAAGTGGAAACAAGGAGACGTTCAAGGTTTACATCACCCGCTTTTACAATACCTTCCTCGAGGTTCCCGAGCACCGAGACGAGACCGTCATCACGGCGCTCAGATCTGGTCTGAGGCACAAGGAGTGGCTGCGCTCCTTTGCGTTGGCACAGCCTAAGACCATGGCCGAGGTCAAGGTGTGGACCGAGCGTGAGGTTCAACTAGAGTCCAAGGCGAACGCGAACCTCCCCCGAGCAGAACGATCCAACCAGAAGAAGAGGGCTCGGGAGGAGAGGCCGGAGCGTCAGCAGCCCTATCACCCGAAGTTCCAGGAGTACACCCCTCTCAACGTCTCCCTCGCAGTATTACTAGAGGAGGCCTAAGGCGAAGGGTTCTTCAAGTTCCCTCCAATCCCGCGTCAGGCCTCAAAGAGGACCCGGGGCCCTTACTGCGCCTTCCACCGGATGCTGGGCCACGCCACCGAGAATTGCAAGCAACTCCAGGACTACATCGAGGAGCTCATCCGATCGGGGCACCTCGCCGCCTACTTAAGGGATAAACGGCAGGCCGACCGCGAGCAGGAGCAGCGTCCTCCTCCCGCTGAGCTGACCATCGGCCAGATCATGCTTGCCTCCGCGGATGACCAGTCCGGCGCCCGGAATGCCCCGTACCCGGCGCCAAGCACGGAGACCAGCAAGCCTCCAGGAAGCTCGGGCCACGCTGATAGGGTCATCTATTAGCCTGTACTTTTCTTTTGGGGCAATGTAAACTCTCCCTAGGGCTATTGTCAATTTAATAAAGATCAACAGAACGTTGCGAGGAAAGTAGAGAAGATCTTATTTATTCAAAAAAAAAGGTATTATGGGCTCCTCAGCCGTACATGCAAAAAGAAAAAGAAAAAAAATTATTATTACAACAGCGTAGGAAGGGGTGCAGAGAGCACTGCTCGTGATACTCAGTAAAGATCTCCGCCAGCTGAGGCCTCGCGAGATCCAACCTCTCCCCTCGGTTCCCCCCGCGCGCATTAATCCCAAGCCTCAACTCGTAGTGTTAGTGTATATGCCCTAAGGGCCATTGTTGTATCATACTAGTTTGTATATTACTTAATGGAAGCTTGGGATATTCACATGTATATAACAGTCTTGCTAAACATTGTAGTATGCTATTTGTTTTTTCTATCTTAATATGTGAGTATACGTATTGATAGAGCTCTTAGGATCTTGCTTGAGTACCAGCGTTGTGATGGCAGTCACACTAGTAGGGGCTGGGTAGTCTACAAGCACATCCTTATTCAGGTCCCTAGTCGTAGGATTATCGAGACAGGGCATCGATACTCCGGAGTAGACTAGTGTGTACGCTTCTCATCCCAGTTGGGAGATGGTCTGTCCCACAGCCGTCAGTACATCGTACTGGAGATAGTATGCAGGTGCTCGTTAGGTTACGGGTACACCGGACAGGACTCACAGGGAACTGTTGGTTGGTTTTATACCAGTCGTCAGTGAACAGTTCCCAGGTGACATGAGTACAGCATAGTCCGTAGACTTGACACTGCTACTTCGCCTCGAGTGTGTCCCACTGTTCTTAGATTGCTACCCTACCACGGCTCAAAGGAGTCGCGCAAACAGGTAGCAGTTGGGTGCAGTCCCGAGCACTTGGAGGCAGTGGCGGTTAGACAGGATTCGTCTCTCCCGGTATTAGGAGTTGATATCGCGCTGTGTCAGAGAGCCATTGCGCAAAGTCCCTGTCCAGGGCAAGCGAGATTTGCTGGTAGGTTCCAGTAGTTTCTCAGGGTGTAATGGGCTACGCTCCGACACAACTTATACCGCTATTAGGGGACTGACGCTTGCCGCCCCCTAGGCCCGATATGCGATAGTCTTAGACGAACAGACCGGACTGTATGGAGATTGTCACATCAGACTCAGTAGGAGTTCGGATGGGTTTCCTCATCGGCCTTCTTATCGACATCTACCTGGGGACCGTTACGTACAGCTAGTGCCGCTTGCGGTCTGTGGTTAAACCCACTGTCAGCGTAGTAGTCGAGTCTCTAGAGTCCCACACAGAGAGTTTCCCTACTCCAGGCAAAATGATATAGAGGTCGTATGGTTTTACGACAAGGGTTCGGACGCATACGTGTGTTTACGCACGTACGACATCCGGACATTTTTTACTAGCCGGCTTTGGTTTAAGCCAGTTTCTAGTATCCGGTTATTGGATTTATACAGTCTCAAGTTTTTCCGTGTTTTCACGGATAGGAGGGGCGTTCTCGTAATTACGCGAGAAGCTTCTAGAAGATGGTGACTTGGGGGTTAAGGTGGCATATGCATTAAATGAGATTAGTGAGTCATTTGAGTGATTCATCCATGTCATTAATGCATCATAAATGCTTAATGACTCATGGAGATGAATCACCCTCTTGTATTTATGAAGCATGATGATTAATCCTTTATTTTCTTTTATTGGATAAATGATAATGCTTGATATATATTATGATAGATCATTATCTCATCTCATTCTCTTGCTCACTTTCTCTCTCCTCAAGCTCTCTCTCTTCAAACCCTAATCCTCCCCTCTCATGTGTTGAGACCAAGGATTAGAGTAAACTACTTAATCCTTAACCATTCTCTATATCACCTAGGTTACTTAGATTAGCGATTTAAGAAACCTAGTTACCTCAAGTTAGAGGTGAAGCTTGTAGTTAAGCTCTCGGGTGGATCTTCTACTACATAGAGAAGGCCGGAGAGGACGTGGAGAACGACAAGATGAAGGACTCGGTTCTATAGGTATAATCACTTATCATAGTAGTTAACTCTTCTATGATTTCTTGTTAGTTATTGTTTAAGCAAAGATTCTCGGTTAGTCGATGTTTACGCATAAAACAAGATCGTTTTTCATTATTCTGCCTCCCCGCAAGTTGTGGGGTGTTGTACATCGACTTACAGTGGTATCAGAGCCTCGCTAAACAATAATTAACTCATTAGCAAAGTCGTATGAATTTCGAACGCAAAACGAACCAAAAAACGACATGGATATCACAAGTTTCTGTCGATTTTTAAACAGGCTCTAAAAATTTTTCAGGTTGCTGCAGAGTGACAAGTATAGAAAGATAAGAACACTGGAGAAAAATGGGTTAGTGAATCGGCCATACAGCCGTGGAACCGCGGCCGATCCCACCGATCCGCCGCGGATCCGCGGCCGAGTTGGGGCCGATTCGACCCAGTTTGCTCCTGTTATTCTTTTGTGATATTGTTGTGTTTTCTGGAATGTTTATTTTCTGCTCAAGTCTCAGGTGCACAGAGAAGTTTTGGGAGTAGAATCTGATATGTTTGCTCGATCGAAATTATACGAAGTTTGCTAATTTGATTATATCTGTGTTTGTATAAATGTGTTCGTAAACCTCCCCTAACTGCTAGTATGTCGGTTGGCAGGGGGTTGCACATTTCTGTAATGGTTTTTACTGTTTGTGGATGTGAACTGTATTGGACCGTTGTGATGATTAGCCGGGGTTTGAGATGGGTTGTTATATTCATTCATTCATTGTAATTGTAATATGTTGTAATATTATTTTGCGGGGCACATCCAGATTGCGGTTGTTGCCACCGTTGTATTATTTCATTTTACTGTTTTTGCTCCTAGGGTAGACCCAAGATGGGGTGCACAAACTACCGGGTATTTTGAAGTGTTTAGTGGCCTACTCACTTTGTTGAGTGAGACCGCTTCACTTCTGGTATTTGGCGGGTAGTTTGTCGTACCCGTAGGGGTCTAGGGTGGGGTAATGGCTATTCATCACAACTGTGTAATCCGTCTTTTGTTGCAGGCTCTAAACAAACGCGGATTGCTTGCAAATCCAATAAAGTTCATATGAGATCTGGAATGCCTATTATTGCGTCTGACGAATGTACAATATCTATATATGATAGCTGTTTAGACGTCACTTATGTTTTACACCCGCGCTAGCCCAACCCCCGTTCTGCCGTTAGTTAAGTAACCTAACGGGTGATGACGGGACCCCGTGGCGAATGCGGATGGTATAAGAGGACGTTGTATTTTCGTTGTTTTCTGCAATGATGGGTTAATGATGGGACGCATTATTTATAATGCAAAGAAAATAAACCAAAAGATGAATCGTTGGAATAATTTAAAAGAAACCACTCGGTTATTTTAAAACAGATGATATTTTTTTAATTGCGGAGCTTTAACCACTCCTTTTAAAAAGCTATCAGGTTCCTTCGGTCATATCAAGTTCACTACGTTCACGGTTTCGCCAAAACCATTCGTAGCCCTCCGTCATTTCATTTGGGTATTCAGTAGTATTCAAGCTATGTATTTTGACCAACGCCAAGGCATAGTGTTTGGTAGCTGCTGGGTATTCATTTGTTGCATAGATAGATGAGTTAGTTTGGGACAGTCGTATGATCATTTTGGCCAACGTCAAGGATATGTACGGATGGGTTCAAATTAACAAGATAATGATGGGTAGAACTTGACATGTGACTTATGACATTTTGACCAACGCCAAGGTCATAAGAGCATGGGGCAAAAATATATATCGGGAATTTCTAAAGAAACTGAAATTTGCAAAGAGTTGCATACCATTTGGAGTTTGATGAATGTTGGTAGGATTCCTTCAACATTATCATACAATGATATTTGGATCCTGATCCTACTGTGAGTATATGCTACTCATCAGGATATTCGTCACTTAACGATCAATGCTATAAACCAAGTAGGTGTCAAGAAAGGTGTCAGCGGGGTTACGCCCCCAGAGAAAAGAGGTTATTTAATTAAGGAACTTCGCGAAAGCGTTGGAAAACATCCCTCGAAGTACCGACACCAGCCTGGCTGAACGGTTAAGCAAGTATTGTACAGTGAGAATAGTCCTGGCTAATTCTTCTTTTATGGTTTGAGGAAGGATTCGAGAAACAGTGGGAACCATCCAGTTTAGATAAATTAAAAATCATTCTAAACTTGCAAGAGCATCATGCTAAAGAGTTTTCTTCTCTCTCTCCTAATTGCAGCGACCCTGAAAATGACTGGACTTAAGTTACTTTTAAAGAAAAATATACTGACAGGGCCAAACTATAAAGATTGGCTGCGGAATGTCAAAATGGCTTTGACCTATGACAAATTGGGGTACGTCCTCACCGCTAAGGCACCTGCTGTCCCTGGTCCCAAATCCAGTAATGAGGATAAGGAAATCCGCAAAACCTGGGAGTATGATTGCGCGAAAGCCAAGTGCATCGTGCTTGCCTCGATGAATAATGAACATCAGAGGAGGCACGAGGATATGGAACTAGATGCCATATTTCTCCATACAAAGGAACTTTATGGAGAGCAATCTCGTATAGCAAGATACGAGACCTCTAAGAACTTGTTTCGAGCGAGCTTGGCTGTCGGATCATCGGTAGGAGAACATGTCCTAAAGATGATTGGCTACATAGAAGAGCTCGCAGACCTTGGGATGACTTTGGATAATGAGCTCTATACAGACTTTATTCTCCAGTCCCTTCCTTCCACCTACGCCCAGTTTATTCTGAACTTCAACATTCAAAGAAAAGAAGTTGAACTTCCGGAACTCCTTAACATGTTGAGGAGTGCAGAGGGCACCTTGCAGAAGGCAAGGGAAACACCCGCTATGTTTATTAGCGGTGCTTCTTCTTCCGGGTCCAAGGCTAGGGCCAAAGGAAGGAAAAAGAAGGCCGCCACCAAACCTACAGGAGGTGTAAGTAAGGTGGGAGGAAAGGGAAAGAAAAGTTTGCAGTACCGGTAGTGGCCCAGGATGAGTGCTTCCATTGTCACAGGAAAGGGCACTGGAAAAAGGATTGCAAGGCGTGGAACACCAAGAACCAGGAACCGAAGCAAGTTGTGGTTTCGACTTCAGGTGTGTTTGTAATTGAGAATTGTCTGTCAATCAACTCTACTTCCTGGGTATTGGATACCGGATCAGGATCTCATATTTGCAATTCATTGCAGGCACTAAGAAACCGTAGAGTGCTGAAGGATGGTGATATGACCCCGATGGTTGCTAACGGAGCTAGCGTGGAAGCTGTGTCCGTAGGGGATTATCACCTGGGATTGACAAGTGGACACATTTTGGTTTTACATAACTGTTTTTGTGTACCCAGCTTAACGTGTAATATCATATCTGTTTCCTTGTTATCAAATAAAGATTATGATTTCACATTTGTAAGTGATGTTGTTAACATCCACCTTAATCATAGTTTGATTGGGTCCGGTACGCTGGAAAACGGTATATATGTATTAAACCAACTCCAAATTTTCAATGTCCAGAACACACTAAAAAGAAAGTCTCCATATTTAAATAAAGCTTTCTTATGGCATTGTAGACTGGGTCACATCAATGAGAGATGGTTGACTAAGTTACATAGAGAAGGATATTTAGACTCGTTCGAATATCAAACTTATGCCACTTGTCAATCTTGTCTCAAAGGAAAGATGACAAAGACTCCATTTACTGGACATGGAGTAAGAGCGAGCGAGCTCTTAGGACTCATACACAGCGATGTATGTGGTCCAATGTCTACATATGCAAGAGGTGGTTTTTCCTATTTCATTACTTTCACGGATGATTACTCAAGGTACGGATTCATTTATCTGATAAAACATAAATCCGAGGCTTTTGAGAAATTCCAAGAGTATAAGAATGAAGTAGAAAACCAAACCGGCAAAAGTATCAAGACACTAAGATCTGATCGAGATGGTGAGTACTTGAGTGCCGAGTTTCTAGGTTACCTAAAAGAGAAAGGAATTCTCTCTCAGCTTACTCTTCCATACACTCCACAGCATAACGGTGTATCGGAGAGACGGAATCGAACCCTATTGGATATGGTACGTTCCATGATGAGTAATGCTGAGTTGCCGCGATCTTTTTGGGGTTATGCGCTAGAATCAGCGGCATATCTTTTGAACATGGTTCCTACCAAGACTGTGCCTGTCACGCCCCGCTTCCCAGTATACGGCGAAGGGGACGCGACGAGGCCCGCTACGTATATACTCAGAAGTACATACGCTAAGCGTATCTAAGCAATATAAAATTAAATCACAAGAGACAAGAGATATAGAAATAACAGCAACTTTATTAATAACATTCTTTTGTACAATGCATGAAAAGTAAATACAACTGAAATGAAAAGCAATGCCTAAACAGTGGCATAACAGGAAATGAAAATACTAAAAAGAACAAGGTACAATATCTAGAGCTCGGGGTCTTCGTGAAACTGCTCCAAGTTTTCACCGGTGGGCTCGATCTCTGCTGGGTCCAAAGCACCTGACGACATTCAAAGAAGAAAGAAATAGAATGTCGTCAGCGAACAGGTCGCTCGGTAAGTCCCAAAGATAAGGGAGAAATAGACAGAAAGTAAGAAAGAGAGAGAGAGAGAGAGCTTTTAATGTTGTATTATAATATTGTAATATTGTGTTAACGCTGTTGTTTGTAGCCTGGTATAGAAGATGCCAGTGTATACGAGGGGAGTCCCACTTACACCGGGGACCTTGGTAACCTGTAGTACAAGGCTCCGTCGATAATACCACGGAACAACGGCATGGATGTAATTACATCTTAAGTGACCATCTCGTGCCACCTTTAACATATTCCGTACCAGTCCACCCCTTAAACCCCGTAGTGTTATGATTGTATTGTAGTATTGTATTGTATAAGTTGGATGACTGATCAAAACCATGATATCAGTAAACAGATTGTAACTGCATAATCAGGTAAATGGAATAACGGAATAATGGATGTATATCCATGGTTTGATTCAGTCAAGTTGTAATGATTGTTAACAGGATTCTGGGATTCATGTATTCATATAGAGTTGGAAAATTAAAGAATATAGATTGATAACTGGATTCTGGAATTCATGTGTTCATATTGAGTTGGAATATTAAAGAATATAGAATGACTTGAATCATATTCAAGTCAGAAATAATCAGACTCAAACCCGAGTCAGACTAAAAGAAAAGTAATTTGAAGTTCTATAATTGTTAGGGTCCTTATTGTAATTTATAAAACTTGAGGGGATTTTATATAAAAATACTTTTGTATAGTTTTCAAGATACACCCCAAGTATTTATTATTCGTCTTTATTGTTATAATGAATGTAAATTTTATTTGTGTTATTCTAGTGAATATATCCTAATAAAAGTATTAAATTATAATATTGATTTATTTGAAAATTCATGGTATTTTAATGTAACTTTTAATCTTGTAATTTTTAGGAAAAAGTGGAAACTTTATCTTATAACAAAATAGGCGTTTAAATGATAATTATATATATGTTAATACAAGAATAATTTTAAATAAATATTTTATTCTCCAAAATCTCATTTTTCTTAAATGTCGTATTTTAAACCTTTCGAGACCGAATGCTCCTTGCGGAGGTCTGAATCTCGCACTACTAAGCCGAGGGTGCACGATAAACCGTACAATCCCTAACGGGTTTCCCAAAGGTGGGTTGTAGTGGCGCTTTACAAAGATTTAATAAATACTAATCATTTAGAAAACGGTTTTATAAAGATGAGGTATTTATTTGTAAAAGGTGTGAATTTCCGTATTTTAGTTTCTAGGGTTTCCTAAGCCAACTAGCCTATTTCTAAAGGGTCTAAACGATAGATCATAGAAGCCTCAAATCGCCTCTTCACCGCCAATTGCGGCCAGGTAAGTACAAGTGAGGAGGGAGGGATCCGCTCACGAATCGTGAGGCGGGCCTTTTAAAGTTACCCAAGCTCACTTGCCTAGCCTAGACACCATAAAGTCAGTTTAGATAAACGATCGATGTCCATGACATATCGTATTTTCCTATTAAAAGATTTTGTTTTAAAATTGTATACAACTTAGAACTTTCAGAAAAGGTTTATAAAGATAATGGTATTTTAATGTAAAGTCTTGTATTATCGTATTCTAAGTTTTGATGATATCAATTAGGGTTGTATTTGCGTGTGTGTGGAGGTAGGTCATTACCTCGTGATCTACGTTAAGGTTTAGTAAAGTTTAGGGGTTAAATGTGATAACTAAACATTGTGGTATTTAAGTGAAAGAAATACGATAAATGGAAACGTTATCATTTCATGTGAAAAACTTTATCCAAATTGATTTTTAAGTGATTAATAGTCAACATGAATATGTTTAAGCATTATGGAATTAGTGACAAGTGAGTTTTGATAGAAAACCGAATCGAAAATCGGTTTGTTCCGATTTCCGTCGGGTTTTAAAAAGTCGTATTTTTCTTAAAAGAAAAGAAAGATAGAAAGAGGGGGACTTACGGGTTTTGGACAAGCTAGAGAGTGCTAGGAAGGTAGTGGGTTGTCGGTGCGTCGAAACGTCGTGAAGGGTCCTAGTACGATCGCCGGAATTCGTCGTCGATTTCGGCAGCGCTTCGCCTTTCGCTCTTTTTCTAACGTACCGAGTTCTCTTGAGATTTTGGGAGAGTGGACTTAGGAATGTAGGGTGAAAGGGTAGAGGGTAGGGGGGTTTATATAGGGCTAGGCTAGGGTTAGGGTTTTAATTAAAAAAATATATAAAAATATATTAAAAATCATTAAATTTTGTAATGAAAGTGATTTATTGAAAATCTGGTAACCGATCAAAACTTTTAAAGTATGCAGGGGGAATGACCAGGTCAACACGGAGAAATTCCGTGTTGTTGACTCGGCCGTCCGGCCGAGTCCGGCCGGCGGCGCCGGCCCGAATCGGCCGGTCCGCCGACCGACTCGGCCGAGTCGGGCCGAGTCAAGGGCTCTTCGGGTGGGGGATCATCTGGGGGGAATTTTGGTGCATCTAACTTTTTGGGTTCAGTATAAATTTTGTGAGTTATGGCTGTTTGACTGTTGACTTTCCAAAAATTTAAAATAAAATAATATAAAAAATAATGTGGGGCATGGGATTCGAACTCTGGTGGCTTGGTTCAGCAGTGCAAGGTATTACCAATGAGCTACAAGCTCTTTCTTGTAATTATTGTGGTATTTAATTACTTAAACTGATAGCAGCAAAAATAAATACTTCTAGTATACATTAAATTTAAAGTAATTTCTTGTACACTAAAAATGGAGTTATTACATTCTTGTAGCTTGTAATTAAAACAAAATAATTACCTATATCTTGTGCTCATGCTAAAATACCCCTTTATGGATTTTTGAAAAAAAATATTTGAAAATTTTGGTGTAGAAAAATTAGGGTTGTTACAGTGCCTACCACGCCATATCAGATGTGGAGTGGGAAGAAACCCTATCTTCAGTATCTGAAAATATGGGGATGTCCAGCTTTTGTTAAAAAGCAGCATGTGGACAAGCTCGAGACACGAACAGTAAAGTGTAAGTTTGTGGGATATCCAAAGAACTCCAAGGGATATATATTCTATTACGCAGAGGAACAAAATGTGTTTGTTTCTCGTAATGCCCATTTTCTAGAATATCAGTTTTTAGAAAAGGAAATAAATGGGAGCGAAATAGAACTAGAAGAAATTCCAGAACCACAAACTAAAACTGAAAGTTTGGTAGAACAAGTAGTTCAAGAAGAACAGGACATTCCTGTACCCTTCCGCAGGAGTAGTAGGCCGTCTCATCCGCCTGAGAGATACTACGGTTTTCTCATAGATGGGGATAGAGAGGATTGCATCATAGATGATGATGAACCTACTAGCTTCCAGCAGGCCATCCAGAGCGGCGACTCGGTACGATGGCTAGATGCAATGTGGACCGAAATGGAGTCCATGTACACCAACAAAGTATGGACTTTGGACTTTGCTCCAGATGGGGTAAAACCCATAGGATGCAAATGGATCTTCAAGAAAATGATTGGTGTAGATGGACAGGTGGAAACCTATAAGGCTAGACTTGTTGCAAAGGGTTTTCGTCAAAGACCTGGTTTGGACTATGACGAAACTTTTTCTCCAGTGGCTATGCTCAAATCCATTCGGGTCCTTCTTGCTATTGCTGCCTTCCATGATTATGAAATCTGGCAGATGGACGTAAAGACGGCTTTTCTGAATGGTAATTTAGAAGAGTGCGTCTATATGGATCAGCCAGAGGGTTTCAATCAGAGTGGGAGCAGCGGGAAAGTATGCAAATTGCTTAAGTCCATTTATGGACTAAAGCAGGCATCGCGGAGTTGGAACATCTGTTTTGATGAAACGGTCAAAGAATATGACTTTATCAAAAATCCAGATGAACCATGCATATATAGTAAAGTTGTAGCACAAACTGTCGTATTCCTCGTCTTATACGTGGATGACATTCTATTGATAGGAAATGACATTCCTATGCTACAATCTGTCAAAGGATTCTTGTCACACAGGTTCTCCATGAAAGACCTGGGTGATGCCTCTTACATTCTGGGGATCCGGATCTATCGTGATAGCTCCAAGAGGATGTTGGGACTTTCGAAGTCCAGGTATATCGACACTGTACTGAAAAGATTCAGTATGGAAGATTCTAACAACGGTAATCTACCGGCTTGTCACGGAATCACCCTATCCAAAGAGATGTCTCCCAAGACTGATTTGGAAAGGGAACGCATGTCTATTATACCCTACGCTTCTGCGGTAGGCTCTATAATGTATGCGATGTTGTGCACCAGGCCAGATGTAGCTTACGCACTGAGCGTGGTAAGCCGGTATCAGTCAGACCCAGAGGAGAAGCACTGGATAGCAGTAAAGAACATTCTCAAGTACCTGAGGAGGACTAAGGAGATGTTCTTGGTTTACGGCGGAAAAGACCTCAGGATGGAGGCCTATGCTGATTCCGGCTTCTAGAGTGATAAGGACGATTCCAAGTCCATGTCAGGTTATGTCTTTACCCTCAATGGAGGGGCGGTGTGCTGGAAGAGCTCCACGCAGGACACCGTTGCTGACTCGACGATGGAAGCGGAGTATATTGCTGCTTGCAATGCCTCAAAAGAAGCGGTCTGGATGAAGAAGTTCCTAATAGAACTTCAGGTGGTTCCTACCATTGTTGATCCAATACCTCTGTATTACGACAACAACGGAGCTATAGCTTTAGCGAAGGAACCAAGGTCCCATCAGAAGTCCAGACACATCTTAAGGCGGTATCACCTGATCAGGGAGATCATTGATCGTCGAGAGATCGAGGTTCGGAGAGTTGCTACTGAAGAGAACATTGTTGATCCATTCACGAAGGCCCTACCTCAGATTCAGTTCGAGAGGCTACTCGAGATCATCAGTCTTCGATATGCCAGTACATGGCCCTAGTGCAAGTGGGAGATTGTTAGTGTATATACTCTAGGGGCCATTATTGTATCATACTAGTTTGTATATTACTTAATGGAAGCTTGGGATATTCACATGTATATAACAGTCTTGCTAAACGTGGTAGTATGCTACTTGGTTTTTTATCTTAATATGTGAGTATACGTATTGATAGATCTCTTAGGATCTTGCTTGACTACCAGCGTTGTGATGGCAGTCACACTAGTGGGGGCTGGGTAGTCTACAAGCACATCCTTATTCAGGTCCCTAGTCGCAGGATTATCGAGACAGGGCATCGATACTCCGGAGTAGACTAGTGTGTACGCTTCTCATCCCAGTTGGGAAGATGGTCTGTCCCACAGCTGTCAATACGTCGTACTGGAGATAGTATGCAGGTGCTCGTTAGGTTACGGGTACACCGGACAGGACTCACAGGGAGATGTTGGTTGGTTTTATACCAGTCGTCAGTGGACAGTTCCCAGGTGACATGAGTACAGCATAGTCCGCAGACTTGACACTGCTACTTCGCCTCGAGTGTGTCCCATTGTTCTTAGATTGCTACCCTACCACGGCTCAAAGGAGTCGTGCAAACAGGTAGCAGTTGGGTGCAGTCCCGAGCACTTGGAGGAAGTGGCGGTTAGACAGGATTCGTCTCTCCCGTATTGGGAGTTGATATCGCGCTGTGTCAGAGAGCCATTACGCAAAATCCCTGGCCAGGGCAAGCGAGATTTGCTGGTAGGTTCTAGTAGTTTCTCAGGGTGTAATGGGCTACGCTCCGACACGACTTATACCGCTATTAGGGGACTGACTCTTGCCGCCCCGTTAGGCCCGATATGCGATAGTCTTAGACGAACAGACCGGACTGTACGGAGATTGTCACATCAGACTCAGTAGGAGTTCGGATGGGTTTCATCATCGGCCTTCTTATCGACATCTACCTGGGGACCGTTACGTACAGCTAGTGCTGCTTGCGGTCTGTGGTTAAACCCACCGCTAGCGTAGTAGTCGAGTCTCCAGAGTCCCACACAGAGAGTTTCCCTACTCCAGGAGAAACGATATAGAGGTCGTATGGTTTTACGATAAGGGTTCGGACGCATACGTGTGTTTACGTACGTACGACATCCGGACAGTTTTTACTAGCCGGCTTTGGTTTAAGCCAGTTTCTAGTATCCGGTTATTGGATTTATACAGTCTAATATTTTTCCGTGTTTTCACGGATAGGAGGGGCGTTCTCGTAATTACGCGAGATGCTTCTAGAAGATGGTGACTTGGGGTTAAGATGGCATATGCATTAAATGAGATTAGTGAGTCATTTGAGTGATTCATTCATATCATTAATGCATCATAAATGCTTAATGACCCATAGAGATGAATCACCCTCTTATATTTATGAAGCATGATGATTAATCCTTTATTTTATTTTATTGGATAAATAATAATGCTTGATATATATTATGAAAGATCATTATCTCATCTCATTCTCTTGCTCACTTTCTCTCTCTTCAAGCTCTCTCTCTTCAAACCCTAATCCTCCTCTCTCATGTGTTGAGACCAAGGATTAGAGTAGACTACTTAATCCTTAACCATTCTCTATATCACGTAGGTTACTTAGATTAGCGATTTAAGAAACCTAGTTACCTCAAGTTAGAGGTGAAGCTTGTAGTTAAGCTCTCGGGTGGATCTTCTACTACATAGAGAAGGCCGGAGAGGACGTGGAGAACGACAAGACGAAGGACTCGGTTCTATAGGTATAATCACTTATCATAGTAGTTAACTCATCTATGATTTCTTGTTAGTTATTGTTTAAGCAAAGATTCTCGGTTAGTCGATGTTTACGCATAAAACAAGATCGTTTTTCATTATTCCGCCTCCCCGCAAGTCGTGGGGTGTTGTACATCGACTTACACGTAGCACTCACGGATGAGCGCCTCCGAGGGAGCCAGCCGGTTCGCGGAGATCAGGCCGAAGCGCCTCAGGGACCGCAGCTTGCCCACGGCCTCGTCATAGAGCTGCTCGGACAGGGGGTTGTAAAGCCCCCACGACGCCCTCCAGATGGAGTACATCAGCAGCTGCAGCAGGGAGGAACGTCGGGGGAGCAGCCGGCTGAAGTGGTCCTCGATACTCCCGCACACCAACTGCACCATGTCCTCGGTGCAGTTCTGGTCATATAGGTACACATATTCGAAATTGATGATCTCGGGGATGGTAAAGGGGAATTCCTGCATTCTCAACACTCTGTTTGCAAGGGAAGGAAGGACTAGTACTCCTTCGGCTTTATATAGCCCGCTGCACCCCCAGAGGAACTCAACGGTCGCCTGCTCTCGTCCAAGGAGTCGCTGCCACGCGGCGATCATTAAGCATCCTCCGACGGAATCGAAGCAACGCGACCCTGGCGCTTCACCTCCCCCCACATTCAATGCGCATGCTAACTGTTCCTGTTCCCCATATCTGCAAATGTATGGTCGGGCGAAACCTCTTGAAGATTCGGCCGAGCAGCTGCCCTGCCAGGTTATCCTTAGCCGGACTCCTCAGGCCCCCAAGCGCTAAAGGTCAAATCCCTCACCAAGAGGCAACCCAGCAGCTGCCCTGCTCGGTTATCCATGGCGGGTAGCTTCCCTACCACAACGCCAGGGATCAAAAAGTCCTCCCAGAGGCAACCTAGCAGCTGCCCTGCTCGGTCACCCCTGGCGGGTAGCTTCCGTGCCGCAACGCCAGGGACCAAAGCCCTCACCAAGAGGCAACCTAGCAGCTGCCCTGCTCGGTCATCCCCGGCGGGTAGCTTCCCTACCGCAACGCCAGGGATCAAAGCCCTCACCAAGAGGCAACCCAGCAGCTGCCCTACTCAGTGGGTAGCTTCCCTACTGCAACGCCATGGATCAAAGCCCTCTCCAAGACGCAACCCAGCAGCTTCCCTGCTCGGTTATCCCTGACGGGTAGCTCCCCTACCGCAACGCCAGGGATCAGAAAGTCCTCCCAGAGGCAGTCGGGCCCAACCATCGCTCGGCTATCCCTGGCAGGTAGCTTCCCTATCGCAACGCCAGGGATCAGAAAGTCCTCCCAGAGGCAGTCGAGCCCAACCATCGCTCGGCTATCCCTGGCGGGTAGCTTCCCTACCTCAACGCTAAGGATCAGAAACCCCTCCCAGAGGCAGTCGAGCCCGAGAATCCCTCGCTCGGCTATCCTTCAGGACAAAAGCCCTCTCCAAGAGGCACCGGGCAGTAACCCTGCCCGGCCAAGGGTCCTTGGTAGGCTCCTACAGCCCCTCCCGCGCCAAGGACCAAAGTCCTCCCAGAGGCAGTCGAGTCCTTGCTCGGCAATCCCCGGCTGGTAGCATCCTACCACAACCGACAGGGATCAAAGTCCTCGCCAAGAGGCACTGGGCAGTAATCCTGTTCGGTCCCCGTCCTGAAGGATCAAAGACCTCGCAAGAGGCAAACGGGCAGCTACCCTGCTCGGTCATCTTCGGCCGGTAGCTCCCTACCCATGACGCCAGGGATCGGAGCCCTCGCGAGAGGAATCCGAGCGGCTACCCCGCTTGGTCATCCTAAGCTGGTAGTTACCTACCCACGACACCAGAAATCAGAAGCCCTCGCCGAAGGGCAACGGAGCAGTTTCCATCCATCCTCGGCGCAAATAAGGCGGACAGCCCTCTGCCTACCACACGCAGAGGATCCGAGCTGCCAACTAGGGGCATCAGGTTTATCCAAGTCTCGAGCGATCTCCCCTCGACTTCGGGGCTATGGAGATGCCTTCTCCTCAGCAGCGCTTGAATCAACTCGACGGACGATCGCTAGGCAAATAACCGACCTGACATGGAAGCCCAACAGCGCGAGAAGAAAAATTTTTACAAGCAAGCCAATGAAACCAAAGAAAAAGTTTTATTATTAAAAGGCAGTCTTTACAGAGGGTATTTTTGGCTCCCCAGCCTCACAAAATGCCCGGAGGCTTACAAGATTCCAGACGCAGCAAAATAAAAAGGAGGAGGAAGACGTGGGCTTTAGGCCTAAGGGCCAGGAGCGACCTCGGGGCCCTCAACATCCACCACGAGGCGAGCTGGGTCCTCGATGACTTCATCGCCAGGAATCTCCTGCCCCTGCCCGCTGGCGTCCGCAAGGGGGTACTCAGCCCGGAGCTCTTCGTCGGCGAACCCCGGCACCCGGGCCTCAACGACGTCGAGGGCCTCATGCCAGATGAGGGTCGTGGCGACGGCCAGGTCATCATAGTAGTCTTTCAACTTCTTGTAGCCCTCCACCACCTTCGCCGCCGAGAGGTCGGCCAACTTGGCCGACCTCAGGTCGGCCGACTTCTCCCACTCGGCCGCCGCCCCCAGCTCCTTCCGGAGGGTTTTCACTGTCTTCTTCAGGTTGCCGACCAGCACTTGAGCATCCTCAAGCTTGGCCTCAGCAACCACGACGGCCTCGCGGTGCCAGGCAACCTCCCGCTTCCCGGCCTCCACCTCGCCCTCCAGGGCGACGACCCTCGCCTTCATCGCCTCCAGCTCCCGCTTGGAGCTCTCTTCCAGCGAGGCGAGCTGTCCCGCAACTTTCATCGCCGGGGCTACCACCTCGGCCTCCATGCGGAAGGCGAGGGCGACGTGCTGAAGGACCTGAAAGGCAGAAGAGGGATCAGGAAGATGAGAGAGGCACCGAACCTCAAAAAATAATAATAATAAAAGACAAGCACTTACCTGCACGGACTCCTGGGCGATGGACGCCAGCTGGGTCCTGAAGGTCCCCCCGGGGACACTATCCCCGGCCGATGCCTCTATCTCATGCAGCAGGCTATCCGCGACGGATAGCCCCGAAGGCACGGCGAACTGGAGACCGCCTTCCTCTACCGTGATCGGCGAAGACGGTCCCCGGGAAGATCTCCTCTTGAGCGGCCTTAAGGGAGAGCCGGTCTCCTCCTCCGAGGCCGGGTCCGCCAGAATCCGAGCCCGCCTCCTACCCGACGTTCTGCTGGGCCCCGGGGCGAGATCCGCCTCCGAGCGCTCACGGGGCACTACCGCCAGGAGAGAAGGAGTCGGGGCAGGCTGTGAACGGGAAGAACCGGCGCCCCCAACCTTCGCAACCGGCCTCAGCTGGCGCATGGAAGCCTGGAGCGAGTCCATATCAATGGATCCTGCACAGAACCAAGTGTAAAAGGAGTCAGCGACACAGGCAATATACGAACCAAAAAAGAAAACATAAACTTACCGACGAACTCAACGGGGCTGAGCCCGGCCCAACTCAGAACCCTCTCAGACAACAGCACGTCGTAACGGGGGATAGGCTCCCACGATGCCACTCTCACCGCGACGGGGTCACTGGACTGGTTTCCCGGCAAGTGCTTCTCCCTCGACCACTCTGTAGGCACGGGCCAGTCCTCGCCCTCGGGAGGGGAAACGAAGAAGAACTTCTTCTTCCAGTCGTGAATGGAAGAAGGCAGGGCCACAACCCCCGTCCCGGCGGCGCCCCGTGGTCACTATCTGAAAGAGAGATAAACCCATCTCGGGTCTCCCGCTCGACCACCGGGGTGATTTTTGAAGACGAGGGAAGAGGGAAAGGCTGAAGGGGATCGCCTGTAACTTCAGGCGGACCAGGAACCCGAGGAGAATCCTCCACGAGTTCGGCACCAACTGACCGGGGGCTAACCCGAAGAAGTTCAACGCTTCAACGACCTCAGGAGAGAAGGGCAGACGCATTCCACCCTAAAATGCTTCCAAATACAAGGCGATCTCCCTGCCCCGTACTTGGTCTGCCCTCTCTCTCTCCTTGGCCAGGCGAAGCGTATAGCATGAGGGGATGTGGAAGCGAGCCCGGACGTTGGAAAGCTCATCCTCATGCCTTATCCAACACAAGGCGCTAGGGGCAGCATCTACCGCCTCCTCCCTGGGGGCTGCCCCTGCCACATGATCCCGGGAAGAGGGGCCAACCCCTGCTCCCCGGGAGGACTCAGGTTCACCTAAAGGGTTCCTAGAACCTACCTCAACGACATCTACTGACTCGACAAGAGAAGACATCTAACCTTGAGAAGAATGATCCTCGGGGAACGAAAATGGAAGGAAGAAGACGAGCGCCGAGCAACCGAGACTTAGAACGGGAAATATGAAGGAGTAGGGGCCCTGGAACGGGCCCCACCACTATTTATCGCCACGAGCGACCTCATCCAACGGTGCCTTTCATCTCCCGCCAAGACGCCTCTTCGCATCCAGCGGCTCTGATTGCTCCACTTATCGTCCCCGCACTGGACCGCACCCTTTCAGGCGTCGCAGATCTGCACACGTCGCGTCAGCCAACCGACGCTCGACACGTGGGCCGTCACTTCAAAGGCAAGATACATGAACCGGCGCACCCTCCTTAAATGCAGAGATCTCGTCCTGATTCGCTGGCAGAAAAAACAGCTCGCGGCCCAGGGACGCGTCCCGACGAAACCTTAGGAGGGAGCTGTCACGCCCCGCTTCCCAGAGTACGCAAGATTTGGGCACGTGACATAGCCAACCATGCTACCTGTGGGTAGGAAGTATCCATCCACAGTCACATTACGGTTGTAAAGATATCAAGAACAAGATAATAAGCTAATCTAATACATGTCCAAATCCATAATAACAAGAATCAATAACAATAAGTGCGGAAGCTAATGATCCAATACAATGAATAAACAGTATGTCCCATAATGCGGGCTCACATCTGGAAATGAAATGACATAAATAAACTAAACTCTAAAGAACTCACAGTTCAGCCTGCTGGCTGAAGTACTCCTGCTCGGTCGACGACAAAGGTACGGAATCTGGGCCATGCAAAACCCAGACGTCAGCGCGTCATGATATCAAGTATAGCATAAACATGGTAATAAACAATGCAAGCATGAACATGAATAAAGCAGCAATAAGAAGTAACAAGCAGGGTAATGTGCAATGGTGACTAAACTGTCCTATCAGGTTTTCTACTCTATAGTCTTTGAAACCAATTGATGAATCGTCGATGTAACTCAATAGTATCCCGTGCGTGCCCGGGACCACGGTCATGATCCTCGGGGCTGAATCCGAGACGTGCCGCTAAGCAGTAAAAGGTAGTAGGATAGATGAGTGATGTCAGCATCAACACTCCGGAGCTGGCCAAGCCCGTAAGACTGATCAGAATAATGTATCGAACTGTTGAGTTACAAGTCGGTTTCACCTTTGATTTCCCCATACCCCCAAGCTATGTATGTCAGGTCAGGTATTCAGTAGTCAAGGACTAATGCCAACACAAGGTCGAGTAAAAGTAGGTCTGTCTGGATCGACAGCAGGAATGGTTAGGTTTGTCGGCACTAGGCATGAAATCATAAAACAAGTAATGTCATGGTACAACAGGATGAGTCGGTATGTATGTATAAGTCAGGTGTAGCAGGGTCAGGCCAAAATGTCGTGCAATCGGGTAAGTGCTCGCAACAGGTATGCAATCAATAATGAATAACAGCAGGAAACAGTAATTAACCACAATCTTCCATATAACCACAGTGATGTTTATATTCTCTTAATAACAGGTTCAATCATCTTAAGGGTGTAATAGCCACAAGGTAAAGCAATATTCACAGTTATAAATTAAGGAACTACATGAAATTATACTAAATGTAATGATTGTCTCAAGAATGGTTTGACAGTTCAAACAGATAGAATTCAGTCGTTTTATTTAGTTAAAGCATGGATTGATGTGGGTTAATGAATTACGAGGAACGGTTGTACGATTCCATTATGAGGACAACAGCAATATTACGATATCAAATGCCATATCTAAGTTACGGTATTAAATAGTTTGAATTAAATTGCGTGGCAAGACTAGATGTCGCACGCTAGCATGTTCAAGCAAGTATTCAGATACTTGCCTCAACGGTATGAAATCGGGAACACGGATGCGATGTCGGCAGAAAACGCGATATGAAAGCACTGGCTACGGATCGAGTCCCAACAGAGGTCTACGGGATCACACGGACCAGGGGACTTCGCGAGAAGAAACAGGGTGCAAACACGATGGCTCGACGGCACTGGATCGCCGGCGAAGCGACGGCGGCGGCTGCAGCAAGGGTGAGGGGCCTCAGGTGCGCAGGGGAAGGTGCTGCGGCGATCTGGAGGAGAAGGGTCGGCTCTGGTGGTCGAGGAAGAAGGGAGGTGGTCGGAGGTGGCGTCGACGAGGTCGCCGGCGCGTTACTCCGGCGAACAGCGGGGTAGGCAAAGGATGAAGGCTCGGGTTTGCTGTTCCGGCGAGGTGAGGAGGGAAACGACGACGAGGTCTCGACGAGGGGTGTGAGAGGGAGTCGTGGGAGGCGTCGACGGTGAGAGGCGACGTCGACGGCGAGGTCTACGAGGGTGGAGGCGAGGTCGGGAATGGGTTGCAGGCGCGGGATCGTCGGGAGAACGGGAGGAGGAAGGTAGGTGGGTGCGGTGGAGGTCGTGGTGGTGAGGGCGGCGACGGCGAGGTCGCGAGGAGACCGGCGGTGAGACTGCGGGAGGCTAGGGTTAGGGTTGAGGGGGTTTCTCGCGATGGGAGGCGGCTGCATGCAGGGGAGACTCGCAGTATATAAGAAGAGGGAGAGAGAAAGATTGATGAGATAGAGAGAGAGAGAGAAAAGAGGAGAGAGGCAGAGAAAGAGATGGAAAGGAGGGGGGCCCACGAGCTCGATAGGAGCTCGTGATTGGCCACGAGAAGATAGAGGAAATTTGGGAAAGATTTGAAGGGAATAAACTGTTAGGAAAATATACGTATATATATATTAGATATTAAATTTAAATGGGCCATTTTGGCGCGAAATGAAACATTTCCAAATCGAGCCCGGGTCGCGCCCAAATGTTCCAAATTTTGAAAATAGGTGTTTAGTGATTAAAATGCATGCCCCCAAGTCGGACACTTGCACGCGCGCGTAGTCGCCCAAACTTGCCCGTTTAGCCAAACGGAAAGGAATCTCGACACTCGGACGCTACCACGCGACTAGTGGCGACGAGTAGGCTAACATGGACATCTTAAATTTCATTTTAGGAGTTAAAATTTGTTATGTGCCAAAATGACTCAACCGGGTAAAATTTAGCAATAAACACCAGAAAATCAGGAAAATTGGAAATGAGCAAACCACAACCCTCAACTAGTAATATAAATAGTATTATTGGGCTCGGGTGTTACATCATACCCAACTACAAAAGAATTTCGTCCTCGAAATTCCAAGAATACAAGATAGCTAACTACGGGAAAAGGTGAGGGAAATTCTGCCGGATCTCGTCTTCTCGCTCCCAAGTGGATTCTCCATGCGATCGATTACCCCAAGAAACTAGCACGAGAGGGATAACCTTGTTCTTAAGAACCTTGTCTCTTCGATCCTTGATTTCAACTGGTCGCTCTTCAAAAGTTAGGTCCTCCCGAACGGTCAGCTCCGAATGATCCAAGACATGAGTCTCATCACGAACATACTTCCGTAGTTGAGACACATGAAACACATCGTAAACTCCTGCTAATGACTGTGGTAACGCCAACCCGTACGATACCTCTCCAACACGCTTCAAAATCTCGAAGGGTCCAACGAATCGGGGACTAAGCTTTCCCCGACTTCCAAAGTGAATCACCCCTCTAGTCGGTGATATCTTCAGGAATACCAAATCACCCACGGCGAACTCTAGAGGTCTTCTTGACGTGTCGGCCCAACTTTTCTGTCTGTCTTGAGCTGCCTTCATATGCTTCCTGATTGTATTCACCTTCTCGACTGTCTGTACTCCCAAATCTGGTCCTAGCAACCTTCGTTCACCAACATCATCCCAACAAACCGGCGAACGGCACTTACGACCATACAACGCTTCAAACGGAGCCATCTGAATTGTCGCTTGGAAGCTATTGTTGTACGAAAACTCCACCAGGTGTAGATGATCTTCCCAAGAACCTTTGAAGTCCAACATGCAAGCCTCAACATATCTTTAAGGGTCTGGATCGTTCTCTCTGATTGTCCATCAGTCTGAGGATGATAAGCTGTGCTAAACTTCAATCGAGTCCCCAAACTTCTTTGTAAGCTCCTCCAAAAGTGTGACAAGAACCGAGTGTCCCGATCGGACACGATGCCTACCGGTACTCCATGCAATCTGACAATCTCCTGCATGTACCGCTCTGCCAAAGTCTCTGTCGATTGACCAACCCGAAAAGGAATAAAGTGAGCTGCCTTGGTCAACCGATCGACAATCACCCATACAGCATTGTTACCCTTTGGACTCCGCGGTACAGCCGTCACGAAATCCATGGTTATATGTTCCCACTTCCACTGAGGAATCGGAAGTGGTTGCAACAAACCAGCAACCCTTTGGTGTTCAGCCTTGACTTGCTGACACACCAAGCACTTAGCCACGAAGCTAGCAATTTCCCGTTTCATACCTTCCCACCAGAAGTGCTGTCGAATATCTCGGTACATCTTTGTCCCTCCTGGATGTACAGAGTAAGCTGAACTGTGTGCCTCCCTCATAAGCTCTTCACGCACATCTCCTTTTGGCACACACACACGGCTACCATATCTCAAAGAACCATCTTCATGGATCAGTAAATCGGTTCGTAGTCCAGCTCCAACCTGCTCTCGAAACTTTTGCAGTCTAGGATCCTGCGATTGCGCCGCTTTAATCTTCTCAACTAAGGACGATTGTACTTGCAACTGCATCAACTGTCCTGTAGCACGCGGTAGCACAACCTCCAAGTCAAATCTCCGAAAATCCGCAATGATCTCCCTTGTGCGGTCAATACCCGAATGGCTGGCAACCGACTTAGCGCATTCGGCACGGCGTTAACTTTTCCCGGATGGTACTTAAGATCAAGGTCGTAGTCGGCCATCAACTCTAACCATCTGCGTTGCCTCATGTTCAACTCCTTCTGAGTGAATACATACTTCAAACTTTTGTGATCTGTAAAGACTTCGACTCTCTCGCCCAACAGGTGGTGTCTCCAAATCTTCAGGGCGAAGATCACGGCTGCAAGCTCCAAATCATGGGTCGGATAGTTCTTCTCATGAGTCTTCAGCTGTCTCGATGCGTAAGCGACGACTTTCCCGTTCTGCATTAAAACACATCCCAATCCCTTTTCCAGATGCATCGCTATGAATCACCAGTCCTCCTGAATTATCCGGTACGGTCAGGATCGGGGCGGTTATCAACTTCTGCTTCAACGTCTCGAAGGCCAATGCACATCCATCTGTCCAAACAAACGGTACCTCCTTACGCGTAAGCTTGGTTAACGGCTCAGCTAAACGAGCGA